>JARHVA010003081.1:1130000-1730000 GCA_037957365.1 Torreya grandis
GAATATTAAGTTTAGAATGAATTACTAGACTTGAATCCTCAACTAGCGTGGTGGTGGTTCTAACGTGATATAATAGATGGACAAGAAAAGGTTATCGATCGACTATAATAACTCTTTTTGAATCTCTATTTTTAGAAGTAAAAGGTAAGAATGAACTGATTTTATATTTTAACCTTCACTTTATATATATTGGGGAAAGAACCCTAATATGGATGACATCTTTATGTGATTTATAAAATTTAAAATGATATGAAATAGTATCTTTGGTGCAGTTATTCATGGCAACATGGTATTTAAACCCAAAAAATTATAATTCTTGATCATGTATTATCTTGTGTATCTTAGGGTTCTCTTTCTCTTTAAAGTATCTTTTTTTAGATATGATTTTTATTGTCTCATGTGCTCTTATTGAATCTTGAGGGGGGAAACCATATTTTATATTTATATAACTTTTTACTATGTTATTGTCGATGATTAAGTACACATGATTATTCATAATGATAAAGATTGGAGGCCCGTGAATAACATGTTGCTTAACTTCAAATCCCAGTTACTCAAACTCCACATGGATCAGATTTAGAGTCCTCACAAGATGTGCTCATCATTTTTATTTTTTGTAGATCTAGATTCATCATTAGACAATATTTTATTTTTAATGCTTCATATTTTTAGCATTTATAATGATTATTTGGGATTGACCCGTACATATATAGAAATATAAAAGTATTTTTACAAGTTCTTAGGTGCATTAGATTTTGTTCAAGAGATTTACACACACACGTGTACATATTACTATATTACTTTGAAATGTATTCTAGTGCACACTTTAAAGTGGAATAAAATGTAGATGTCTAAAAATGGCACATTTGCATTTATTAGTTGTTAATTAGTATGATTTTATGGTGATTTTCTATTTGTCAATTAATGGTCTAAATTAATAATTATTGACATATTTATTGGCTTTCAATGGTCCTTGTGCTTATTCTCAACCCCAACTTTTCTTCTCTCTTTGTTTTTTATGCTTCAGGTTTCTATGTCATAAACATTGCAACACTTTCAATACTTATCAAAATATTCCAATTTTTTTGGGTCCTTTTCTTGGTCTTCATTAAGTCAAGGTGTACCTATTTCCTTTGTCCTATCTTTTTAGTTTGATTGTTTTGAATTCAACGTGCATATCAATAGGGTCTTTATTTAAATTCAATTGTTTATAAAAACACAAATATTGTAGTTCATTTGACACATAATATTTATCAAACATTCATAGAGTATTTATTGAGAACTCAAGTAATCATTAGAACACATCATTGTATAAAACTAACATTTTTTGTAGAACACTACATAAGATTTAATTATTTTTATATTTCTATTTATACAATTTACTATTTGTGACATTATTCATGTTGTGATTAGCACCCTTAGGGGCTTCATATTTAAATGGTGTTTGAGCCAGGTTTACTTTGTTGTTCAAACAAAGTAAAACACT
This sequence comes from Torreya grandis, assembly GCA_037957365.1. Lineage (NCBI taxonomy): Eukaryota > Viridiplantae > Streptophyta > Pinopsida > Cupressales > Taxaceae > Torreya > Torreya grandis. The sequence goes on from JARHVA010003081.1 coordinate 1,131,487, forward strand.
AACATGCAAGTTTCCACATCGACAAAAATATTTTTTATTGAATAGAGTTCTTCCAGAATCAACACAAACAAAAATATTTTTTATTGAATAAAATTCTTCCAAAATCAATTGTGTAACAAAATTTCTTCGCAAATTATTGGGACTGTTTAAAGGATATTAAAAATATGAATAAAAATAATTAAGATAAACTTCACACCGTCTTTTATGTACAATGATATCAAATCACATACCACCTTTAAACTTCACATCGTCTTTATTTCCAATCATATCAAATCCCATACCATCTTTTAACCCTCCAAAACCCAGGGGTTGGGCTGCAGAGATGTTCTTTCTATCTAGTGACGCCAATGTGAATGACGAGTATATACAACAGTTGAGTAGCAGACAGGATTATCACAAACGACTCAACCGTTTTCTGCACAAACACAAACACAAACACAAACAGAGTATTAATTGAAATCTGCTCTAAGCGATTGAACTCCTCATTGAATTAAAGTTTGCTTACCAGGCGTGAGTTTCTACCGTGCAAATGAATCTCCTTGCAAGCCAATCTGCATCAAGTTAAAGTTAATTTATTAACACATAATATTACAATATTCATAGAATTGACACATAAATGAATTAATGCGCCCAGCTTACCCCATGGCCAACATAGTGAGAGCCCATGCTGTGAGAGCAGCAGACGCGGCAGAGGCCAAACTATCCCTCGTCCAACACCGAATGTGGTGAATGCCCGAAATGGAGGAAGCAGCTCCCACCACTCCCGCTATCAACGCAAAGATTGTAAAAAATCCAGTGGCCGCGTTTCCCATTGGAAAGTACACCGCCCAGAATGGGTTGGGCAGTGGAAAATCCAATCCTGCAAATGCCCACCAAACTTTGTTACCCAAAAGCAAAAGAAAAAGAAAAAGAAAAAGAATGAATGAAACTGCAATGAATGATACCTGTGATAATTTCATGGTCGATCGCCTTGTCCAATGCCCAACCAGCTGTTGCACATACGATTGTATACATGCAGAAATTCAACACAAGAATAGACCCTGCAACTGGCTTCATTCTCATTCCTTCCCCCGCCATTTTTGACTCTCCCAAACTTATAAACTATATGATATGATTCCAGTGACTTTGGCACGCTTGTTCTTACAAGCAGTAGCATTCCTTTTCTTGCTTTTATAGTGTCAACATAAACTTAAAGTGAATAACTTGCCATGGCGGCCTTCTTAATCCCAATTCCACGCCGGTTGTATTTGGATTCAAAAGCAATCAGAGGCAAAGATTTTGGTATCGTTGTCATGTTATTAAGGTATCTAACAACTGTCCATGTTTTCATTCCCATCAATATAGATTTCGAATATGTGCTAAACTTGGCGACAAATCCACATAAAGTTTTCAACTGCTTCTTGTATTATAATTGTCTCAATACACACACTTCAAGCATTGTGGTGCATTCTACCGGAAGCCTCACCATTCATATCAAAAGCAATTACCCCACAACAAATGATGTTTGTCTTTAATAAAAATGGGGAGATATAATGTTAGGGAGAGAACACACATCTTAGGAGTAGTTGAGTACGATCCAATAATTGTGAGGGTAGTTTTAAATTAAATTTTAATAAGTTGTTTTAAAATATATATAATAATATATGTGAGTTACATGATTTAATGTATAAGTTGTAAACATTTTATTTTTCTATTTATAATTATAGATATTTGATTTTTGTATAAGATTATTTTCTATTAAATTTTATTATATTTGGTTTATTTGATTTTTTTTAGACACTTTTTTCCCACATTCGATTCTTTAGTCTTACGTCATCCAAATTTCTTTATAAATACTTTAGATTTCTCAGTTGTTTGTATCGAGGTCCATCTTAATTATCTTATGCCGAGATTGAACTTTGTTTTGAGCTATTTTTGTGACCTGACTGTAATTATGGGCCCCAAAATTGTGGGCATCTACCTTTTATGGTTCCTTTTGTTTGAAGATAATTTCACATTTCTTGATTGTTGGTTCTCACTATGTGCGAATTTGTTCTTGATAATCTTATATACACAAATGGACCTTAATTTATTGAGGATCGAGTGGTCTCCTATCAATCAATTTTACCTTAGAATTTCATTATTGAGCTGGGCATTCAGTATATCCACTGCACATTAATCATGAAGCCTAAAAATTGATCCAAATATGACATCCTCGTTCATTCACATCTTGTACCAAAACAATGTCATAATGAAACATATAGTTGCATTTGATTATCTAGGGAGAGGAGGTGAAGTCATTTCTCTCATTTGGGTTGAGGTCATTCATGAAGCACTAGAACTACATTGAGCCTTGACTCGAAGCATGCAAGATTTACAATGGCAACCTTCAAGAGCGCCCAGGTTACTAACCTTGTACATATTCTCTTCTTGTGACTTTGTAGATAATTAGGGCTAACTCAAAGAAGATATCATTCACATTACTACACATAACTATTCCATGAAGTGAATCTAGGTTCTTAGTCACCAACCTCTATTAAAGCATCACATAAAGTTTCATATCTACAAAGTTATAATTGCCACAATCATAGTAGGAAACCTAATGCAAGGACATCTCAAGACCATGATAATCTACATTTACTTTAGTTTTCATTTTGTTATATTTAACATGTTTTGTGATTCGGCTCCTCTTTGAAACCCACCTACCTCTCCTAGCATTTAATGCACCCTACCTTCAAATTCAGATTGTAAATGGACATGATCTTGTTTGTTTGAATTTCCTATTATATGCATACAACCGTGACTCAAAAACTAAATAGAGGGAGAAGGGGGGTTGCCAGCAACTTCAAAGTCTAAATGTAGTCATTTTGAAAATATTTATTTTGTCCTTATATATTGCAATCAGAAAGCACTGATAGAAGAAAATAAAGACTTGTTTGGAAATGAAGACCTCATATGCAAGCTTGGGACACATTTTGTTGGTTTTAGGATACTATCACAAGTTTGGGAATCATTCACTCTAAGGAGATAACTAAAATTAGTGTCATTTGACGAGGATAATTAACTAAAATAGCTCTTTTTTATGCATGTGCAAACCATCACATTAAAATTGTAGTGTATAGTTGAAATATGATATTTTTTATCTTGACTTGGCCTTTAAGTGGTTTAAATGGGCTTGGCAATCTTTGTAAATAGTCCTAGTGTGTTTGTAGGTGGTGATGTGATCCAAGAGGATCTAAGTCAATATATCTTATTGTAAATCATGACTATTTCATCTCAAGCCTTTTGATAACATCAACAACATAGACATTAGGTTCCTCACCTACATGCCAATTTGTAAGATCGAATTCCACTTCCACGTTACCACATATCTCTTGCACTATCAATATTGTAGCGTTTAACTCATTAGTAATGACAAATAGTGATGGCATTGCATTCTTTAGTTATGAAGTGATTATTATCGACTCCTATAATGGTTCAACTGAAACTTCATCTTCTTCCATTATATATTAATGTACTCTTCCATTATTTTTAGTTAGATATAAATAGAAAAGAATAGATTATAAAGTACATAAACACCAGACATCTAATCTCTTAGAAATTATATAGAACTTAACATAATAAAAATTTGTTATTATAATTCGACATTGGTTTTCATTTTCTACTTTATTAAATCCTTGTTATTTAATGTATTTAACATTCATATCCTCTATCATTTACAAATTTACTTTTTTTCATAACCCTCTTAAATATGTTTAGTAGTTTACCCACCAAGGCTCCTCTTAGGCCTCAGATCAGTGGTATCATAACATACACACTTAATATCATTTTTTAGTGGTATCATATTGTATCTAAACTTTGTCTTGATTTATATGTCCACTCATATAAGGTCTGAGTACAAGAAGTTAGGGCTCAATACTAGTGACCCTTTGATGCAGGAGCATCTCAAAACATCTCCATGAGGACATGGTCAAAGATGGAAACCATCAAGCATGCAAAGTTTAAGTCATGTCTTAGTATGGGTTTGAATTCAAACTATTGTATTTTCCCTCCAAATGTTGTCTTGTGAGTAAATGTAAATGTGAATGTAAAAAAATAAAAAGTGAAAGAGTGAAAGAGTGAAAAAGGGTAAAAGTTTGTTAAGAGGAATCCCCACGTTAGAGGCTTGTTGAGCAAGTAAGGGGGAGATGGTTGAAATCTTTAAACCATAGAAAATTTGTTAGAATATCTTCTCAACTTAGCATATTAGTTTTAGAAAATATTCTTTATTTTGTCTTGAGCCCAAGTTGGGTGTAGGGAGAGAGAAGGAGACTCTTCATTAATAGTAGTATATGTATTTTGTAAAAATCATTCAAGAGAGAGGAACTCATTCAAAGAAAGAATGTAAAAAAAAAATCTCATTCAAGAGGAATGTAATTAGAAGAGAGGGAGGACCTCTCATTAAAGGAGAGATAATGTAAGGGGAAGGAGAGGATAAATAGTGAGGGAGGACCTCACTCAAGAATCTAAGAGTGAAGAGGAAGGAGGAGATTCATATAAAGACAAGAAGGTGTGAAGGCCAAATAAGGCTTGGAAGCCATGAATCATAGAAGAACTGAATTTTAAGTCTCTTTATTGATCTAATAATGAATTAATATTTTGATTCACATGTTTATGTTATGCAAATAATGAGTTCATTGGTGGAATTCTGGCCTAGACAGTAAATAGGCATGTGTGAGTGTCTTTTTAAGAGTTTAAGATAGTAACAAACATCTATTATCATAAAACTTGTATAAGAATTATCTAAGCATTGAATTGGAAAAAAATTAAGACTTGTATCATGTTGTAAAGAATATTAAGGTGGTTGGAATGTGAAAAGAGTCATAAATGGAGTTTGGCAGGGTTTCCAAATACATAAACATAGTCCTTTGTCAAGATTAGACTCACATGGAAGTAGTTGCATGAGGTACATAGATGAATGGTAATAGGTCTTTGGTGTGAATGAGAATATAATTAATAATAAATAAAACCTTAGAAACTCTCAATGCTTGAATATTCAAGAATTTAACCCTCGACCCGTAGGAAAACAGGGTGTAGGCAGGGAACAAGGAGTTTGTATGATTTAAGGAGCAAATGATTTGATTAAGTCCTTTTAGTATGGTAAAATGAAGATAGAAAATATATTAGGCTGTTTTAGGTATGATTATATTTGAGGATCATTTTTAATATCTATTCACTAAGAAATTGGAAGGAAACCCCTGCTCACAGTCATAACACACAGTCCATTTCAAGTGAGATCTTCTTGTGTAGAATGTAGAGGAGGATAGTATGGATTATTATATGAATGGAGAAGGTTAAGGGAACTTATTCAAACCCTAATAAATCAATTTTAACCCTTTAAATAGGATAAAACACTCACAATTTCAATTAATATACTCTCAGCCTATGCAGACCATTGGAAACCCTAGATCTAGGGTTTGGCCTCTAAAAAGAGTTTCCACAGTCCAAAGTGCATGAAAATTTATAATATTAGCCATATAAATGTTCCTAAATTTTTTAATGTGTTTTCATACCTGTGGATTATGGATAAGTATGGAAAAAGACAATTGAAGACAAGTTATAGGTGTATGCAAGCAAAGAGAATAGGCCCAACTAAGAAAAGTGGTTTTTGTCCAAAGGATGGGAATAATAAATGATTGATTCACCTATAAAGAGGTAATGGGTATCTATAAAGGGAATTTTTTTGGTTAAAAATTCCGTATAGTGATCAGGACAAAGAGCTTTGCATGAAAGGAGGGTTAATTGGAGCAGGGCTTAAAGAAGGAACTACCATTCTATACAAAAGAAGCACACCTAAGTTTTATGTATGTTATATATAGGATTAATGGGTATCCTAAAAAAAATTACATTTAGGTTTGATCTAACCTATGATAAATTATGGCCTAAATACAGTGAAAAAGGGCTACAAGGAGGCTACTTCAGCTAACAGGTAAACCAGAGAATTTTGAACCTTCTACCTAAGATTGAATGATTTTAATGAGTATATATAAGTATGTTAAGATGTATGAAGTGTCTCCAAGAATTTATATTATGCTAAGAGTACTTTTTATTAAATGTGGGTTTTGCAGTCAATAGAAGTATTCCTAGATAGAGAGGATTGTCACCAATAAGAACATTGGTGACTATATATATATATATATATATATATATATATGAGGTATCAGAGTTGAATTATGGTATAGGTGACACCACCCTTCATCATACCTTCTTTCATATCATCAAATGGAATACAAATATTTGACTACACCAACTTCAAAAATGTTCTAGAAGATGGTAGAGGATGCATTAAAAATACAACAAGAAGATTTGGAAGAATTTGATGTACATGAATGAGCAAGTATCATTGATAATTTCTCAATACTTCTCAAGAAATAGACTCCTTATAATACCTCTCATTCTCATTGATTTTTTGGTGTTCAAATGTCATACAAGGTACAAGTCAATCTAGACATACTTGTGTTTTAAGGTAAAATATATATAGATGCACTAGACAACTAGCTTAACCCAATTTGTTGATATTATATGGTTAATCAATTATTTGATTGTAAAAATATTATATTCACTCTTCTGAAAGTTTCTTTATCAGAAAAAAATGGCATACAAACTATTGCACTTCACATGAAAATCATGAAGATGAAGTTAACTGAGACAAATTTTTAGACATGTAACCCCTTATCATGTTGGTATCTATGATAACTAGTACATCAATTTATTTCACTTGCACCAAGGAAAAGAAAATATTATGCATAAATACACAGATATTTTTCATACTTTGGTGTCAAAACTTAGGATTTAGGATTCAAAACAAAACATTGTTTTAAAATTTAGGTCAAGTTTGAGACCACATATCTAGTCAGATATGGATTTATTATAGATATTTTCAATCTGATAAGCCTAAAAAATGTATTACAAGTTTGAAACAAAGGCCAAGGCCAAGACTAAAACAAAATATTATAAATATCAAACTAAGTAATAGTCTAAATCTTTCAAGAAAAATTCCAAATCAAGTAATAGCTCCAAACATCCTCCACAGAAGAAGAAACAATCATCCAATGAACAAAATAAGTTTTCCAAAAATGGAAAATGATACTCAATTCATAATTTTAGTAATCATTCCAATGAAAAAGGTTGTGCTATGAAACTTCTACTAGCACAACTAGAATCAATAGGTACAAACACTACATCATCAAATAAAGTTAAGCAAAGCATGGATTATAAACTTAGTGCCATGGTGGGTACTATAAACATCTCTATACTCATGTGGAAATAGAAGAAGCATAAATATTTGTCCATTCTAAAATGTGGATCAATGCTCAAGCAATACACTTCATCATTGAAAATGGAAGTAAGAAGAACCTGATTTATTAAGAAGTTATAGATACTATAACATGATTTATATATAATCTTAGTCTTGTATACTTTTAAAATATTATTAGGGCTCTACCCTTCAATTTTATACCTCCCTTCTACCAAAAGGCTCACATTCACCATCTTATTGTGCTTAAATATTTATCATATGGTCTGACCCTAAATTTATGATGACCTACATCTCTTGCATTATATAAAAAACTTAAAACCTAATGTATATCATTTGTTGTTATTGTCAGATCCTTAGCCATTTCCTATCTTGTCAAAAAATTATGTCCCTCATAGGGACACTTGCATTGATGCAAGTGTTCATATTCTTATCAAGTGTCCAGTCCTCAAAAGTCTTATAAATTTTAAATGTTTTAAAACATATGATTTGACATATTTTTATTATTTAACCTTACCATGATATATTTCCAAAATGTGTGGTATAAATATAAATATAATCCTACTCCTTATTCATCTAAATAAAAGACAAGCAATAACCTATTAAAGATCATTCAATTGATTGCATAAATGAGTTCTACCACCCTATTTTTCCCTATTTTCATATCAATTATAGGATCAATCATTATAGGTAGCAAGCACTCAAATAACAACCCAACAGTAAAAATTTTCAAGTTACGAGCAAGATTATTACATGCCCTTGTATATATCATATTTCACCGTTGTGCATACACAAGCCAACACATAGGTGAGTACTACATATGTCTGAGGCCCTCTTCAAAGTATTGGATATGTAGGTAGTGCTCATTGACAAATGGGTACTTGAGGTTAGATTTACTTCATGAGCCCATTAACCCATTTTTGGAAAGGTACAAAGACCTAAGGTGAAGAACTAGGGTTTTATCTAGATATAGTCATCTACAACATGTGTACATGGATAAAACACATCATTAGAAAGATAAAAGAAAACCCATAAGACTCTAGGTGGCCACTTCTCAATAGAATGAATTTATATACCAAATAATTTCATTGGGATTAGGATACCTACATTGACACAAATGTTCCAAGGCTGACGTAAGTGTCTAATCCTCCAGAAGTAATATTTTTATAACTTGATAACTGGATCATGATCTTATTGCCACCTGTTTCCACCTCTGCACTTATTAGATATACTTGCACATTTATCAATAATCTAAGTATTATATCTTCTTCATGTTAATTAAATTAAACTATTGTTTTCAATGTACTTTTTATATTTATCATAACTCAACATTTTATTCAAAATATTTATGTATCTGAGTGTTCAATGATTTGGCTTGCTTTAGAATAGTTTTATTCATCCTTGTTTATAGGATATTATACCATTTAACCCTCATACCAAAACATATAAAAAGGGGTTAAACATTGTTGAGGTATGTTCATATTGTTGGTATTGAATCATTAATGTTGTCAATGATGTCAAAGTCAAGTTGAATGTCCTTCATGATAAAAGACAGAGTTGATGTCATGATTGGTGAAGTGGTGTGTGACTAAAAAGATTTGTTTCTCTATTGATAAAAAAATTAAATGCAACCTGGTATCCTTTCTAAGTTTTTTTGACATATCAAGATCATGTTCAAGATACAAGAGAATTAGCTTGATTGAACTCTAAGTACTAAGAAGCATACAAGGAAAGCATGTGTGTCAACAAGTCCTTACATACCATATGAAGTATTGATACAAAATTATAATGTAACAAATCTCATAAATTTTATTTATAATGGAATTGTCTTTAGGAAATCATGTTTAAATCATGACATCATTGAACTAACTTGTTTGTGTCTAAACTCTAAGCACTAGGTATCTTGAGTAGTATGGTCTAGCTTTGTGAAGAAGATAAATGCATGATCCATGATAAATTTTTTTGTTTTGGGTCTATACAATAATGAGTAAGTGTTCTAATTTTATTAAACATGTTCAAGAGGCAAATAAGTCTTTAGATAATGTCAAATGTCAAGTTTTGAATCTTAGCTCCTGCATGAAGAGACCTAGTGAGAAGATCCATGATTGGTGACTTAGTAAGATAAGATATATATCACTTATGTGAGCAAGATTGTCAATGTATGAGTAGGATATGATGTTTTATGACATTATGGTATATTTTTTAAGACATTTCAAGAGGTTTCAAGGCATGATCAGACTCAAGGTATGCTTGGTAGTATGAGGCCTAGCGTACAAAGTGACCTATAATGGCCTAAGCAAGGGTCAAGATATTTTCCAAAGATGGTATAGATCTTGAGAGAATTTAAATTTATGTGAGGGAGTTTTATAAGTATTTTTACCAAATTTTAAGTCAATACTTGAAGGATAAATCAATAAATTTGGTGGTCAGGTTGACTATGTGCATAGAAAAGGGTGTTGAGACCTGAGAAGAAGTTTCTCATGCTCATTGGCACGTGCAACCCTTGCATGAGATCCTGAGCACTTCATGATAGTTGGGAAAGGTCCCTATCTTTAATTTCCTAGCTTTTTTTTTGAATTAAGGGGCAATCCTTTTTGAATGATTGCTAAGAAGGTAAGGCAGTCAAAATGCTCCTAAAACCCTTACAAATACCTGATAATAAAGATATAATTAGTTAAGGCTTAGAATGATCTAGTTGACCTATTTTAGTTTTCTTAAATGTGAATTACACTTGAAGGTTTCCTTAGGTGGTTTTTTTTTGTCTTGACAGTGAGTAGAAGCTACATGAAAACCCTTATTTTCAAGGCTTTTGATGTTACAGGTAGGGTTGACAAAGTTAAAGCATGAAAGTAGATGGAGGATGATGTGCAATACTTATAGTTTACGATCTTGAAATTTTATTAGTAGGTTACTAACCAAAAATGTAAAAAACTAGTCATGTAAGGTAGCCTATCACTAAACTGGCCTAATGAGTAGAATAGTGAGAAAACTATGTGAGAATGAGAATGAGATTAGGTATTAGTTGTAGAGGAATAGGGATGGATCTTAAGGCATGGGATAATTATTCAATACCTATCCCTCATATCCACTTGGTCTAGAAGTGTTTATGATGCCTACACCTATGCAAAAATTTGTCATCAAATTGGTCTATCTAGCACAATGGAGTCTATGTAGAGTGACATAGTGAGATTGGTCCATAAGACCAATATTGATACATGACCATGTAATCTATATTTCTAGAGATATTATAAGTATGATAAAATTTCACACAAATCCCTCCTAAAACCCTTACAAATACTAGATAAGAAATTTCCAATCAGTTGTGGCTCAAAATGGTCTATTTGGCCTATTTTATTTTTTGTAAAATGTAAATTACTCTTTAAGGTTTCCTCAGGTGGTTTGTGTTTGTCCTGATAGTGAGTAGAAGCTACATGAAAACCCTTATTTTTAGGGTTTTTGATGTTACATGCAAGGTTGACCATGTCAGAGCATGAAAGTGGATGGAGGATGATGTGAAATATTTATACTTTATTCTAATTAAATTTTATGAGTAGGTTGTCTGACCAAAAATGTGTAAAACTGGTCATGTAAGGTATCCTATCACTAAACTAGCCTAATGAGTAAAATAGTGAGAAAACTAGGTGAGAATGAGAATGAGATTAGGGATTGGTTGTAGAGGACTAGGGATGGATATTAAGTCATGGGATAATTATTAAATACCTATCCATCATATCCACTTGGTCTATAATTTTGTATTATGCCTACACCTATGCAAAAATTTGTCATCAAATTGGTATGTTTAGCATAGTGGAGTCTATGTAGAGTGACATAGTGAGATTGGTTTGTAAGACCAATATTGATACATGACCATGAAATATATCTTTAATAATATGTTATAATTATTCTAAAATTTCACAAAAATCCATTTTAAGATCACATAAGTGTTCCCATAGGTGTTTTATAAGTTGATTTACTTGACTGTGTTTTTGGTCCTACAAGCAACTTTTGTGTGTGTGTGAAAAGGATGTCCTGAAGTTAATTTTCACTAAGATGAATGATAAAAAGTTATTAAATGTGTTATAAATTAATAATATTATAATTTTAATGCATTTTTTATCATTATAAGTCCCTGATCAAGCTTGAAAAGTCAAATGATTTTGACTGTGCATTGACAATGTTTAGTGTTTCTGAGTAAGTCATCTATAGGAGTGTTCTTGAGGCCCTCTAGCCTATGTGGTAGAGACAAAATAATTTTTTTAAGTTTTTTAAGTCATTATTATCCTATTCATATTATTTTATACATGTTTTATGCAATAAATTTTTGTATTTGGTTCAAATTTTCAATACAGACTTATAGGCAGTGAGAAGGCCTATTGGCAAGGAGACCTAATTGATAGGTCCAAGTAGTGAAATGGGCCAAATGGAGTTTGGGAAAAAATATGAACTTATAATGGGTCTATTTTAATCATTTATGAATTTTTTCATCCATTAAATAAGATAGGAAGTGTTCCTAAGGGTCAGAATGGTAACGTATGGATAGTACAAACCTAATTGCATTAGGTCTCCATTAGGCCTAATGGAGGATTTAGTCCTTATGGACTATGACCAACTTGTGAAATTTTTTTTGAAAATTTTAAACATGTATTTTAATTTATTCCAAATTTATTTAATGTATTTAAATTTTCATGGCTGACTAAGATGGGTGAGATCAAGGGTCAAGTACTTAAGAAGGCTTAATAGGCCTAAATTGACTAGTTGAGTTGTTGAGCTAGTAAGTGAAGGATATAGTGTTTCTAAGATTATTTTAAGATATTTAATATAATAAATAAGATTATTAAAACATTACATTAGTATATATCTACTTATATCAAGTATTAAGTAAGGTTATTTGACCTATTTTTGCCAAAGAGAGGGCTATTTAAGCAATAAGGCCTAAGAGGTTGTTTGAGTGAGATTGAAGGATAAAGAGTGAAGAAAAAGGAAGTAATAATCAGTTTAATATTATAAATAGGTATTATAAATTTATTATATATCACAGGTTACGTTTTTGGTGCTAAGTTACCTAGGAGGTTGGAGCCTCCTTCCAAGATAGAGCTTGCAGAAGACTAGTTAAGTTGGTGCTTATCTAGATAGGGGTTGGAGACCCTTGTGAAGTTGGTGATTCACTAAAACTTGGATATTTAAATTATAATATTTTAGTCTATTTTCATGTCTTATTAGGTTTGATTCCCTAATATGGTTTCCCACATATCTTTTATGTTCTCTTATGGTATGCTTTTATAGTTGTTTGCTTATGCACTTGATCTTTTACATAAATGAATGCTTCGTGAAATGATAAATGGAATTGAATATATTTTTTCAAGAAAATAATTCACCCCCCATATCATTATCTTCTTCCAACATTTGGTATCACATCAGGTCCTTTGAATGAGGTATTACAACCTAACGGAGTTTTTGAACAAGCTAAGATGGCTAGTCAAGCTCATGGTGGTTTCTCTACAAGCAAAGCTCCATTATTAAACGGATCCAATTATGATTTTTGGAGTGTGAGTATGAGGACATATCTGATGTCTCAAGGTCATGATGTTTTAAAATCATTTTTTTATGGGTATACTATACCCCCTATTCCTCCTACAAATGCAGCAGGTAAGAAGGCCAGTGACAACTCAAAAGCAATGAATGGCATTATGTGTGGTCTATCTAAAGCATAACTTATAAAATTTATGCACTATATATCTAAAAAATAAATGTGGGATAAGTTTAAAAATATTCATAAGGGAGATTCTAAATTCAAATTGGCCAAGTTTTAAACTTATAGAAAATAATTTGAAAGTCTAAAAATTAATGAAGATGAAACCATTACAGCCTACTTATTGAGGGTTCATGAGGTGGTCAACATCACAAGAGATCTAGGAGAATAATTGAAAGAGACTACTATTGTTCAAAATGTTTTAAGGTCTCTAACTACCAAATTTTATTCCAAGTTATATGATGTTGAATAAATGCAAGAGCTAAAAAAACTTGAGATCGATGGACTTCATGGAACCCTAGCAGCCTATGAGATGAGGACAAGTAAAGGAAGACTTGAAAAGAAGGAATATGTGTTAAATGTAGAAAATAATCTAAAAGAGAAGAATTCATAAGGTAATAAAGTCATAGATAATGATGAATCTGATATATATGATGATGATTTAAGAGCTATGTGTTCAAGAAAGTTGATGATAAGTTCAAGTAAATACAAAGGCAAGTTACCTTTCAAATGCTTCAATTGTGGAGAGGTTGGACACTTTGATAACAAATTTCCTCACAAACATAAGACAAAGGATGATTTATAACATAATGAAGATCATGATGATGATAAAAAGTCCTATAAATCTGATAAGAGCAATAAACACTTTAGAAGATATGGCAACAAGAAAAGGTTCTTCAAAAACAAAGTGAGTCTTTATACCAAGGAAGATTACAGCTCATCTAATAATAGTGAAATAAATTATTCAAAGAGTGATCATTAAAATGATGGTCCTGATGTCAATGAGGTTCTATTCATGGTTGAATAAATAATCTACTCAAATCAAGAAGAATCCATATGGATTGGAGGTGTTGGTGATTTAGATGAAGAAGTAGATGAGGTGGATATTGAAGCTGAGTTGATGAATACTCTTAAATAACTAAATATGGTCAAGAAAAATAATAGGGTGATGAGGTCCCTTATTAAATACTATGAGAAACAAATCAACTTTTTGAATCGATACTAAGTAACAACTCCAAGGAGCAAGAGGAAATAGTCAAACAAGTGGAAAGTCAACTTGAAATTGTGATTGTAGGCCTAGAAGCAAAAGAAGAAGAATGTGTAAGGTATGTGTCTGAATTGAACTCCTTGAGGGATGAATTGAAACAAGCATCAAATAAGGTTAAGTCCTTTTTAAGGTTTAAAAAGAATACTAATGATCTAGACAACCTTCTGAGTAGTCAGAAGACTGTTGATGACAAGATAGGACTTGGTTTCTTTGAAGATCAAGAGAAGGACAATAATATGAATAAAAAAGGTCAAATATTAATCAAATAATAAGGATTATAATAGAACAAAGTTCAAAACTATCAATAATTCTAATAGAAAAAGGTATGTTAATCCTTTCAATGGATATTGTTATTCATGTAATCAATTTGGTCATAGATAAAGGCATTAAAGAAGGCCCTTCAAGAATGAATTTGTATGGAATTATGAGGAGAATCATCATCCAAGAGGTATGGGTTATGGTGTGTTTCCATCTAGAGGGATGGCATGCTTTAACTATCATAAGGTTGGTCACATTTTAAAGTAATGTAAGCATAAATTTTCAAGAAAAGATAAAAAGTTTGAGGCTTCTAGGACATAAGAGAGAAATAGTAAGTGGAAACATAAGATGGATAAGTTTGATAATTAGTCTGCAAGTTCAAATGGACTATTAGCCATGGTAGAACAAAATCAAGATGGAAAGGAGTGCCAAGAATTTTATATATCAACATAGTTTGTTGATGAAGGAGATAAGACCAATAAATCAAGACAAAATGATACCCAAACAAAGATTGAGGAGATCAAGATAAAATTAAAAATCAAGCATAAGAATATCATAGAGGAGGTTCAGTCCTACAAGGACATGGAGATTTGGGAATCTCATGAATTTATGTTTTTCTAACTCTCTAGAGCAGAGGTGACTCCATTAGGCTTCATGGAGGCACTCAACTAGAAAGCAAAAAGCATGAAGGGTGCCTACTCATAAGGGGAGATTTGTGGACTTAGGATATATTCATGTTCTAGTTTTAGTCAAATAAATAAGCTACATATATGATTTCAAGAGACAAGTCACAAAAAGTTGGTATGGTGACTTGATCAAACCAAGTCACAGTTTTGAAAATGTTTTGAATTTTCATGGAGACAAAGGGAATCAATCATGTTTCATGAGTACGTATGTGAACTTGGTTTATGATAAAGAAAGGTTTGATGAAGTTTATTTGAAAGAAAATTTGTTTCCTCAGGGCCAAGGATCAAATAGTTGCCAAGAAGATGAACCTTTTTCATTAATGTCAAAGGGGGAGAAAGTTCTTGTTTCAAGTTAAATTATTGGAGAATGTTATACTATTATTAATAATGGTTTTCATCAATGAAAAATGTAAAGATTATTGAGGTATGTTCCTAGAGTTTGTATTGAATCATTAATGTTGTCACTGATGTCAAAGTCAAGTTGAATGTCCTTCATGACAAAAGATAAAGTTGATTTCATGATTGGTGAAGTGGTGTGTGATTAAGAAGATTTGTTTCTCTATTGATATAAAATTTGAAGGCAACCTAGTATCCTTTCTAAGGTTTTTTAACATATTAATATCATGTTCAAGATACAAGAGAAGCATCTTACTTGAACTCTAAGTACTAAGAAGCATACAAGGAAAACACATGGGTCAACAATTCCTTGCATACCATATGAGGCCTTGATACAAAATTGTAATGTGATAGAGATCATAAAGTCTATTTATAATGGACTTGTCTTTAATAAATCATGTTTAAATCATGACATCATTGAACTATCATGTTTGTGTCCAAACTCTAAGCACTAGGTATCTTGAGTAGTCTGGTTTAGCTCTATGAAGAAGATATATGCATGATGCATGTTAAATTTTTGTTTTATGGTTTTGTGTAGGCATTATTAAGTTTTATAAGTTTCTTAAACATGGGAAAGAGGCAAATAATTCTTTAAATAAGGTCAAAGGCCCATTTTTAAAGTTTAACTCCTACATGAAGAGACCTAGTGAGAATATATAGGCTTGGTGACTTAGTAAGATAAGATATATTTGAATTATGTGAGAAATATTGGTAATTTAAGAGTAGTATATGATGTTTTATGACATTAGATTACATTTTTTAAGATAGTTCAATAGGTTTCAAGGCATGATCATACTCAAAGTATGCTTGGTAGTATGAGGGCAAGTGTAAAAGGTAACCTATAATAGCCTAAGTAGGGGTCAATATCTTTTCCAAAGATGAAAAATATATTTTTAGAATTTAAATTGATGTTAATTATTTTGCTAAGCATTTTTACTAATTTTTAATTCAATTCCTAAAGGAGAAAGCAATAAATTTGGTGGTAAGGTTGACTGTGTAGAAAAAGGTGTTGTAGACACGAGAAGAAGTTTCTCGTGCTCATTGGCATTTGAAACCTTTGCATGAGATCTTGATCACTTCATGGTAATTTTTTAATTTACCTAGATTTAATTTATTGGAATTGGTTTTTTAATTAATGAGCAATCCTTTATGAATGATTGCTAAGAAGGTAAGGCAGTCACAACCCTCCAAAAACCCTTATAAAGACCAAATAAGAAATATCCCATTGGTTATGGATAATAATGGTCCATTTGAACTATTTTAGTGTTTTTAAAATTTAAATGACTCTTCAAGGTTTCTTCAGGTGGTTTTTTTTTGTCCTGACATTGAGTAGAATCTATAGGAAAACCCTTATTTTTAGGGTTTTTGATGTTACAGGTAGGGTTGACCAGGTCAAAGCATGAAAGTGGATGGAAGATGATGTGAAATACTTATATTTTATGATCATAAAATATTTTTATCATGTTTATGACTAAAAATGTGAAAAACTAGTCGTGGAAGGTAGCCTATCGCTAAATTGGTCTAATGAGCAGAACAATGAGAAAACTAGGCAAGAATGAGAATGAGATTAGGGATTGGTTGCAGATGCCTAGGGATGGATATTAAGGCATGGGTTAATTATTAAATACATATCCCTCCTATCCCATTGGTTTATAAGTGTTGATTATGCCTACACCTATGCAAAAATTTATCATCAAATTGGTTTATCTAGCACAGTGGAGTCTATGTAAAGTGACATTGTGAGATTGGTCTGCAAGACTAATATTGATGCATTACCATGAAATATATCTTTCCATATATGTTATAATTATTCTTAAGGTCCACATAAATCCATTTTAATATCACATAAGTGTCCCCACATGTGTTTTAAAAGTTGATTTTCCTACAGGCAACTTTTCTATGTGTGTGAGAAGGATGTCCCTGAGTCAATTTTCACTAGGATGAATGATAAAAATTTATTAAAGGTGTTATAAATGAATAATATTATCATTTTAATGAATTTTTTCTCATTATAAGTCCTTGATAAATCTTGTAAATTTAAATGATTTTGATTATGTATTAACAGTGTTTAGTGTTTCTGAGTAAGTCATCTACAGGAGTGTTTTTGAGGCCCTCTGGCCTATGTGGTTGAGACAATAGAATTTTAGAAAGTTTTTTAAGTCATTATGATAATATTAATATGATTTTATTCATGATTTATGTCATAAATTTTTTTATTTGGTTTAAATTTGCAAGACAAACTTACAGGCAGTAAGAAGGCTTAATGGTGATGAGACCTAACTGGTAGGTCCAAGTAGTGAAATGGGCCAAATGGAGTTGGGTACCAAAGGTGAAATTATTATGGGTATATTTTATCAATTTATTAATTTTTAAATACATTTAATAATATAATAATTTTTCTTAAGGGTCATAATGGTAACATATGGATAGGACAGACCTAATTACATTAGGTCTCTTTTAGGCCTAATGGATAATTTGGTCCTTATGGACTATGACTGACTTATGAAATGTTTTATTCACATTTTAAACGTGTATTATAATATATTACAAATTTATTTCATGTATTTATAAGTTCATGTCTGACTAATATGGGTGAGAGCAAGGGTTAAGTACTTAAGAAGGCTTAATAGGCCTAAATTGACTAGTTGAGTTGTTGAGCTATTGAGTGAAGGATATAGTTTTTTTAATAATATGTTAAGAGATTAAATATCATCATTATGATGATAAAAACATTTAAATAGTATCTAAATATTTATCTATAGGTATTAAGTAAGTTCATTTGACCTATTTCCGCCAAAGAGAGGGTTATTTGAGCAAGAAGGCCTAAGAGGCTATTTGAGTGAGATCAAAGGGTAAAGAGTAAAAAACAAGGATATAATTATAAATTAAACATTATAAATAGGTGTTATAAGTTTATAATATATCATAGGTGACTTGGTTTGTGCTAATTTACCTAGGAGGTTGGATCCTCTTTGTAAAATAGAGCTTGTAGAAGACTAGTTAAGTTGGTGCTTATCTAAATAGGGGTTAGAGCTCCTTGTGAAGTTGGTTATTCACTAAAACATGGATATTGAAATTATAGGATTTTAGTCAATTTTCATGGCTTATTTATTTTTACTTTATAAGAGGTTTTCCCACATATTTCTTATGTTCTCTTGTGGTATGCTTATATAGTTGTTTGCTTATGCACTTCATCTTTTATGTAAATGAATGCTTCATGAAATGATGAATGGAATTGAATAGATTTTTTCAAGAAACTGATTCACCCACACCCCCCTCTCATTATCTTCTTCCAATAAACATTTTGTGAACCTAACCCATGTGTCTTCTCATGCAACTTCTAGCTTGCTCTAGGGTTTCTGATTTCGGTAATTTTTATATCTTTTTTTTTTCATTTCCTTTCGCACCTTTATTTGAATTTATCAAATATATAAAATGTTAATAAATATCATTTTTTAATGGAATATAAATAATCCTTATTTAATTATATAAATACAAATAAATAATTAATTAATGCATTCTTACATGTTTCAGAATAAGAAGTCAATAAACATGTTAAGTCTAGTGCATCCACATCCAATAATGGATAACCCTTATATGGTACAATTATTACTACATCCTCCATGGGAACAATTAATATTTCAACCCAATTACTAGTTTTAATTCTTACATCAACACAAGTTTTGTTTACATCCCATTTTATGGTTTCTCAAATATCAAATCTAAATTATAATGGGTCTATTGTACAAACACTCCTCCAAGTTATATTTACAAAATACTCTAGCACCTTATATATCTTTTCAACCTTTGCCAACTATTTTTTTACACCCAAATTCACATTTTATAATGGCAAGGACAATCCTAAATATCATCTCTTATCTTTTTATACATCATGTCTTGATTATGACTCTAATGATAAACTTTTGACCAAATTATTTCTAAGGAGCCTAAATGACTATGCTTTAATATGGTTTTATGACTTACCAATCCAATCAGTGAAAGCATTCAAACCCCTAGTGGATAAATTTCTATCACATTTTTCTATCAACATCTATAAAATTATGTCATATGCACAAATTGTTAAGTTCAAATATAGAACCAATGAACCTATTAATGAATATGTTTTGAGATACAAAACAATGTTTGCCGAAATGACAAATCCAATGGTAGATAAATATATTTAAGACATATTTAATCAAAGTTTGCTTTCCCCATTACATAAGTCCATAATTTTCAAAAAATATAAATCCTTTGATGACTTATGAAATATTTTTTGAGATCATGAAATGAGACTTATTTCCTTGAATAAGCTTAATTATGTAGAAAACACACCAACTATATCTACTACTAAGTTTCATATCAAACCAAGCTATAAGGTAAAACCTACAAAACTTAAAATGGAAGCAACCACAATAGTTAACATAGTATCAAAACAACCTAATCTACTCATGCTATCCAATACACCCAAGAGATCATTTACATGATTACCTGAGTCTCTAGATTCATTACTTAATAATCTTGTGGAGTGTCATCTCATATCTCTCCCTCCTCCTATAGAGATTGATATGAGTTGGATTATACCAAAAGGATATGATGTTAATGCATATTGTGGATATCACCAAGGCCCTAATAAATCTAAAAATATATGTTATACCTTGAAACATAAGATATGAGATCTTCTTGATAACCAACGACTTACCTTTGATGATCATCTAAAGGATTTAGGTTCATAACCTGGTGACCTTCAAATCCAGAAGATATTTTAAAATCCATTACATTATCATTCTATGAAATATCCAAAAGTGCAAATGGCATATGATTCACATCCTCTTCTATCACATTATTATCACCCATTAGATGGTATTATTGGAACGTATATATGCATAGTACTTATTATGGTTTAAATACATTATATTACATTTGATTATAGTGATATTGTGGATGATGCCTCAGATCTTCATTCATTATTTATTTGAGCATATCTTGATCATCAAATTATACATAGTATTATTATCAATAATAGTTATAGTGAGAATATATATACCGTGACATTAATTTAACATTTGGGATATACATGTTATGATATATACCCTTCAACCAAAATGGTCAGAGCATTCAATGGGACATAACAACACGGTATTGGTGAGATTGATTTACCTTTACAATTTGGTCAAGCACATGTGTTCACTATATTTTCTATTATACCATACATTAAATTCTTTGATATGTTATTGGGATGACCTTGGATACATAATATCCACACAACACCTTCCAAAATGCAAGTGTATTGAATACATTCATTTCAACAAGGTAATTACAGTTTCTAGAATTCCATATGAACATCCACTTGAAAAATAAAAGTTTATTCCTAGATAGATAATTATATAACCTGATAAGCTTAATCATCCATGAATGTTAAGCAATATAAAATCCCCCTTCTTAGGTGGCAAATACTTGAGAGACCATTGCAACATAGATACACAATGGATTCCATGTAATTCTTATCTACACCTACATGGTCTACCCAGTTGATAAGATCACATAAACATGTTCCAATTACAATTTCACCAAGAAAACCATAGAGAACTAAGAAATGGGTTCCATAAACCCCCACTCCTTCTATTACTTATTCATGACCACAAAATCCTATGAGACATACATAGCGTGCCTTAAATTTTATAATTCTAAATATGGCACTCATACATTCTCCTTATAAGTATCACCAATTTGATGTACCATATTTTGAGTTTGGATATTTATATGAGCATACCTTAGATGGGATCATAGGCTAGACTTTTTTCATTTCCAAATATTCATAAAATATAAAAAAAAATCAATAAAATAAAAAAATATTCAAATAAAATAAAAAATACCAAATTATTTTGCCTTCACATGTTTACTAGATCCTTGGCATTTATGTTGTTTACTTTATTTTAGTAGATATCATATCATTTATTTTATACACATATATGTTTCATGCATACTTGAGTGTGATACAAGCATTCACTAGACCTAGTATACATGCACACAGTTGTTAGACCTTTCCCTTTCCTGCGTGACACACTATGTTGGGGGCATATGATTCCTTGATCACAATTGATATAGGTTACATTATTTTATGACCATATTTTCATTATCATGTTGAGCTTATACACTAATGCTTACAATGTCTATGCTCATGATTACATCTTTCATAGTGTACTTAATATGCTATGTTACATGACATTTTTTGCTAACATATATATGAAAAGACTAGTATGATAAGTGTATGTTGGCTACTTATACCTCACTTATTCACATTCTCACTTCCTTGAGTGCCTTTTTATTTCTTTCTATTATCTTGATTGTGGAACATTTGAATATGTTCCTTGATTTTTATTCCATGTGCCACTATATGTCACTTTATTTTTTTATATATAACTTTGAATATGTCATTCTTTCAAGTGTGTGACATTTGAAGATGCCCCTTATTTTTGGTCTCCTTAGACTTTTTTTTATGACATTGAGTGCTCTTGTGTGTGTGATTGATTTTTTACTAAGCTTGTATTTTTACTTTCTAGATGTTGGCATGATACATATCATGCAACTTAGGGCTTGTTGTGAATACATATTGTGATCCTCATTGATATATCTACTTATACGTGCTACTCTTATATACTACATGATTCATACACAAATTATATAGTTATTTTATCCTTGTAGGTAAGGGAAACTAGATTCCATTCCCCTTACCTAAAAATGGAGGGCATATTAGTGGGGGCATATCATCGAGACATGACCTCCACACTTATACAATTCTCATAGTTTTCATATTTCCATAATAGTTTACATGATTTAAATATACACTTGGGTCAAAATCCTACACATTGTACCAATTTTTAACAATTTCAAACAAAGGTTTTTAGATTTTTGACAATATTATACATAGTTATAGATCATAGGTTACATTTTAATAGATACTGTAGATTGAGACACATTAGAGTTGCATATCCCATGAAAGTGCACCAAAAATTTCAAATACATATGCAAATTTATTCAAACTTAATTACCAAGAGTCATCAATACTTTACCAAAAAGCATTATTTTCAATAGGAATCATTATTTTAAGCCTTTTATATCTATAATAGTTGGCTCCTTTTAGTAGTGTGGTTGAGATTAAACATCCTCAATGGCCTTACACTACCTCCATTATGTAGATTAAGTTGGTTATACCACTTAACTTGGATTTTATTGTATAGTTGGCTCCTTTTAGTAGTGTGGTTGAGATTAAACATCCTCAATGGCCTTACACTACCTCCATTATGTAGATTAAGTTGGTTATACCAGTTAACTTGGATTTTATTGTACTTTCATTTGAGTTGTGTGTTTGATATTCAATGATCTCAATGGCCATGTCACAACTCACCCTTGAACCATATTGCGGGCATAATTACCTTATAATCTCCATGTTTAAATCTCCAAGGTTTATTTTTGAACCTCTTTTATCTCCAATGTTTCATAAGGAAGCACCTTTACCAATTCAAAGTACCAAGGGGAAACAAAGTTGCATCGATACACATGTGTACTCCTTCCTTGCTCTCTTTCTCTTTAAACATTTAAATTATTTCAAAATTAATTTTAAGTGCATTAATTTATATTGGAGCATGCTTTGGTTATAGTTCATACCCCATAAAAATACTAAAAGTGAGATCAATCAAATGCAAGGTGTGTTGTACACACCCAAGTACACATTTCTTTCCTTTAAAATAGTAATTTCATCATTCATTACTAGATTAAAGGGGGTAAATGTAGATACTAAAATATAATTTATATAGATTCTTAGGTCCTATATACTTGACAAATACCTATCATGGATCTACCCTTCGGTTTGAGACTTCCATGTTACTAAAATGCTCCCATTCACCATCTGACTATGTGTAACTACTTATCTTATGGCTTGACCCTATCATTTTTGATGATCCAAATCTCCTACACTACATAAAAAACTTAAAACCTTATATATATCCTTCACTCTTAATTTCATATCCTCATTAGCTTCTTATCCTATCAAATACTTGCATCCCACATTGGAAAGTTTGTGCCAACACAAGAATCCAAATTCTTATCAAGTGCCCAGTCCTCAAAATTCATATAAATTTAAAATGTTTCAAAACATATGGGTTAGCTTATTTCTATTATTAAACCCTACCTTTATATATTTACAAAATTTTTGGTATAAATACAAATATAATCCTACTCATTATTCATCTAAAAAAACCAAATAAGCACTTATTCAAGTTCATTTAATTGATTACACAATTGAGTTTTACATCCTTATGCTTTCCTATTTTCATATTAGTCATAAGAGTAGTCATATTACAAGCTTGAAGTAGTCTAAGAAAAACCCATGAGTAGTATTTTTTAAGTTACAAGTTAGATCAATGCATTCCCTTACATATAACATATTTCACCCTTGTGCACACACAAGCCAACACCTAGGGGGGAACTACATATGTCTGAGGCCATATTCAAAGTATTGGCTATGTAAGTAGCACTCATTGACAAATATATCCTTAAGGTTAGCTCTAATTTGTGATCTAACTAACCCATTTTTTTAGGGTACAAATACCTAAGATAAAAAGTTAGGGTTTGATTCACATACATTCATCTATAACATGTGCATGAAAATAAAATACATCAATAGAAAGGTGATAGAAAACTTAGAAGGATCAAGTTGGTCACTTTTAAATAATTTGAATATTATGTACTAAATAATTCCCTTAGGATCAGGACACCTACATCGATGTAAGTGTTCTAAGGCTACATAATTATCCAAACCTTTAGAAACAACATTTTCAGAACTTGATGACTAGATCTTGATATTTTCCCTCTTGTTTCCACCTCTACACTTCTCAAATCTACCTGCACATTTTTAGATAAGTTAAGTATTATCTCTTATTCATTTTTATATGATAAATTTATTATTTTGAATGTAATTTTTATTTAGCATAACTCATTACTTAATTCAAAATATTCATTTATCTAAGTTTTCAATTAATTGGCTTTCTCTAGAATAGTTTTATTCATCCTTGTGTATAGGCTATTCTACCCTTTAACCCCCATCTCAAAACATATTAAAAAGTGTTAAACATAACTAGTTTGTAGATTGAACTTGCCATTGACGCTTCACCCACAACCATACTATATTAGATGGTTCAATGTGATATCTAAGAAATATGTCATTGAGTAGTGTCAATTGGTGTATAACATCAACCCTTTTAAAGATATAGTCCTTTGTGACATGAAACCATTAGATTTATGTGATTTTTTACTTGGTCAACCATATATTTACCATCGATATGCAATATATGAATCAAATCTTATAAATATTTTCATAGATGACAGTGATAGGAGATATTTCATATCAAAAAGAGTCCCTAAACTATCACTCATTAGTGCCAAATGGTGTCATAATATAGTCATTACTAGTAAGAAATTTTTTATTCTGATGCTAATATTTGAATGTAAAAGTGTCCTTTATGGAACAAATCCATATTTTATTTCCTCTAATGGTAGTAGTAAATACCTCAAAGTTGAACCATAAGTAAGAAGAATACAAGGTCATCTTTCAGTCATCAAAATAAGGACCTACACACTATGTGGTGAAGCACACTATTGATTTGATACTTTGATTACCTTTACCTAATACTTATTTATACCATAAGTCATTTATAAAGAATTAATAAATAAATTTATAGATCCATGAACTTGAGGACAAATTACATAGCAAGACCAACTCATTACTTGAAGTAGCCCAATTATGCTTGCGAAAAATAAATATGTCACATAAAGGTTGCATATTGATTACATAGCTCTCAATAAGATAAAAGCAAAGAATTGATACCCTCTTTCAAGGATTGAGAACTTTTTGGACCACCTCTACAATATAAAACACTTTACCAAAATTGATCTTAATTTTGGGCATCATGAAATTCTTATTTAACCTACAGATGTGTGGAAGACAACCTTTAATGCCAAATAAGGTTTATTTTAATGGTTAGTCATGCCACTAAATTTGATCAATGCACTAGGTACATTCATGTGTATGATGAGTGACATTCTCATGCCATTAACTACTTCATTTTTTATAGTCTACTTTGAGGACATCTTAATACTCAGGGAAGCATGGGATGAACAAATGTGCCATATAGAGTAAGTTCTTTACACTTTGTGAAAAAACAAGATGTATGCAAATAATGAGAAATGTTAATTTTCTATGAGGGAGATATAATATATAAGATACATATTAGACACACAAGCAGTACACATAGACCCGACCAAGATTCAAGTCATCCAGGATTGGCCACAACCAAATAATCTCACAAAGCTTCATAGCTCCTTGGGAGTGTAAAATATCTATAAGACATTTGTACTTGGTTTTTCTCATATGACTTGGCATTTGAACCAAGTTACCAAAGTTGGTGCTAAATCAAATTTCATAAGGAAATCTGCACAATAAAAATCATTCAAATAATAAAAATTTAGATTGTATTCTACACCATTACTTGTGTCCCCAGATCTTTAACAACCATTTAATATTAAGTCATGTGCCATTGAATTTTAACTTGGATCAGCCCTCACTCAATATGCTCACTAAGTTTCTTACCATGGTAAAATATTCATCGCATTGGTAAGAACTACCCAACCTATGATCACAAGATTTATGCTATGTTCAATCATGTAAGCATTAGAAACATTATATCTTGGTTAAGGATACCTTGATTCACACAAATCACAAGTTTTTTTAGTTTTTGTAGACTCATAAAAAGTTTTAGCCAAATTAACATAAAAAATGGTCTTCTTATCTTTAGTAGTTCCATCTGAACATCAAGCATAAGAAGGGAAGTGTCATTTTTGTTGTAGATTATCTAATCCATATGCCAAATAAAGTTTTCCTATTTATACTTGATGCATAATGACATTAATTTACCACATGGTCATAATTATATCCATTTGAAATGGATTTTTTAGACATCTATCATAATTTGATTTATGGTAATTCAATTCCATATTTATACTTGAAGGATGGACTTATGTATCATCTTGGGCACTTGTGCATTCCCCATGAGGTAGAGGGACATAAAATAAATGGGAGGTTAATTTATAAAAGTTTTAGGACATTTTGGATTTGAAAAAACTCTTTAAATTTTGTATAAGTACTTCTTTTGGTCACATCTCAGGTCTAATATATCCAAATATATCAATTCTTGTATCACATGTGCAATTTCCAAGTAGGTTAACAAGAATCGAGGTGTTTATAGACCTATATTGATTCCAATGAGACCATGGGAATATGTTTACATTGATTTTCTCCCAAGTTTAGTCACTATTTTATGATTATATAGCTCCTTAGTCTTGTACACTTGGCAAACTGAGATCTCGGTTATTCCTCTTAGATTATACATTTCCCACTTTTGTAAGTCTTTCATCTGTGTTGTGGTGTGGAGCTAAACACTTCAACTGCTTGTAGACACACAAAGAAGGATGTTGAAGAACCAGAGCCACCGGCGTCGGTAGTATGACCGACGTCGGTCAGATTCAGTGGAGAAGGAGACCGGCGACGGTAGGGAGTCGGCCAACGTCGACAGCATCAGACAAGTAGAGACCGGCGTCGGTCGCCTGTGTATTTTCAGAACTGCTATTGATGAACAGTTAGTTAAGTGAAGTGAGTGTTTGCATGTCAAGCGACTAATTATAGTCACGAGCTGCGTGTCTAATTATTGTAACTAGAGTTCTATTTTTGTAAGCATGGGATCTTATTTATAGACCCATAAGGCATGTATTGTAATTATTCTAAGGCAAGTAAAAGCATTGAAGCTAGCAAGGTCAAGGAGATCTACAGGTGTAAGGTCAAGGAGATCAGATGAAGCATTCAAGGAGGGATAGCAACTTAGGCTTTAGAGTTGTTGTGTTGAGCAAGAAAGAGAGGGAAGAAGGTCTTGAGGTGTGGCAAGCCTTTGAGGTGGAGGAAGAAGTGGCATCTTCCTTATTGTATTTTCTTCTAGTAGTATTTAATACAAGAGTGTGTATTGTCTCTCAAATTCTTTGCTGTCTCAAGTTTCTAGATACTTTATCATTCTGGTATAATTCCGTGTTTAATTGCATATAAGAAAGTAATCAATTGTGCTCTAATTGGTAGAGTTGTAGATCCCCTGACAAGTGGTATCAGAGCTACGGTTTTCAGGAAGCAGGGTATTATTTTTTGATTACAGGTCATTCACAGGGTTTTTTGATTGAGTGGGAGTTCAGCAATGGCAGAAGAAAGTAGACTACGAATGGAGAAGTTTAACAGCAAGAATTATCAACATTGGAGGATGCAGATCGAGGACTATTTGTATCAGAAGGATTTGTACTTACCGTTGGGTGGGGTTGCATGCAAGCCCACAGATATGAAGGATGAAGAATGGAACATTCTTGATCGAAAGGCTCTAGGTTCCATAAGGTTGAGCCTTGCATCGTCTGTGATTTCCAGCTTATCACAGTGCAAGACAACGGAAGAGTTGATAAAGTCCTTGGCAAATTTATACGAAAAGCCCTCGGCTTCTAGTAAGGTATATCTTATGAAGCAGCTATTTACTTTGCAAATGCAGGAAGGTGGATCGGTACATACTCATCTCAGTGATTTCCATGGTTTGGTAAACCAACTAGCTTCAGTCAATATTGTTTTTGATGATGAGGTAAAGGCTCTCTTGATTTTATGTTCTTTGCCTGAAAGTTGGGATGGTATGGTTATGGCAGTAAGTAATTCTGCATCTGCTTCTAAAATCTTAAAAGTTGATGATGTTGTGAGTGTGATCTTGAATGAAGAAATATGCAGGAGAAGCACAGGTGAATCATCAGGGAATGCTCTAAGTGCAAAAAGCAGGGAAAGGCAAAGGGAGAAGGTTGAGCAAGGGAAATTAAGGTCGGGAAGGAGATCTGAGTCCAAAGGTATTACCTGCTAGTTTTGTGGAAAGAAAGGACATACAAAGGAGTGTTGGTTGAGAGATAAAGAGAATCAACATGCAGGTATGGAAGAATCAAAGGATGCAAATATTGTGATGCAGGATGCTCTCATACTTTCTTCAAATAGTCAGGTAGGATCATGGATTTTAGATTCTGGTTCATCTTTTCATGCATCCCCAAACAGAGATTTGTTCTATGAGTATGAACAGGGAGATTTTGGAGTGCTCTATTTAGGGGATGGTACGCCTTGTCAGATAGTTGGCAAAGGGAAAGTGCAGCTGAGATTACAGATTGACAACACATGGGTGTTGAAAGAGGTCATGCATGTTCTAATTCTGAAGTAGAGTCTGATTTCTGTAGGAAGCTTGGGAGATGAGGGATGCACAATAACCCTCACAGCGGATTCTTGGAAGGTTACCAAGGGAGCACTTGTTCTAGCAAGAGGTAAGAAAGTAGATACTCTTTATCTGTCTACTTGTATTACTGATTCCACTTCTTGTGTAGATTCAAAGATGTGGCCTAATAGGCTTGATCACAAGAATAGGAAGGGAATGGAAGTTCTTGATTCAAAAGGTATGTGTTCAAATTTGGAAAGCATAGATACAGTTCATTGCAGAAAGAGGAAATTTGATGCTTTTGACAGGAACAAAGAAGCCTTGGTGCTTATGGAGGAGATGAAGGACAGAGATCAGTCACAGGGGCTGAATAAGTCTGAGCAGGGCAACATGGATAGAGGTATGATCCAAGAAGAGCTCGCAGATGAAAATTTCATCACTTACAGGAACACACAGACACCGATGTCGGTAGCTTGGCACCGACGTCAGTCATCCAGATACCGACATCGGTCATGTGCAGACCAGAAGGGTCGGTAGGTCAGACAGGAGAAGTCTGACGTCGATCATAAGGACCGACGTCGACAGGATGGACACCGGCATTGGCCAGGGAAACGACGTCAGCAGTCAGGGTCAGTGCAGGGAACCGACATCGGTTGGGAGTAGACTGGGAGATGGCCTATATCGGTCACTAGAACGGATGTTGGGTGAATTTATAAGTCTCAAACACCCATGTGGAGGTCAGGAAAGGTATGTGAACCTCATATTCGTTGTTCACCTTCTTTATATTTCTTACTGATAGTCATGAACTAGGAAGATGGAAGAAGCAATGCAAGTAGAATCCAGAAACAGTGGGAGCTTGGCATGGATGAGGAGTGTGAGTCCTTGGAAAACCAAACAGGTATTTGTTGGTAGTGTTGTTAGCTGGAAGGAAGCACTGGATAGAGGGATGGATTCCCATTTTAGAGAAGAGAGTGGATGGACACATGAGACAGAAGGCTATGGTATATGGTCTTGATTATGCTGTAGAACAATGGAGGTTTGACCATTGTATTTTATCTTTACCAGGATGGATAATATTAGCTACATTATCCTGTTACTATATTGTGTTACTTGTTGTAGGGTTTCATATACAGGGAGTTTTCTGAGCTAAGGGTAGAGTTGGTTCAGAAGTGTGTCATGGAGAATTTGGGAGCAGCAAAATTCTTGTGGCATAAGAGACAGGTATTGCATCACAGGTTTTCGTTGTGGTTTCTTCAAGAGTGACATTGAAGAGGGATACAGAGCCTAAGGAACAAAATAGATGGTGTACAGGTACAGGTACAAGTTGTAGCTGT
Source organism: Torreya grandis (assembly GCA_037957365.1). NCBI lineage: Eukaryota > Viridiplantae > Streptophyta > Pinopsida > Cupressales > Taxaceae > Torreya > Torreya grandis. Next base: position 1,161,550 of record JARHVA010003081.1, read on the forward strand.
TTATCTCCAAGTGGGAGATTATTGTGGTGTGGAGCTAAACGCTTCAACTGCTTGCAGACACATAAAGAAGGATGCTGAAGAACCAGAGCCACCAGCGTCGGTAGTATGACCGACGTCGATCAGATTCAGTGGAGAAGGAGACCGGCGACGGCAGGGAGTCGGTCGACGTCGGCAGCACCAGACTAGCAGGGATCGGCGTCGGTTGCCTATGTATTTTCAAAACTGCTATTGACGAACAGTCAGTTAAGTGAAGCGAGTGTTTGCATGTCAAGTGACTAATTATAGTCACGAGCTGTGTGTCTAATTATTGTAACTAGAGTTCTATTTTTGTAAGCATGGGATCTTATTTATAGACCCATAAGGCATGTATTGTAATTATTCTAAGGCAAGTAAGAGCATTGAAGCTAGCAAGGTCAAGGAGATCTACAAGTGTAAGGTCAAGGAGATCAGCTGAAGCATTCAAGGAGGGATAGCAACTCAGGCTTTAGAGTTGTTGTGTTGAGCAAGAGAGAGAGGGAAGAAGGTCTTGAGGTGTGGCAAGCCTTTGAGGTGGAGGAAGAAGTGGCATCTTTCTTATTGTATTTTCTTCTAGTAGTATTTAATACAAGAGTGTGTATTGTCTCTCAAATTCTTTGTTGTCTCAAGTTTCTAGCTACTTTATCATTCTGGTATAATTTCGTGTTTAATTGCATATAAGAAAGTAATCAATTGTGCTCTAATTGGTAGAGCTGTAGATCCCCTAACAATCTGCTCTATCTTGTGCCCCTTAGCCTATATCTCTTAGTATGACTAGTATTATGTTGATGACCTAGGTCTTTTATCTTTCCTAAAATGCTTAAAATGTGTTTATCTACCATCTCTTCAAGTTCTGAACCCATACCTGCTTTCTTACTCCCTAGACACTAAAGTTTGGGATAAATATTAACGTCAACATTAGTATCCTAACTTGATTAAAGTTTCTAATTCCATAGAGTCATCTAATTTTTAAATGAAATATATCCTAATGGTCATCCTAAGTTATTTGATGTGAGTTATTACTCTAAAGGGATTGGTGTAAATACGAAATCAACCCTCATTCATCCCTCACCAAGCTACACCTAGTAAAATACCAAAGATACCAAGGCAACTTATCAAAATAAATATATCAAGCATTCAATTTAACAAAACTTCATTATTTCCACACTAATCATAAGTATAACACATCTATAGGTCTGAAGTACTAAAGGAGCATCCCAAGACCTTGATTTTCTAAGTTATAAACTAGGTTATTATTGTACTTGCTTTGCACATATTGTATGATTTACACATACACAAACATATAGGGGAGACCCACATGAGTATTAGGCCCTATTATGGAGTATTATCTATGTAGGAAACACTCTCTAATATTGGGGTCTTTGGGTTCAAATTGACACTGTGTGCCCACTAACCCATTTTTTCCCAAGGTCACTATGGAGATGGAAAAGTAGGGTTTTATCATTTCATAAGGAATGATAGTCCATGACCTAGATTTGAATGCACCAAAGAGGAATAAAATAAAACCTTAAAATCATCTAGGTGGTTACATATTTTTATAGTAGGTATCTTGTATAATACACTTTCATCAAAACTAGACAATAATATTGATGTAACTGTCTCAGGATAACGTTAGTGTCCATAGTGCCAAAAGTGTTAGATTCATAATGTGACAATTATTCCATAATCTCCTTCCAACTTGATATATACATGTTCTAAATCCAAAATTGTGTTAGCATCATAACAAGCTAAGTACATCACTTCTTTGTCATTTATATATCTAACATAGTTTTAATTTCCATATTTAGACTATCTCAAAATAATAAATCCAGTGTATGCTTATATATGAGTTTATCATCTAATTGGCCTATTATAGATCTAATTATTAGATCTCTTGTGTCATTTCATTTATATATACCCCTTTAATCAAATATAGGGTTTATGATACAATTATTTTAGATCTACATTTTAGGGTTAAACATTTGGTAAACTCGATCTTCGAACATCAAACCCTAGGTCACTTAGGGTTTTTTGGTTTTTTTATTATTGATCACTAAATTTCTATAATTTTTCAATCATGTTTGCCATGGATATCTCTATTAATTATTTCATGGTCCAGTATCTTATAGTGCTTCTTACTTGTTATATCACATGCCTAATTAAATCATTCTAATCTATAAGGGATTCAAAACCTACATTCCTACAAGCTTATTGTTGTTATAATGTCCACAATAATAAGGTTTTAAATAGAAAGAAAAAAATTATCTCTCTTAAAAATTCATTTTTCAATGCCACTAAACTAAAATCTAAGGGATATGACATTATTGACCAATTGAGTAATATGTATGCAAAAATTTTAATCCTTGAGCTCTTAAATCAATATAATGTCTATAAGGATATCCTATATGAGGCATTGTGTGAGACACAAGTCCCAAATTATATTAATCCTACGTATTTTGCATATATTATGAAAAATATCAAGAACTATAACAAACTCATCACCTTTGATCCAACAGATTTACGATCTAAAGATATTGTTGACCAAAATTTGCCTTTGTTCATAGAAATGATAATTCAAAGTAAATGTATCAAAAAAATGCTCATTGAAAATGGATCGAACCTAAAAATTTGTAGCATACAATTCCTAACAATTATGGGTCTTAACACAAACCTTATTCAAAAAATAGTTATGCACATCAAAGGGTTTGACAATTCACAAAACCCTCTGGTTGGTTAAATTACATTCAATATTATCATGGATCTCCATATATTTCCCACTTTGTACCAAGTTATGCCAAATATTTTGAGATATAACATTATATTGGGAAGGTCTTGGATACATAAAATGTATATTGTTCCCTCTACATTCCATCCATGCTTAAAATTTTATCATCAAAGATTATTTTACACGTCTAACAGATCCTAATCCCTTCAAACATTATGTAATGATCCAAAAAATAGATACTCGTAAACCACAACACTTTAAATATGAGTCCAAAATTGATACACTAGTACAATAACCTAATCAACTAGTCTTATCTAATGCACCAAAGAAATAATTTACACGTTTATTTAAGTCCCTAGCTTCACTACTATCAGGGTTACTAGAATGTATTCTTATATCTTTCCCTCATCCTATCAAGGATGATATGAGTTGAACTCTACCTAAAGGATATGATTTAAATGCTTATTTCGATTATCATCAAGGGTCAGGGTATTCTATGAACCAGTGTTTCACCTTGAAGCACAAGATCCAAGATTTTATAAATGACCAAAATATTACATTTGAGGATCCTTCAAAGGAATTAGGTTCACAACAACCCCAAGAACATCCATGCTAATAATATTTAACAATTAAATTATACATGGGAAGTGTTTATTTTTAGCATAACCATATTGATCTTACATAAACAAAAACCACTTACCATATAAAGCATTTTCAATAGCTTGGTTTCATCTAAAAGACTTGAAAAAAAAATTCAATTGAAAAGACTCCTTGGGCAACATAAAAATAACAATTATGTGTGGTCTTAAATTAATTAAAACACAGGTTTAGGTTATGCCTACCACATCTCCATATGTGTTTGCACTAGGAACTATTTAGCTAAACCAATTAAAAGCAAAAAATGATCCAAATCAACAAAAAATTTCCTTTTCCCATGAAGGCAAATTAATACATATTCCAAATGATAATAGTATTTCTTATACCATACATACAAAATGTGAAGAGGAATGTGTTATTTACCTTTTCAATCTATCCAATCATGATGCAAACAATGTAAACGTTCCAACTTAAGGTTGTAAGGTTCATAGTAGGACACATATATGGTTTAGGATTTGGGGTTTTAGGTTTGGGTCGAGGATGAAATTCATGGTTCAATATTTTGGGTTTAATGGTTTAGGTTTTGAGGGTGTAATGTTTGATATTCTAGGGTTTGGGGTTTTAATCTTTAATATTTAAGGTTTTAATAGTTTTATTGTTTCAAGTTTATGGTTTGTGGGTTAGGGGTTTATGGGTTTGGAGGTTTGGGGTTTTTTGTTATTTTAAGTTTAGGGGTTTTGGGTTTTGGGTTTTAAGGTTTTAGGGTTTCAATTTTTAAAGTTATGGGTTGAGGGTTTTAATATTTTTAAGTGTTAGGGTTAAAGGGTTAAGGTTTTCTGGGTTTTAAGTTTTGGGTCTTTAGAGTTTTAGGATTTAGGGTTTGGGTTTTTAGATTTGGGGTCAAGGTCAAGGATGGGACTCAAGGTTTGAGTTTTAATGGGTTAGGTTTTAAGGGTTTAATTTTTATGATTTTAGGGTTCATGTTTTTAGTGTTAAGGCATTTAATATTTTCAATTTTCAATTTTAGGGTTTAGGGGTTTTGGATTATGGATTAGGGCTTATGGGGTTTAGGGTTAGGGGTTCAAAGATTTGGGGTTTAGAAGTTTAGCAATTTGAGGTTGGGGGTTTTGTGTTTGGGTTTATAGGGTTTAGCTTTGTAAAGTTTTGGGGTTTAGGGTTATAGTGTTTAAGGTTTTATTGATTATGGATTTAATTTTTTATAGATTTTGGGTTAAGGTTTGAGGATTTGGGGTTTGGGTGATTACATTTTATGCATTGCCAATGTTTGATTTATTTACCCCACAAGTATCTTGGTATGGACCATGAGTAACATGAAATTTTGCATGTATGAAATAATTTTACAAAAAAAATTGGTAGAGATGAAGGTAACTTGGATCATTAGATCTAACACTAAGAGGTTGAATAAGTGTTCTTATACGCATATACTCCACCTTTATGTTTTGGATTGATATGTATCTCTTGGTCATAAAAATATAGTCTTCCTATTAAGATGTCACAAACCTCTAAAGGTGAAATGTCATAAATGACTATGTCCTCCATATGTTTGACCTTGTACTAGAATTTGCATTGTCACTAAACCTATATACCCCTCCCCTATTGAAACCACCTAATGGATTATGGCCTAGAATGAGTAGCAATAAAAAGGCCTAGGTGATGGATTCTGCCTTGCACGATCATTTCTTCTAACTTCCACTATAAATAACTACATAAATATGCTAACCATTCACCCAAAACTTGGTGTGGAATAGGTGTTCTCACTCCTTCGAGTTGTCTATGATAGTAACACTAGTGCTTAGACAAGTGACGTCTTGATTAATCCCATCCTTCTATTTGGTATTGGATGTAGACTACACAAGTAAGGATTATTTTGTGTAATGTTTAGATTTGTTATGGGTATGTCATATATTTTGATGGCACCACTTGTCACCAGACTTATTATTCCCTTTTTCTAAAGTAGAAGATATAAGGGCCTTCAAGTTTTATGTAGCCTTCTTAACCCAGTATCCTTTGTGAAAAACATTTTGCTTCTATGTAGGAGGTTTATATGAGGAATTATACATGGGTTAGCTCTTGCTCGAGGTGTTAGATGAATAGATGAGATACTACTTCATATTTTCCTTGGATTCAATTTTGGTGGCATTATGATAAGATTTCCCCAAAGTGTTTAAAGTCAAAAACTCTATCTTCATAGGGATATAAAGTGAAACTTCCTTAATATACTTCAACACTTTATGTTGTTCAATCAAGTTCTCATTTATACATGTCATTTAGTCATGTAATTTATTGGTGTATTATTATAATAACTACTCCTTGCATTGGCACAATTGGTGGAACTTGATGTATTCATCCTCAAAGTGATATGATAGTATTCCTCCTTCAGTACATCAACCAAAGTCTTCCAAGACTCAATTGGAATGCAATTTTATCCATGTTACATGCCAAAAGTCTCCCATAATTTAACCACCAAAATGGACATATTTAACATGGTGAAGGTGATACTCTCAACATTAGTGAGTTGATTTATTGTGAAGTATGCCTTGAGATGTTGAATCTAGGCATCCAATGCTACATGTTAATTTTGCCTTTGAACATGTGAGTGTCAAGATTAGATTCTAGTTTAAAGGGGGTCAATTGCTCAAACTATTTTTTAACATGCTACACGAGAGAGTTTGAAGGTGTCAGGTTGAGCTACATCATCAACTTAAATAATTGGTCAAAGACTCTGGTGCATTGTGTATCTAGGGTGTCTACAATAAGATTTTAGACATTTAGGGCTACCTTAGGTTATTTTTGTGTATCATCCATCCTAATTTTTCTACAACATTCTTGTGGGTAGGATGAAATAAATTCAACTATTAATCTTTCCATCTCTCTTTTCACTCACATGTTTTCAAGCATTAAAAAGAGATATGCTCTTATACCAATGATATTTGTCATGAGGCCCAAGACCTTGTGCATGGGGGACAACCTTACACTTAGAGATAAGATGTGAGGTTATGGAGAGTGTGCATTATATTATTTTGTATAAAGTAAACTGACACATATTAAAATAAACAAAACTCTAATACTTGCAATAAATTAAACTTCTCTTCACTGGGAATGAATAGGGAGAAAGTATGGAGATGAGCAATGCTACAACAAGGCTAGGAATGTAATTTCCTGTGATAAAAAGGGAAAACACTTCCTCTAATTTACCTAGACTAAAGGTGTGAATACAATGTGTATAAGAAAGTTTAGATATGCAAGGCATGATATCTATCAATGTGACTTTTTATATCATCAACCTCAAGCCAGATGCATATGTTACAATTTTATACATAAAATATAAGGCAATTACAACTATTGATGGTTACAAAGAGAATGGTTAGAAGTAATTTCATATTCTTCCCACATGGTGATTTAACTTATTCCAAGTGTGTGGTAGTTTACCTACTCGGTCAAATGTTTACTCTAAGAGATTCCTTAACATGTCACAGAATAGAGAAGTGTCATCTATAAAGCCACATAGAAGTGGTGTGACAAGTTCCACATGGGATACATGATATGTGGCATGGGATATATTAATCATAAGAGTATTAATGTGAAAGTGAAGTGTTGAAAAATAATTCAAGGTGTATAAGTTCTTTGCTAGGCACAAGAGGCTATACACATAAGTGTCATGAGACTTGTGTGCACGCATAAGGATTTCATCATGAAAGACTCTAATATGAGTTGTTCGTAAGTCATGAAGGTGAATAAAATAGAAGTGCATGAATTTACATAGAAACACATGAAGCACCAACATTAAATTATAAAAATCCTTAATGTTGCCTCTAAATATATGCTACCATCACCCCTTAAGACAAGTAAACATATGTTTATGATGAATTTGAATTAATATTTTAACTAACCCTGATTCACATAAATGGAATAGAATAAAGTAGGGTGTTGTAAACACAATGTTAAACATAAAACTTTAGATAAATTATTAAAATACACAAATAAAAACATAAACAAACATGGTTAAACTATGCAAAAGAGAGATGAACTTAGCTTTCTAAGTTGTTAGTTGATTGAATAGGGAAACAAAATGTAAGAATAGACAAAATGCATAAAACCCATAAATATTCTAGAAGTTAAACTTGAGTGCCCTCTAGGATAAGGAACACCTAGTATAATAAATGAGTGACTACCACTATTATCACTATTGGTTGATCTTGTCTTTTCATATAAAATTGAAAGTTTTGGAACAATCAGGTGAGATAGTGAAAATTAGGTCTTATTGCATTGATTTCATCTCCAAAACATTATGGAGACCTATTGTGTGCCTTCTTGAAGTTAAAAACCATTATTTTGTGCCAAAATAAGATAAACCAATATGGAAGGAGTAAAAATGGATTAGTAGTTGGATTGTGCTAGACCTCAACACCCATTATGTTAAGTATTGCCTATATATCAATACTCAAAGGTTCAAACCTCCATGTAGTTCTCCCACCTAAGTGTTTTGTGTAACTATGTTCCTTTCACTATATGAATGAATCTAAAATTGGCTTGAATATTTGATCATGTTAGATTAGGGTTGCATAAAAATGGCTTGAAACTTTACTAAGGATTTATTGAAGTGATTAAAACATGATTTGGGAAGAATAGGGAACTATTTCTCATTGTGCATTTCTGACAATAATCCTTGTTGGATGCCACATCCTTGAAAATGTCATGTTAGTGATTTAAAATGAAGTCACTTATGGATAAGATGATGACACAACTATCACATGTGTGGGTATTGCATTTTAAGTGAAGGCATTTAAAAATCATAACCCACCATCATTCCACCGTATGGAGACTTAATAATGGAGGGTGGGATAAATCATGTACTTCAATTTTATTTTAAGTTGTTGGCTCTAAGTCTTATCATGGTTTAGTAAATTCCATCTTTAGCTTTTAGGCTACAGTTAACATGGGTGGAGATACGGACATACTTGAACTAACGTCTTGGTAAGAGGTTAAAAGCATGAAAAAGGTTTGGAAAAAGCTATGTAGAGGGGGCCTCAATGAATTTATGCTAAGGGTCACTAATCATGATGCCAACTTATCAAAGGAATTTGTTACGACATGGAATAAGAGGGTTATTGAAGTAAGAGGTATTAGAATCTATGTAATAGAGGAGCTGATAGGTGAATCTACAGGAATGTCATGTGAAGGAACAAAATCTTTCAAATATCTATCAAAAAAATAGGAACTCTTGTAGAGGTTTTTTTAAACCAATGAGATCATTAAAATGGATAAAAAGGGGTTTCCTCACTCAGATCTTCCACATCACTGGCCTGAAGTCTGCTTATAGATAATGAATTATAACCCTTTAAGGTAAGTATACTCTAATTTTTTCACATCACTTCATTTTGTTGAACCATTTTTAAGGATTCAAAATTAACCTTCCTTATTACATTTTAAAATCCCTAGAGAGTATTGCTCACACATACCAGATTAATGAAGCCAATCCCATCATCCACCAGGATCTTATTTTATTACTGGTAAAAAATGGTGAGACCCTTTTGGGTAAGGAGGTTCCATTTTAGGGGTCCTCCACTGAGGATGACTCCCCTAAGGAAGACTTACCTTGGGATCTCATTGCTCGATAACTAGCTTTTTCCATGCTAGCCCCAATTCCAAAATCTCAATTGGGGATCCTCCCCTAAAACTCTCTATTTTCAAGCCTAAACCCCTTTTGATAAAGGAAGGAAACTAAGGTTAAGTAGTGGGGAAAGGCAAGACCCCCCTGGTAGAGGTGATTAAAAAAATAAGTATATGTTGAAAAGGTTTAATAACAAACTTCATGAGGCAGGGATGTGTTTAGCAGGTTTAATCCAAGATTGGAATTTCATGAACAAGGAGGTTACCAAAATGATTCAATATTTATCTCAATTAGAAAAGGCTAAAGGGACCCCCTTAAAGCAACCTATCATGGAGTTGGATACTTCTTCCCCTAAGCTCCCCCAAAAATCCCCCACCAAGAAGACCCCTATAAAAGAACAACTGCAAAAGAGAGCTAGAATGATCCTGCCTAAGGAGGATGCAGAAGGCTTGAGAAATAGAACTAGGGCCAGAATCACAAAAAATAGATAGATTGCATAAGAGAAGGTGATAGAGGCTATGAAGGTACCTATGGAGGGATCCCCCTTCCTGAAATAGCTTAATCATTTACTTTTGTTTTTGTTTTTGTCCTCTACATGGTTAGTTACTAGTTATGTTTTTTGGTTTTGTCTCTCAGCCCATGGGGCTTGTTTCTTTTTACTTCACTTTTATATACTCTAGTTCTTAGTCCCTATAAAACGAGGCTTTTTACCATATCAAATTAAAAAATAAGCCTTGTGAATTGAAATTTTTTAGTTGTGTAATAAGTGATTGGAGTGTCTATTTATAGTAATCTTGTCAAAATGACAACATGGTAGGAAGCCTAAAAATAGGGATGTTGACCTTATGAAGTGTTTCATTTGAAAATATGATCATTAACAAGAATTAGATAGAATCTTTGGATAAGGACAAGATTCACAACAATTTCTATCCATGTCAGTAGATTTTATACCCTAATGAAACGTGTTGAGATTTGGGTCTACACTAAACAATACCGATGCATAGAGGTGTTTTTGGAAATCGTCACTTTTTTGTATGAGATAGATGATGGTTAGAAGATATAATAGTTCCTCTCTTAAGATTAGGATAGGTGAAAATGGCAAAATAGATGTCAATTAAATGCACAAGTTAACTAAGGATATAAATGGGTAAAATATATATGATCAAGTATTTGTGACCAGATTTAGGTTACTAAATTTTCCCTCCATTTAGTCTAGAAATGAAATTGCTACATTAAAGGAAATTTATACCTTAGTGTGTAAGACACATTTTTTCTTTAATCTACATACTTTAATTGTGCAAGGTAATGCACAGTTTGGCAAACCTTGCAAAACACATGAAGTAGTTATTTCATTCCTTAAAAAACTAAAATTTGAAATATTTAATTTTGAATTTTTGAAACTTTGCTTGAACTTTGAAAAAATTTAATTTGAAATAAACTTTACTAAATTGAAAATTTCTTGTTGACTAATTAAAAAAATGAAACGAGAGTATGGAATGAATACACACGTGTGTGTGAAATCAATGTTGGTTTTTTTGACTTTGCTTGGTGATGATGTTTCCTTGAATCATTGGATAATTAGTGCCTCTCGTAAAGAACTTGGATAATATGGTCCTTAGCTAAACCATTGGATAAAATTGAGGGTGATCAAACCCCAACTTGAATTTGTTGTTTTGAAATGAAATAACATTCATTGATGGACATTAAATCTAAATTTATCTCTAGTGATCATTGTAACCCCAAGATGTAAAATAGGTTGAAACCCTAATAGATTCACACACATAATGTTAGTGTATAGAATGAACCCCATGTCATGGATTATGCACCTAAACTGAATCAACCACTAAAGATGGCTTGTAGATTTAATTACAATATTTTGGTATAGTCTAATATATTTTAGTTTTTTTAAAACATAATCACAAGATAATTAAGTACACCCATGCTCCTACTATGCTTCTACCATGTCAAAATCTAGAAAAATAGAATAAAAATGACATGAAACTATATCAAGCCCCCTTTATAATTTTATAATATATGTGTATGCCCATTGTAAATTATGTTTGAAAATTTGAAATTGTGTGAATTTGTTCTTTAAAACTAAAATAAGAGTGTATATGCAATGGCATATGCCCCCATGCTATGTGTCAATAATTGAATTTTACAACATTTTGTAACTTTGAAACTGTGTTTGTGCCAATAACTGAATCTTGCTCTTTGAAAATGGCTCATCTCATGCATGAGAAGCCCACTAAAATGCCCCCCTTTTGAGGTGAGGGAATTTGCTCCTAAAAAATCACTCATCTTAAGATAAAATTTAACTTAAAACATGCATAGTAAAGATGTTATCATTGAAAATTACAACATATGGAAAAATGTGTTAGCATAACAAGAATTTAACTTTACATATAATTTAAGAGGAAATGCCTATAGAGTGTAACATTAAAGCTCATGTAATTAGTATGTTAGTGTGTTAATATGTTAATATGTTAAGATTTCGTGATATATATCATGGCACTTATCAAACTCATCAAGCTCAATAAACACACACACACATAACAAGCACAAATGATAGAAAAATATGGAATAAGGAGACAAGGTTCAAGAGTAAGGACATGTTAAAATATCCCAAACAACATGCATAGACATAAGAATGTCACAAACAATGGACATGTTCCAATGTCACACAAAACACACAAAATCTCATAGAGATGCATCAATCAAACATTAAACATAAGGGCCAAGGGACAACATAATAAAAAATAAAAATTATAATCTAATATGTATAATTAAACAACATCAATGGAACATATAATTAGTAAAAGTAGTCTAAGTTATGCATATGACATGTTATCATATCCTAGCAAATACCATGTTCATGTACACTATGTAAGATATAAATGATAGTAAGACATTTATAAGTACTATGAAATCTCAATATAATAGGGGTTACGAAATGATAACACATGCATATTGTCACCTGTGAATAAAATGAACCCAACTTAGCAAGGCAAATGGGTAGAGGAAAATCCAACATGTTAATTTATAGAATTATTTTTATGTAATACACAACACCTCATAGATACCATTAAAATGCGTGTGTGGTATATAAATAATTTTTTATCTAAAAATATTGATATAAATATCATATTTTAAAGATGTAAACTAGATTTTTAATCATGTTTAAACACTGATTTTAGAATTTTGATAATATTTGAATGTTTTTAAATTTTTCAAAATATATGATTTTTTTGTATTTTTGCAATATGGAATAAAACAACAATAGATATTGAAATGGAACCAAGGTGTCGAAAATAGAAGAAAGGAAACAAATATAGGCAGCTCACACAAGTGTCAATGAAAGAGATGTACTAGCAACAGTTTAAATGGCCAAATATAATAAACTTACCCCTATGGCATGTAAATTGGCACTATTAGAAATCTGTTGGAGACTACAAAATGTATGCAAATAATCAATTGTACATTCTCATTTCATCAAATGTACACTTGTATAAATATGTTGCATGTATGAAACAATTCAGCTTGACACAAAGATTTTACATGAAAAATAGGAAATTACATATTGTTATAGAGTAAATTATCTGAAAATTGAAAGAATTAAGGTTTTGTGTTCTATAAATGTTGATTGTAGGCAAAATAGGATAGAGGATAAGATCAACCAACTGGGATAGTAGTGGTCAATGTTTATGTCTTATTTTGGTTGATTCTATCCTAAAATAAAAATGATAGAATTTTGGAAAAAACTGCACAGGTAGATAAATAAATGCCCTTTTAGCGAGATTGATCATTATTTGAAGATTGTCCAAATTCAGAAGGAGAAAATAGAAGGGCCAAGGGGCCAATAAGTCAATGAAATCCAAGTGCATGGAATAATATATCAAATGGTCACAAATGGAAGAACAAGATGTCATGAATCATAAACCATGTACAATTAGTTTTTTAGTTTTTTTTATATTATTATGTGAATATTTATATAACTTGCTTTAGTCAAGTCTCATCTAGTAAATCATTATTATCATAATTTAAGGTCTTTGAGTTCTATAGATCCATGGCATATTCTTATTCTCCTTTCCCATCTTGATTATTGTTACCATCATGTAATTTGTGTATTATTCACCCCTCATGTGAAAATGTAATGCCTTGGTGACTAGAATCTATTGTAGCTTGCATCTATTGAAACCATGATGTCCCTAATGTGAATGGTTGTTGTTATGTATGAGGCATAACCCATAATTTTATTTTAAAATTTTTGGGTCCACAAGCAATTGGGTATGTGATATATCCAAGAGATTCCTCCCAATGTGCACTATAACGTAAATTCTCTATATTGTATCAAATTAATGTTAATCCCCTCACACTACAATGAGCATCCTTTTGTGTAGGATCAATATAAGCATGTTTAAAGTAATATCCTTGCATGTATATTATTATTGTTAAATCAATTTGATGAGGATTACTTTTGCTTGTTATGGGGGTGGGTAATGTGTTGTGACGCTTGATGATAGATGATGCTTTTTGTTCTTATGATATTCAAAAGAATTCCATCATGTTTGTAGTTTTGAATTTTCTCTCTCAATGTTCTATATCATGTCTTATGATTCTATGAAAATAAAAAAATGGTTTTCCTTCCTTATGTGAAATTCATGTTATTTTTCGATGTAGAGTAGTAAGTAATGTTATGAGCTAATGAGCCAAGAGTAATTGTAAAAGTATTATATGTGTATCTTAGTGTGATTTAGTTTTCAATGATTTTGAAACATTTGCTTCTGATAATTTCATATTATTGACATAATTTTAAACAAGTGATATATAGGAACTATACTTTTTATCATTATTTACATCTTCTTCCTTAGGCATCCCTAATAATTTATTACCTTTTGAATCAGATGAATTTACACAAATTATCTTTGAGTCATCTCAATACACTCCTAGGGAAATAGGTAGAAACAACATATACAATACATAGTTATCTACGGGATTAAAGTTTAGTTTGCGTATTTAATCATATGTCATATTAGTCATGTTTGCTTCATCCACATCACTATGATAATCAGAAACATGTCCATCTTATATTTTAGAATTTATGAACAATGGAAGGGTAGGTATAATCTCATGTTGATTTTGTGTATCTTGTTTCTTTAGTGGAATGTCACCATGTTCTACTTATGACTTGGGTGGTGCTTTTTGTACCTTATCCTTCTCATTTTTCTATTCTTTTGTGTAACTTTTGATATTACTTACATGTATTTTGAAACTTGCATGTTCTTCTTGTAACTTATGAACTTCATCTTGCACCTTTGTTATTGTTATTTTTGATTGCTCAATTTTTTTTCTATGTGAGATAGTTCTTGTTGATCTTTACACAATTGTTTTGGATCAATTTTTATTTGTTCATACTTGATTCTCCAATTTTATATGTGATTTTTTATGCCAATGAATAATTTGATAAGGATAAACAATGATTGGATCATCTATTTATGATGTATATTGTCAGACATTACAATATTAGAAATGTGTATCATATGTAGGGAATTCATAATAATATCCTTCATGCATGAATATTAAGCATCTATTCAGAGTAGAAGGTACTACTGCCATCATGTGTATTCAAGGTCATCTTAATAGTAAATTATAATGCAAAGAATTTGCCATAATATGAAATGGCATAGACATGGCCTTTCATCCCAATGTTATGTCTAAGGAAATTAATCCAAGAAATTGATTTGAATCACCATCAAATATTTTGATAGTTTGACCCATTTTTTGAAGGTTACCACTATCAATACCCAACTGTTGTAAGAAAATAATACTACAAATGTTTATTATGGATTTGACATCAATCAATACTTTCTTCATACCTTTTTTTGTTCTCTTACTTGAATAAACAATGGGAGATTTTATTCAATTGCATCTTGTGTTGGAAAATTTTCATTATTGAAAGTAATTTATGTTTATGTATTTTTAAAAGCATTCATGATTGAATCAAAACTAGCGGGTTGTGTATCACTAACAACATTATTATCTCGTAAAGTTACATAGAGGATATCTTTATAAATTAATGAGATATTTAATAGATCTAAGACTAGATTTTTTATTGGTGTATTCTTTAGTTGGTCAATAATATCATACCCCTTTGGCTGATTTTATTTTTGTATCGGATGGGGAGGGGGAGGGGGCATTGAGGAGAAACATGTTGACTACTCACATGAAGTGGTGGCCTACCTCACTGGTTATTAATATCATGGACTGCATAATCCATTACAAACCATTGGAGATAATGGGAGTGGGATGGTAACCATTAGAACCTTGAATTCTAAAAGGAGCAATAAAAGGTGTCATACATGCCCTTTGTTGCCTAGTTGTAACAGATAAGATTTTTTATTGAATATTAAAGTAATGAAGATCCATTATTATTTGAGGGGAATTTTTAACAATATTTATGTTGTTTGGAATGTGTGATTGTTATTTTTCATATGATATGCTTGATTTGATAAAATTTAAGCATATTTTCATTATATCCCACCATATTTTTTTGAACAAAGCAAAAAATACAAAATACAAGGGCACCAACAAAGAGAAAAGATAACATGAAAAAAAGTGATTGTAGATGAACGAGGGGTTTAACAAATTTAGAAGGCTCAAAACCTAAGGAATACCTAGGGTTAAAGAGTAATCAAATAATAAACGGGTTAAGGAAGACCTAGGGTGATTTTTGTATGTGACAAGTCCCAGTTAGAAGATATAACAGGACCTCTCTTAGGCTTAGGATAGGTCAAAATGGTGAAATAGGTTTTAATTAAATACATTGGCTAATTAAGGATAAATATGGGTAAAATATACATGATCAAGTATTTGTGACTAAATATAGGTTAATATATCATCTGTTAAGGAGACCCCAATGGCACATTGTAAGTAAGCCTAATGTCACATAAAAAGTCATCAGAACATTGCCTAATAAACTCATGTGTTCTAAAGACACCCTAACATCACCCTCTAGATACTCATCCCTCATGAGACTTTAAATATAACTTAAGGATTTTAATTTCAACAAAAAAAAGCCTAGGGTGACCTTAAATGGTCTAAATGTTGTTGTGTGTATGCAAATATATGTGTCAATATCCTTTCAACTCTCAATATCTCTGAGATATGTAAAATTTGTAAAAATGATTTTTTCCACACTTATAACTCTCAAAAATGTCAAAATTGAATTTGAAAGGCCCAAAAATAGACAAAATGGTTATTGGTTTTTATAAAACAGATATTGGGTTTAAAAGTTACACCCAAAGAACCTTATGTTCATTATTGAAATTATGAATAATAAGTATTGACCATATTTGCTTTTTAAAAGCCATCTTTTAAATGGTAACTCCTACAGCCCCATAATCAATTTTAAAAGACCTAGAGTGGCCCTATTTTCTTATAATTACTAAAATAAATTTAAATTATAAGAATATAAAATGTAATAAAAACTAAATTTAAACTTACACTTGAATCTTTATTTTATTAAATATGTAGTTATTACAAACATAAAAAACACTATGAAGTGCAATAAAAAGGGTATACACCCTTTATAATGTGTAGGGAGCACACCCATTATAATAAATAAGGTGCACACCCTTTGTAAATGGCATGTGTCCTTTGTACTACATAAGGAACACATATTTTGCACTACATAGGGCACACACCCTTTTTAAAGAGTGTGTACCTTTTATTCTATTTTTTGACAAAAAATTCTCATTTTCCTACAAAATAAAATTAAAAAGGGTGTGCACCCTTTGTATTACACAGGGTGCACACCTTTTAGGTTTGGTAAGTCAATCCAATTTTAAATTTAGGCTTGGGATTATTCTTCAAAGGGTGAGAACCCTTTTTAAAATAGCACTCAAACTTTTAAGTTAGATGAAATTTTCAAGAATGGCCCTTTTTTTGTTCCCCATATTTGTGCATCCGACCATCACCGATTATGCATTTACTTGAAACATATACCTTGATTATATTATTACTTGTCTGTATGTTTCAATTTTTATACATGTGCATGGTAAATAGGTAATGACTCATACATATTGTAATTATTCATTTTGGAGCACCTACAATGGAATCTTTTTTAGGTTTATGGTTCTCGATGGATTGTTTTGGCTTCACATTGATATAACATTATTGGGTCATTTATTCCTGATAAATTATGTTTGAGTCATTACATATTATCTATGAGCATATCATATTGATATTATTTTCATTTGTGGAGATTTTATTGGATCTTTTCTAAACACCCTTATCATATCATATTGATTTCATCTTTGCTTGCATAGTTAGACCCTAGCTTCTAGGTGTATAGAATTGTAGGCTTAGATGTTTGTTACTATCATGAGGAATTTTTTTTGGAGTTTTATCCTTAGTCCTTGTAGTGAGCATAATTTTCCATTTTGGTTGAGAATTTTTTATTCAACATATTATTCTTTCATATGATGATTTAGCTCTATAATCTTATTATAGCAAACATATTTATATCATTGAGGATAAGAATATTTATGTACCCATGGTGATCCACCATGTTAAATCTTCACATGA
This sequence comes from Torreya grandis, assembly GCA_037957365.1. NCBI lineage: Eukaryota > Viridiplantae > Streptophyta > Pinopsida > Cupressales > Taxaceae > Torreya > Torreya grandis. Next base: position 1,179,105 of record JARHVA010003081.1, read on the forward strand.
AGTTTCAAATTTGGCACCTTTGTATATGGACATATTTGTCTCCTTGTGGCAAATACTTTGGGCACCTTTATACTTGGGAACCCTTCACTCTCTATGGAAAGCATTTTTGGCCCACTTGTAATTGAGCACTCTTTGATTACTCAAGTTGATCTTGCTATTCATGCTCATTATGGTGAATATTCTTTTATCCAAATATTTAATATTGGAACATATTTATTTCCTTGGATTATTTATTTGATGAATTAAATTATGGAGGACTCTTTTTATATCATGTGCTCTAGTGTAGGGACTTTGAGTGTCAAGACTTGTTCTGGAGAGGTTTTCTTATGGTGTAGGATGAGACTCTTCACATGGGCTTCAAGAAGTTAACATTAACTAGAAATTTATGAGCTGTGTCATGTTCCTTAAGTCCTTCAATTTTTTATTAAAATAACTAATGTTAGTGTAAATATTACACATTAGAGTAATATTAGACTCTCTTAATGAATCTGTTTGTGGTAATCCTTAGGGTTATTGCTTTAAGATCAATGAATTATCATATTGTCACATTTGAGTTAGACCTATATTTTATGCTATTGATATGAGCCTATCTAGTATCACTATTAGGATGATAATAATATTACTATGTATCATAAGAAGCTTATTTATCCTTGTAAATGGCTATCATTGGTGAGTGTCTATTTGTAGTAACCTAAATCTGGTCACAAATATTTGATTGTGTCAATTTTGGCCCTTTTTCACTTTAATTACACTTTTCACTTAATAAGTGTCTTTTTCATCACCTCACTCTATCCTAAGCTCTCATATAGACCTATTTTATTTCATAAATTGCCATATGTTGCCTATAGAAGTGTTATAATTAGTAAAAACATATTTAAACATCTGTATGGCCAATTTATGACCCAAATTTCACACATTACCATTTAGGACAATATCGACTAATAAGGATAATAGTGGTAGTAGGCTTTGTCCTTATGGGTCGATTCTATCCTTTGCCCCTCTAACAGTCACATTTCAAGTTTTGAAACTTTTCTTATATATTGGTTCACATTTTTAGGATAGGTAGCATGTTTTTTTCCTCCTTTGGATTGCTATAAAGGCAAACTCAAGTCATTCACTTTACCAACCTGGAAATTTCAATACATAGGCATACTTGCACTATCAAACATTGAACAAAGCTTCCCTATTATTCCCAACTCCAATTTTAATCATTTGAAGCAGTCCCTAACTAATTCAAAAGCCTATTTTATCCATCCAAAAGAAAAGCATGATTAGGAATTCAAGCCATTTCTATATGCTTTCATATAATCAAAGAAGCACAATTGCATAAAGTACTCTAAATAGGAGAACTACGTGGGCTTGATTCCCTCTTTGGAGTATTGGATATGTAGGAAATATTTAGTCATTATGGGGGTGATTGGGTTAATACATAAGCATACTTACACTATTGCACATTGAACAAAGCTTCCTTATTCTTCCCAACTCCAATTTTAATCATTTGAAGCAGTCCTCAACCAAGTTAAAAGCCTATTTTATCTAATCAAAATAAAATCATGATTAAGCATTCAATACATTTCTATACATTTTCATATAGTCAAAGAAGCACAATTTCACAAAGAACTCTAAATGGGAGAACTACATGGGCTTGATTACCTCTTTGAAGTAATGGATATGTAGGAAATGTTTAGTCATTATAGGGGTGATTGGGTTCAGCTAATCCCAATTACACTCCACTCTTTTCTATTTGTAGGATTTCAATTATCACATGCCTTATTAGGATTTCAACCATGGAGAATCTATTTGCAAGTCTTTTGTACACTTCTAAAGGTCAAATATGCACACACATACCTAATTCAAGTTATCCCAAGTAATCGTGACCTGAGTTCCTGATTTTTATCAAAAGATAAGATCAAATAGTTTAGGACAATAGTGGCAGTTATTCTTGTCATATGACGGATGATATATTCCTTCTTTTTTAGTTCCCACTTATGGGAACTTGTTGAGTCTGATCATGTTTTCATGTTTCAACTGTCAATTAGTCAGCACAGTCATTTCTGAGATAGAAACAGTTAAGTTTGTCATTATGTTTCATAGTTAGTGTTCTTTCAAGTTCTTTTAATCTATCAAATTCAGTATTTGACTTCCATTCTACTTTTTAAAAGTTCATTTTCAACATCTTTATTCCATTCAATTTATCTAAATTAGGGTTAATTCACCTTTTAATCTAAATTTTAATAAAACACATAGGGATTTATACACCATTATTCATCTAAAATCATTTAATTATTTTATAGTAAGTAGATTGATACATGTGGTACCTTATTGTATTGATGTCTCTTTTATTATTTTGTTCATGTAAGATCTTATTTGATTTGATTAGTCATGTATAATATTATAACACTTGTTTTCTTGACATGTTATTTCATCATAATTTGGGAAAGAAGCTAATTTTCTAACTATAATAAATAACTATGTTAAATTAGAATGATAAAAATATGTGATATATGACACAAATTGACTTGGAACTTACTAAATTTGAAATAATGCTAAAAAGGGAAAGTACCAAAGAAATAAAACTTAGCTATAAAACCCAAGTGTCAAATTGTGATTGAGACTGGAAACAAGTTGTATGATTATGTTGATTGACTATAGATCTGAAAAAGAGTTTTGTTGGATAGCAAAACAAGGTTGATGGATCTATATAGGGGAATCATACAATGTTTACTTAGGAAGCATTGACATCATGTAGATGCTATATTTTAAAAAAAAACTTGTGACAGGTTCACCTTCACATGTGTGTTGTGTTTGATTGTGTGGGAGCCTTTGATTCATTGTAAAATCCATTATATATCTTTTCCTTCACTTGTAACCCTAGCTCAATAAACCAAGATGGAAAATGCAATCACATAGTAAAAATGGGTTAAAATTTGAAGTTGTGCTTGACCTCAATACCCTTGTGTTGAGCACTGCCAACATACTAATACTCCAAAGAGAAATGAAACTCCATGTGGTTATACCATATTATGGTGGTGTGTGTGATAATACTAATGTAACATTCTAAATATTGGTTCAATCCTAGTGTGATTAAGTGCTTCAATAGTGATGTGTGACCATGGAGGTGTATTCATACTTTAACTCAGTGATACTAGGGTTTTATGTATTCAAAATTGGAAAAATAGTGAATTTTCTCCCAATGTGCAATTAGAATTATAGTATGTTTCCATGTGTGAGCCTATTGTGCACAAAATGGTATAAAACATGGCTTTATAGTAATATTTTGTGAATTATTTTGGATTGGGCTCTCTAAAATTATGGGATGGCATGCTACATAAATTTAAATTTGAGAAACTAGACATTATCTAGTAGGAGGATGTTGCTAATGGACCTAGATAATAATGGGGAACATGATTGTCTAAATAGTGTAACCTTATTGAGAGGGAAATAAAAACTAAAATAAATATGGGGATTAGTCTCAAAGTGAGTTTAGGTTTCTTATAATTCTAGATAGGGTTATTTTGAGATCATTGGTTGCTTTTGGGAATGGGTCATCTACAATAGGAGTGAAGGCAGGGCAGTCAAGGACCATGGAATGAGGCATGAGCTAAGTGTGTAAAAAGAGTGGTCACAAGTGCTTTGTTTAAGCAATAAATGATAATTTATGTGTCCAAATTTTCCATCTTTTTATTAGAGTAATGCATCAAAATTAGATTACTAGAGTAAAAGAAAAAGTGTGTACTTTAACTTACCTCTAAAGAATAGTCTTGAATATAGGTGACAATGTTGAACTATGCTTCATGCAAAAACCTACAATGAAACATGTATAAATCAGTATTTACTTTATATGGAAATATGAAATTAAAAGATGATAAACTTATAGATCAAATAACAAGGAACAAATACAATTGATTAGGTATGTGAACCGTTGTGTTTTCTTGTGCAAAAAATTGGAGATTATAGAGGGTAGGCCCTTAGAGATTTCGTTTCCATTAGAAATATTGGTTGGAATATGTATGTTGATTCTTCATTAATAGGTGAATATGCTTAAGAACTAAATGTGTATTTGAATTCATCATTGCATACCCAAATTGGTGAAGTAGCTTATAATTCATGTATGAATTCCAATATTGTTCTAGTGAAAAAATGGTGTAAAAAGGTGAACCAATCACTAAAAATGACATAAGGCTCATTTTAATGTAAAATTGGCACAAAATTAGTGGAAAATAATTATAATTTGATTCTATTGTGTACATCATGCATAATGACAAGCATTACAATTCCATCTACAACACTGGTGCAAAAATTTAGTAAGGAGGTAATCATATGTCATGCACATACTTCCAATATAATATCTAGGTGTATATGGATTCTAAAATTGAATAATATCATGTGATTTTTTGATTGAAATGCCTATGTAAAGTATGGAATACATGTCACACATTATGCCCCCATTATGAGCAAAATATGAAATAAACATGAGTATTTTTTTGAAATTATGACTGGGTACCTATCAAAAATTATTCTAAACTAACTGATATTTTTAAAATGACTATTTTATACCATTTGGGACAATAATACATTTTTTTTTATGCATCCAACCTGCACCCTTGTCCAAATGGAGTGTTATTATAACACCTTAGTTTGCAAATATTGAATATCATGCATAATGGATTGTACTTTGGGAGAAGAATGATGTGTGCTAACCAAATGTGGTGTTCCTAATGATTGAGTAAGAATAGGAATATTAATAAATCAAAGTGCTTGGGTTGTGCCCATAGTAAATGGTGGCATAAAATCTATATATCATGGTTCTAATAAAGGTAAATAATCCATAATGTTGGAGGTTGTAGAGGATTGGCCTTCAGATGCCTTCTTAATTTCCTCTCTGATAATTTTTATAAACACATCTTGCATGTATTGATTCTTTGAAATAAATCCTTATAATTGTCTTATGTACATATCATCAAATCTACTAACTTGTTATGCCATTATGGTATTATCAACTAAAATTGGAAAATATTCTACTTGAGGATAACTTAGTGTAACACTATATTTTAGATAGGTAGCAACACTTTTTTGAAATTGAATAAAATGATGAAGAAAGAAATGGAGGATTGTTGTAAATAAAGAATTTATCAAATCTAAAAAACCTATGCCAATAATTGGAAATAGAAAAAATAAGGACATAAACCCTAGCAACATCTATGTTTAGGTTTTTGTAACATTCAATCAACAATCAGGTTCACCAATATGTTTTCTTTAAATTTTAGAAACTAAAAGCGAATTACCTATTGTCAACCTAGAGTTGCACCTTGAAATGAGACATGTTGAAATAGTTAATCCTCTCTTTAGTTGAAACAATGGTATCTTTTCATGAGGGTGGGTGCCTCAATGGTGAGAAGAACCTCTAGAGAAGGCTAGCTCTTGTAAGATGTATCAATGTAGATCTCTACTCTATGTTGCGGACTACCATGGAAAAGGGAGAAAGAAACTTGAAGGGAAAATCCTACCTAATGACAATGATACACCATAATGTTGATCCACTCTACTTGGAATGTTGAACACTAAATCAAACAAGGGAAAAGGAAGACCTTTGATTTCAATTGATCACTATGCATAAGTATTTCATGAGAAGGTTCGATATAATGACAAAAATGTGAGGGAAAATGATGGAGAGAGGTCTGATAAAAAACACTTTGCATCCACCTAACATCCACTTAAAGCTTCACCAAAAGACATAAAATATTGAACATGACCTACATAACATGATGAGCTAGCAACTAGGTATGAATCAAAATTTGGGAAGGGAGAGAAATCTACCATGTATGCAAATTGTTGAATGAATGTACACTATGCCAACACTTGAAATTTGAAAGTACAGTCCTTATATTGATTGAAGAGGTTACACAACTCACCAATGGTAGAGTTTGGTCTTACTAAGAGAGGGATAGATTTTACAAGGCTGAAAATCCATTAATATAGAAAATTACAAAGAGCCAAGAGATTGGCATTTGAAAGAGGAGAGGAAGTTAACTCTTCATTAGCCCAAGTCCAAATTGCATTGCATGGATCTTCCAAATTTGTCTTTCCTTGGCTTATACCTAGTTGTCTTGCATGAAGAATCTTTGGCATTGAAAAATAAGAAGAAGAAGATAAGCTTTGGATGCATGACACCTATGAATAGATGTCTTGACTTGAAAACTAGTCAACTTCAAAACAAGAGTAGTCAAATTCACTCAAACTGCTGGAATGTTTGAAAGTCTCCCCTTTGCATGAAATCAATAAAAATTAAAAATAAAAAATTACATTTGAACTACCAAAACATTTTGAGCTTTGAGATGAATGAGAGTACATGCATGGAATTTTTGGCTATTTGAAACATTTAATGCTTTGCCCATTCATCATGCAAGACAACTCTATTTTCAGAACTAAAGTATGTTTGTTTTCTTAAATATGTTCACTTCATTGGAGTCACTCACATTATTCTATGCATGATATTTGTTCATCCTCCCTTTGTCTTTATTCTACGTTTCTTTTATTCTTTGTTCATGCTTATGTCTATGTTCAGTTCTACTTCAGTCTTGTTTGTATTTTCTCTAGCTTTTCCCATGTTCTGCTTTAATTTGAGAATCAAGCTTTATTTAGCTTTCATCCTTGGGACAAATTATCTTAAGGACTCTCTATCTCTTCTCTTTCCTGAGCTTGGCATTTCCTTTTCTCTTTTTTGGCTTTGGCTTACGCCCTTGTCTTTTATATCGGGCTTTTGTCCTCCTGAATTCCTTTAGACTTTTTGTCTGAAGGAATTCATTTCCTTACCAATTTTCCCAAATTTATTCTTTTAGGATCTTAAGTCTTGCCCTTTGGTTTTCTTAAAGCTTTTGTTGTCTTAATATTCTCATAAATTTCTTGTTTGACAATTATTCCAAAGGATTTCCTTAAATTTTCTCATTTCCTTCTTTGCCTTTATTTTTTTTTAATTTCTATCAAGATTTTTTCCTAGGTATATCCTTCGTCAGACCTTTTCCTTGAATTCCTTTGGAATTTTTGTCTGAAGGAATTCCTTCAGACAAATAGTATGAAGGAAATTCTTTTCCATTTTAAGTTCCCCTTGATTTTATGAAGGTGCCCTCTATAAGGGCTTATGTTTCCCAACATTGCCCTTTGGGCTTTTTGATTAGGTCCTGTTAGTCACCTGGGTGCCTTTTGCAAGGGCTTTTTGTCCTCAAAAGTGCCTTTCGAAACTTTTGAAAGGGTCCTACCACTAGCCAAATGCCCTTTGCAAGGGATTTTTATCCTCAAAAATGCCTTTCAAAACTTTTGAAAAGGTCTGGACATCAACCAAGTGCCCTTCACAAGGGCTTTTTGTCCTCAAAAGTGCCTTTTGGAACTTTTGAAATCATCCTGACACTGACCAAATGCCCTCTGTAAGGGATTTTTGTCCTCAAAAGTGCCTTTTGGAACTTTTAAAAAGGTCCTGACACTAGCCAAGTACCCTTTATAATGCATTTTTTACCTTCAAAAGTGGCTTTCGAAAGAATTGTAGGGCACCTGGGCTTTTTGAAGGGCACCTGGGCTTTTTGAAGGGCACCCAGGCTTTTTGAAATTGTCCTTCAAAACTTTTATCTTGACTTGAAAACCATAAAGTGAACCAACCCAAAGGATTACATACCCTTTGGGACTTTTGAATTAGACCTTCTTGAAGGGCAGGTGCCCTTTGGGTCTTCTCAACTGTGCTTTTCTCCTTTCTTTCAGATAAAAAGTTTGAAGAAAATAAGCTTTGAACGAATACCACTTAGTCATTTTTTTGGACTTTTACATAGTCCTTTGAGAGATCTTTCTCTTGGATAGAATGTCCAAATAAATAGTCCACCTCTTATAGCCCAAAAAACTTCCTTGGGAAGACAAAATAACAAAACTTACAGCTTGTATGTCTTGGTTGTATTTGCACATTTGGCTGTAATCAAGAAAGCTCCTTAGAAACCTTTACATGACTAAAATTCACTTGGTTGTAGATGACCACTTGGGTGGCTTTAAATTCTCATTTAAGGACCCCAAAATTGATTCACAAGACAAACTTGGCACCATAGCAAAGTTCCAAAGTGTAGGGGTGACAATTTGCCCTATGGGGGGCAAAATTGTCAACAATTTTGGTGACTCTGTGGGGAAGCATGCCTGTTATGCTAGAGAACTGAGGCCATATAGATGTTATTCAAACTCCCAAATGGTGAACTTGATTTCTAACTAAAAATCTCAACCTAACCTTGGCTGAAGTAAACTTTCTCCCTCAAAAAGGAAGGGAAAAACACGAAAGCAAGAAAACTAACTACGAAGCAAATATACAAACAAGCACTTATTAAACAAAACTAAACAGAATTATTGTACTTGAACATCACTTGGAGGAAAGTAAACAAAGAAGAAGCCTAGCTAACCATGACAAAGCATGATTCACTTGGATCAAATGGGAAATTCCTAAAATCACTCCTTCCAAGAGAAGGTACAAGTTGTAAAGTAGGATGTTTATTAATCATAACCTTTGATGAGGCATTTTCCTTGTCCACCACCAACTATATTAGCATCTTCTTAAATGAGTCATCAGCAACAAACCAGTCACCAACAAAGACAAACTCATCAAGTACTTCTTGATATTTTTTGCACTGCTTGTCATCTACCACCTTGTCAAGTGATATCTCATCTATGCATTGTTCTTGAGTGGCCACACCCTTTTTATCGTCTGTTACATGTTCATATAGCTCTTCAAGGAGCTTTGAATAAGCAACCCAATCTGTATCACGATCTTGAATAGGTGATTCTTGATCGAATTTCTCATAAACATGCTCTTTAATAGCCAACATATCCATACAAATCTCTTCAATCTCTTATAGAGATTCAAAGTACAGCTACCAATCATCTTTTTGTTCCTTATTTTGATCTATTTGAATTGAATCAACTTGAAAGCTATCTGGATCCTTCTCAATAAGATAAACCTGTAACTCATTTATGAATTCAATATGTATGATCTCCTCTTGAAGTTCCTCTACATGAAGATCAATCTTCTCACTCTCAACTATAATTAGATGCTCAATTACAACCTCAAGTGAAGTATCAATAGGAAATTCTTCCTGCAAACACACCTGAAGCATCCTCTACACACTCTGAAAGAACTTGACCTATAGCTGCAACCTCTTTCTCAATACTCCAAAGAACAGGCTCCTCTTGAGGAAGGGGGATGGTGGGAAGCTGATGAAATTCATTTGTTTGAGAGGGAAAATGAAGCATGGGAGGTCGATCATGATCACATTTTGGAATCTTGAGGGTAATGGAATTATGTAGGGAGTTTTGGAGAGGAGGAAAAGAGAAACTCTTAAAAACCTCTATATTTTATTCCTTCCACTTGGCCATTATCTCATCAAAGTTTGAAACCTGCATGTCTTCCTAGATAACTTGAGCTTGAGGGATAATTGGTGAGGAAAGGGGACTATAGGAAGGTTTAGTCTCATGAATAAGATCTTGAGTACAATTATTAATCTCCCTTGTCACACACCAAGCATGATTAAGAACTTAATGAGAATAAGAAGCACAAGAACCCTTTGTAGACAATTGGTTTAAATCAATGTTCTGCCTCTCCCAAGCCTCCATCTTTTCCAATACAAGAATACATAGTCCATTTATCTCTTCTAGTTCATTGGACACATTTTAAAATAGACCATTCACTTCCTCATATTGAGAGTTAGAACAAACCCTTCTTGCATATGCTAGTATTCTAAGCTCTATTTCATTCATTCTTTCTTGAAGGCAAGGTTGCTCATATGCAACATCATAGCCATATGGAAAAGATGAAATCTGGTCTTAAGACTGATATGGCTTATAAGGAAGATAAGATGCATGCTCTTGATAATAAATATCATGATAAACTTGATAAGGCTCAACATAGCTTTGATAGTACTCTTGATAAGGCTTATTAGGCTCATAAACAGGCTCATAAGTATCATGACAAGGCTAGTATGATCCATCATTGGGTTGATAAGGAAACATAGCATAGGAATTATCTTCATACACAACCATCAAAACTCATTCATGATAATGCAATAAAAATAGACTTACATGAAAACTATCCCTAGAATATTAAAAGTAATTGCTTGAGCTTGGAATAACCAAATACTTCTTGAAGAACACTACTATAACTATAATTTCATCAAAACCAGGTCCAATAGGTCCCACTGGGTGTGCCAAAAATTGTTGTCAACCTAGAGTTGAACCCTAAAATGAAGACATGCTAAAATGGCTAATCCTCTCTCCAGTTGAAACAATAGGATCTTCTCACAAGGGTGGGTGCCTCAATGGTGAGAAGAACCTCTAGAGAAGGTTGGTTCTTGTAAGATGTATCAATTCAGATCTCTATTATGTGTTACAGACTACCATGGAAAAGGGAGAAAGAAACTTGAAGGGGAAATCCTACCCAATGATGGTGATACACCAAAATGTTGATCCACTCTACTTGGAACCTTGAACACTGAATCAAACAAGGGAAAAGGAAGACCTTTGATTTAAATTGTCACTATGCATAAGTATTTCATGAGAAGGTTCGATCCAATGATAAAAATGTGAGGAAAAATGATGGAGAGAGGTTTGATACAAGACACTTTGCAGCCACCTAACATCCACTTACAACTTCACCAAAAGACATATAAAACACTAAACATGACCTACATAACATGATGAGCTAGCAACTAGGTACGAATTAGAATTTGGGAAGGGAGAGAAATCTACCACATATGAAAATTGTTGAATGAATGTAAACTATGCTAGCACTTGAAATTTAAAAGTATAGTCCTTTTATTGATTGAAGAGGTTACACAACTCACCAATGGTAGAGTTTGGTCTTACTAAGAGAGGGATAGATTTTACAAGGCTGAAAAGCCATTACTATAGAAAATTACAAAGAGCCAAGAGATTGGTGTTGGAAATAGGAGTGGAAGTTAACTCTTCATTAGCTCAAGTCTAAATTGCATTGCATGGATCTTCCAAATTTGTCTTTCTTTGGCTTATACCTAGCTATCTTGCATGAAGAATCCTTAGCATTGAAAAAGAAGAATAAGAAGACAAGTTTTGGATGCATGACACCTACGAATAGATGTCTTGACTTGAAAACTAGTCAACTTCAAAACAAGAGTAGTCAAATTCACTTGAACTGTTGGAACATTTGAAAGTCTCCCCTTTGCATGAAATCAATGCAAATGCAAAATTAAGAATTGTGTTTAAACCACAAGAATGTTTCATTATTTGAGACAAATGACAGTGCATGCATGGAATTTTTGGTTGTTTGAAACATTCAACGCTTTTCTCGTTCATCATGCAAGATAACTCTATTTTTGGAACTAAAGCATGCTTGTTTTCTTAAATGCATTCACTTCATTGGAATCACTCACGTTAGTCTATGCATGATCTTTGTTCATCTTCCCTTTGTCTTTATTCTACATTTTTTTATTTGTTTTTCATGCTTATGTCCATGTTCAGTTCTACTTTAGTTCTATTTGTATTTTCTCTGGCTTTTCCCATGCTTTGCTTTAATTCGAAAATCAGGGTTTATTTTAGCTATTGTCCTTTGGACAAATTATTCAAAGGACTATTTGTATTTTCTCGTTCATGGGCTTGGCATTTCCTTTTCTCATTTTTGTTTTTGTCTTACACCCTTGTCTTTTCTATTGGGCTTTTGTCCTCCTAAATTCCTTCAGACAAACAGTCCGAAGGAATTCATTTCCTTGCCAGTTTTCTCAAATTTATTCTTTTAGGCTCTTAAGTCTTGCCCTTTGGTTTTCTTCAAGCTTTTGTTGACTTTATATTCCTGTATATTTCTTGTTTGACAATTATTTCGAAGGATTTCCTTAAATTTTATTGTTTCCTTCTTTGCCTTTGTTTTTTTTTTAATTTCTATTAGGATTTTTTATCAAGTATATGCTTTGTCGGACCTTTTCCTTGAATTCCTTCAGAATTTTTGTCTAAAGGAACTCCTTTGGAAAAATAGTCTAAAGGAAAATATTTTCTATTTGAAGTGCCCCTTACTTTTATGAAGGTGCCCTCCACAAGGGCTTCTGGTTCCCAACTTTGCCCTTTGGGCTTTTTGATTTGTTCATGTTAGTCGTCTGGGTGTATTTTGTACGGGCTTTTTGTCCTCAAAAGTGCCTTTCAAATTTTTTGAAAGGATCATGCCACTAACCAAATGCCCTTTTCAAGGGATTTTTATCCTCAAAAGTGCCTTTCATAACTTTTGAAAAGGTCCTAACACTGAACAAGTGCCCTCTGCAAGGGCTTTTTATCCTAAAAAGTGCCTTTTGGAATTTTTGAAAGGGTCGTGCCACCGACCAAATGCCTTATGCAAGGGCTTTTTGTCCTAAAAAGTGCCTTTTGGAACTTTTGAAAAGGTCCTGACACTGACCAAGTTCCCTCCAAGGGGGCTTTTTTGCCTTTAAAAGTGGCTTTCAAAATAATTTTAGGGCACTTGAGCTTTTTGAAGGGCACCCAAGCTTTTTGAAATTGTCCTTCAAAACTTTTGTCTTGACTTGAAAACCATAAAGTGAACCAACTCGAAGGGTTACATACCCTTTGGGAATTTTGAATTGGACCTTATTGAAGGGCAGATGCCCTTTGGGTCTTCTCAATTCTATTTTTCTCCTTTCTTTCCAACAAAAAGTCTAAAGAAAATAAGCTTTGAACAACTGCCACTTAGTCATTTTTTTTAGACTTTTACACAGTCCTTTGAGAGCTCTTTCTCATGGATAGAATGTCTAGAGAAATATTCCACCTCTTATATCCCAAAAAAAATCCTTGGGAAGACAAAACAACCAAACTTACAGCTTGTAGGTCTTGGTTGTATTTGCACATTTGGTTGTAATCAAGAAATCTCCTTAGAAACCTCTGCATGACTAAAATTCACCAGGCTATAGATGGCCACTTGGGTGACTGTAAATGCTCATTTAAGGACCCCAAAACTGATTCAAAAGACAAATTTGGCATGATAGCAAAGTTCCAAAGTGTAGGGGTGACAATTTGCCCTATGAGGGGCAAAATTATAAAAATTATTCAAATGTGATCAATTATTACATTAAATCATAATGTTCTATATATGCAATAAATAAGATAAATTAATTTATAACTTTATAAATTTGGATATATGTTAAAATTGGAAAGTACAAAAGAATTACAACTTACTTGAAAAACCATAATACAGGACTGTGACTAAGACTGTAAAATGGGTTACATGACTATTTTGATTGATTGTGGATCTGAAATACAGTTTTATTAGATCTCCAGATAATGTTGATAGATTCGAACAAGGGGTAGTGTGTTTTTATCCTTAGGGAGTTCTAATATCTTTTAGATGCCATATTTCTAAAATAGTTGTGACATGTTCACCTTTATCTATGTGTTTTATTTGATTGTGTAGGGAGTCTTCAATCTATCACAAAATCCACCACATATCTTCTCCTTCACTTGTAACCCTAGATCAATAGACCAAGAGGAAAAATTCAATCTAATTATTAAATTTGTGCTTGATCTCAACACCCCCTATGTTGAATGCTACCCACATACCAATACTTCAAAGAGGTATGAAACTCCATGTAGTTCTCCCATGTTATGATGGTGTATGTGATAAGATTGGTGTAAAATATTAAATATTGGTGCAATCCTAATGTGGTTAAGTGCTTCAACCATGACTTGTGACCTTGAAGGTGTACTCACACTTTAGATTAGGGATATTAGGGTACATGTATTCATAATTGGGGGAAATAGGGGATTTGCTCTTAATGTGAAATTAGAATTTTGGTGCTTTTCCATGTGTGAAAAATGGTTTAAAATATGGATTTGTAGTAATATTTTGAGAATTCCTTTAGACAAGGTTGTTAAACTTGTGGGATGACACGTTACATGAATTTAAATTTGAGCAACTAGGAGTTATTTATTGGGAGGACGATGTTGGTAAATTTGGATAATAATGGGGAGTGGGATTGTCCAAATAGGCCTTGTCCAAAGGGAAATAACAACTCAATTGAAAGTGGGGATTAGTCTCAAAGTGAATTTAGGTTACTTAGAATTCTAGATAGGGATATTTTGAGATAATTAGTTATTTTTGGGAACAATTCATCTATAATAGGAGTGAAGGAACGGTGGTCAAGGACAGTAGATAAAGGCATGAGCTAATTGTGTAAAAGGAGTGGTTATAAGTGCATTGTTTTAAAAACAAGTGTTAATTTATGTGTCTGTATTTCCCCCCATTTTATTATAGTAATGCAACAAATTGAAATTACTAGAGTAGAAGGAAAAGTGTGTACCTAAACATACCTCTAAATAAAAATCTTAAATAAATGCCACAACATTGAACTGTGCTTCATGTAAAAAAAGTAATGAAACATGTATAGATTAGTTTTTAATTAAGATGGAAATATGAAATTAAAAGACAAGAAACTTATAAATTAAATCACAAAGAATTAATACACCTAATTATGTATGTGAACTATTGTGTTTTTTGGTGCAAAAAACTAGTGACTCTAAAGGGTAGGACCCTTGGAGATATCATTTTTGTTGGAAAGCTTGGATTGGAATTTTCATGCCTCAATCCTCATTGATAAGTGAGTGTGATTAAGAAATCAAGGTGTTTTTGACTCCATCATTGCATATCCAAAGTGTTGAAGTAGATTGGAATCCCTATAATAATTCCAATAGATTGTTCCGGTGTAAAAAATGGTATAAAACAGGTGGAAAAAGTTGAACCAAATGTTGCAGATAAAATAAGGCTCATATATGGGGTAAAACAAGTAGAAAAATATTTTAAAAATGAGGGAAAATAATTATGATATAAGTCTATTGTATATAACATGGAGAATGATAAGCACTGCCATTCCATTTATGGAATTGGTGTAGAACCTAAGTAACGAGGTAGTCATATGCTACGCACATGCTCCCAATCTGATATCTAGGTGTATATGGATTATAAAATTCATTAATATAATATTATTTTTGGATTAAAATGACTATGAAAATTATGGAATACATGTTTCACATGATTCCCTATTTTGAGAAAAATACAAGATAAACATGAGTATTTTTTGAAACTATGATTGGGTGCTTGTCAAAACTATTTTGAACTGATTGAGATTATGAGGATATCTGAAAATAACTATTTTATACCTATTTTCACAACAACACACTATTTTTGACATGATCAACCTATGCCCTTGTCCAAATGGAGTGTTAGTGTAACATACCTTTGCTTGTAGAGATTAACTCTTGTGCATAAGGGATTGCACATCGGCAAAATAAGGATATGTGCTAACCAAAGGTGGTTTTCCTAAAGGTCAAGTAGGAATAAGAATATTAATTTGTTGATACCCTTGGGTTCCCCTCATAATAATGGCGGTACAAAATTTGTATCCAATGGTTACAATAAAGGTAAAGAATCTATAGGATTGAAGGTTGTAGAGGATTAGTGTTCAAATGCCTTCTTAATTTCCCCTCTAATAATTTTGATAAACACATCTTGCATACCTTGATTCTTTGAAAGAAATCGTTGTAATTTTCTTTAATCTGTGTCATCAAATCTACTAACTTGCTATGTCAGTATAGTATTATCAACTGAAATTGGAAAATATTCTACTTGAGGATAAATTAGTGTATTACTATGTCTGAGATAGGTAGAAACACTTTTCTTAAATTGAATAAAATAAGGAACAAATACCTAGACAATTACTAAAAATAAATAATTTATCAAATTTGAAAACACTAGGATAACAATTGAAAATAGAAAAAAGAAGGATATAAACCCTATCAACATCTATGGTTAGGGTTTTGTAACATTTAATCAATATTCAATTCACTAATATGTTTTATAAAAATTTAGGAAATTAGAAACTAATTACCCAAATGTGATAAATAATTACGTAAAATTAAAATGCTATAGACATGTAATAATGACACAAACTAATTTTGAACGTGCTAAATTTAGAAATATGCTAAAAAGAGAAAGTACCAAAGAAATACAACTTAGTTGGAAAATCATAATACATGACTGTGATTGAGACTAGAAAATAGGGTGTGTGACTATGTTGACTGACTATGGATCTGAAACATAGTTTTATTGGATCTCTAAATAAGGTCATTGGATTTATATAGGGATGTAATGCACCATTGTTCTTAAGGAGTGTCAATGCCCTGTAGATGCTATATTTTTAAAATTGCTATGATAAGTTTACCTTGACTTATGTGTTCTATTTTAGTATGTGGAACCATTCGATCCATCACAAAAACCATTGCATATATTATCCTTCACTTATAACCCTAGTTCAATATACCAAGATATAAAATGTAATCACAGAGTAAAAAAGGGTTAGTAGTTTAAGTTGTATTTGACCTTAACACCCCCTGTGTTGAGCATTGCCTACATACCAATACTCTGAAGTGGGATGAAACTCCATGTAGTTCTCCCATGTTATAGTGGTGTATGTGATAAGATTGGTATAAAATGATAAATGTTGGTGTAATTCTAGTGTGATTAATTACTTCAATTGTGACTTATGACCTTAGAGGTGTACTTAGACTTTAACCCAAGGCTACCAGGCATGTATGTATTTAGAATTGGGAGAAATAGGGGATTTTCTCTCAATGTGTAATTATAATTCTTGTGATTTTCCATGTGTGATCCTCTTGTGTGAAAAATGATTTGAAATATTATTTATAGTAATATTTTGGGAATTCCTTGGGATGGGGCTCACTAAACTTGTAGGATGACACCATAAATTTAGATTTGAGCAACTAGCAATTATTTGGCAAGAGGACACTACTAGTGGAACTAGGCAATAACAGGGAGTGGGATTATCTAAATAGGGTGGCCTTGTATAGAGGTTAAGAAAAAATAAATTTAAAGTGGGGATCAATCTCAAAGTAAGTATAGGTTGCTTAGAAATCTGGATAGAGCTATTTTAAGATTATTGGTTGCTTATGGGAATGGGTCATCCACAACATGAGTGAAGGAAGGGTGGTCAAAAACCATGGAATGAGGCATGAGCTAAGTGCGTAAAAGGATTGGCGATAAGAACATTGTTTTATAAATAAACGTTAATTTATGTGTCTACACCCATACAAAAAACCAACGTCTAATTTTTATTTATTTATTTCAACATATGTTTCTTCCTCCAAATAAAAACAAATAAATAAAAAATAAAAATTATTGAATAAATACTTTGAAGCATGAATTTAAGATCTCATTCAATATTTTTCACAATCAATCAACTAACCATTTACAATATAAAACAAGGAAGACAACAATTCGCCTGGTATCTTCTATTAATTCAATGTCAACCATCCCTAACATGCCAATATAAATTAGGCAATTTGTAGCATACCAATCTTCGATAAATTCTTCACACCCAACCTTGCTCTCATTCCTTTGATGTAACATGAAAGTAAAATTCATAAGATATGATTTTAGTTTGAATCCATTTCTAAAAACAGAGAGAGAGAAATATGTGTTAGGTGTATGTTTATCAGTTGTGACTATTAAGCTTACAAAATGTTACATGTATAAAACTTTTGTCAATTTTGAAGCAACTTTTAGAATACAAATTCTTAACTTGATATATTAAATTCCTTATTTTATTTAGAACTAATGTTGCTTCTACAAGAGCTTGCCTACTTTATAGTATTTAAATATTATTTGAAAATTTGCAAGATGGTTTTAAAATAAAATAGATAATCCCTTACGAATGATTTCTTTCCACTATATAAATAGATACTAACTATATTAAGTAATTTTTCATAAAGGTAAAAAAAATGGAAAAAAACCATATTTACATTAAGATATTATTTGATTGTTCAAAATTACATCATTTATCAGCTAACTAATTGCTACAATCTTCAACATCTAGGTTGAATTATTACTAAAATTTATGAGATATTTTTTAAGCAATAAATTATATGTATACATCCACACTTTATGTTCAAATATGTTTTTCCTTCAACATGCAAGGTTGTCCTTACATTTTCATATATGGCATCTTTTCTTGTTCATACAATCATTGCATGCATGCATGCTTTTCTTTGTGCATATAAAATTTATCTTGTTTTTTGTTATGTATGTTACATTTTTTTGCTTCAGAAAATAAAAACCCTAATAACTAATAATTTTTTTAAAATGAACTCAAATATTGATTTTACATCCACTTGCATGTACTACCCACGTCATGCATTTTTGCATGTAAGTTTTTCAACCTTATACATATTTTTTTGTGACATGATCAACATATCCCCTTATACATTTAATTATTTTCTAGCATGATATCAAGAAGAGATGGGAGACTTGATGACATGTACAATTGAGAACTTTTAATCATCCCCAACAGTGCTTCAAGTTAAGGTTGAGAACCTAATACCAAATCCACCATAGTTTCCTTCTAATTTTTTTCACATGTATAGTAATTCATCCCCTCTTATAATTATTTATATATCTTTTAAATTTTTGGGTTCTTGGATCTTTGAAACTACCACTTGGTTCTTGGTTTGATTTAACATACATATGTTTTCAAGTAGATCTAGCATATTCTCATATTTCTTTGCCTCATCCTTATCTTTTAGATTTTATTTTTCTTGTTATTGAATTCTCTCAAATCTTCCTTAAAATTGGGCTCTTTTTACTTTGCATATAATTTTTTCTTGTATATGTAAGGTTTTTATAGCATGCTATCAAGAAGAGATGGGGGCTTGATGGCATGTATAATTGAAACCTTTTAGTCATCCCCAACAATGCTCCAAGTTGGGGTTGAGAGTTTAATACCAAATCATGTTTCCTTCTAATTTTCTTCATGTGCATATTATTTCATCCCCTTTTATAATATATATATATATATATATATATATATATATATATATATATATTTCCATTCATCCCTTCTTGTACTTTTAATATATCTTTTTCCATTCTTTGGTTCTTGGATCTTAATATCCTCTACCTTTGAAACTACTACTTGGTTCTTGGTTTGGTTAAACATGTGTATGTTTTCAAGTAAATCTAACATATATTCACATTTCTCAGCCTCATTCTTATCTTTTATATTTTGATTTTTCTCTTTATTGGATTCTTTCAAATCCTTCTTAAAATGGTCTCTTTTTACTTTTGCATACATTTTTTTATGGAGTGGTTTTCTCTTTTTTGAAATAATTTTCTCCTTACAAGTCATTTTTTGGGTCAAACTCTTCTTTCCTTAGCACCTTAAAATAAATTTCTCCCTTTTTATATTTCTTGATATTTTCTCATTTTGCTTGTTCATTTTTTCAGAAAAAAATTTCTTTGGATTTTTAATACCCTCAAAGTCCATTAGTTAGTTTGGTTCAACCTTTGCAACTTCACACAACTTCATACTGTGTCAAGGTTAAAAGACATTCTTTCACTAAATAACCATACTCACAGTGCAATTTACATTTGGATGATATATATTCATAATCAATCTCTTGAACCCATTTAATGACCATTTTGCTTATTGTTCATTTTTTAAATAATTTTTTTCTTTAGATTTTTAATACCCTCAGAGTTCGTTAGATTGTTTGGTTTAACCTTTGTAACTTCACACAACTTCATACTACATCAAGGTTAAAGGGCATTCTTTCACTAAATGACCATACTCATAGTGCAATTTACATTTGGATGATATATATTCATAATCAATCTCTTGAACCCATTTAATCTCTTAAAAATTTAATAATTTTGAGAATACATCAGTCAACATCTAACTTTACGTAAATCCTAACATAATTTGTCAAACAATACACAACTAACATATTTAAAGTGCACATAAATTTGATCCAATAAAAAATTATTTTTTTCAAAAAACATACTCATTCCAAAATTGGGGTGGTAGTGCATAAAATATAATTCACATCAAAACTTTTGTAGGAACCTCCTTTCTAATTTTGAGTTAATGTTTTAGAACTTTATAAGAAGCCTAGATTTTTTGTTACATCCCGATTCCTCACCAGGCAAACTTGTTGGATTATCCATGGATATCCATAGCTGACAAATTCAAATTTAGCCATTTTTAACTAAGCTTAGATATATACTATTATAGGGCAGTAGGATATTGTTTAGGCTATATCCTCATGCCGCTATGAATTAGCTATAAGTATATGTTTACCTTATGATCATGTTGATTTATCATTTCAATTATATTTTATGATAAATGTATATCATAACTATTATGGCCTAGCTAATTGTTTGGTTATGAGGTGGATGCAGGATAACTCATCCCTCAAAGCATACCAGAGGGAGAGCATCATCAGAGAGGGTGACATAGATCAAGATGTCAAAGGATGATAGAGAAATTGACCGGTACCCTACACATACCATATATAACTAGCACATGATTAGATACGTAATTGATTAGTTAGCAAATGTGTTTAATGTTGTTTGTATTAGATAGTCTTTTTTATTAGGTCTGCTAGCATAGTTATTAGTACTGAGGTTTTTGGCTTGGGATATTTTATCTTGTATGTTTGTATTTATGATCATTAATATTTTGGAGATTAGTATAAATTTATTGATTTGTATTTGTTGATTAATCCATCCTGACATTAGGAAGTGCTAAATAAACTAGTGAGTTTACTAATTATTCTAATTAATGATTAAATGCATAAAAATAATTGAAAATTATGTTTTATCAGGAAAGTGGAATTTTTTTTTTAAAAGAGAGAAACAAAGTAAAAATAATTAATAAAATTTAGATAAATAGAAAAGGAGAGTTTTAATTAAATCTCATGAAAAAGGAATAAAGCAAATAAAAAAAATTAAAAAAAAGATTAAATCAAAGAGAAACCTTTTAATAGCAAAACTACACCTCATTTTGGGGATAAAACTCTTGGAATTTGGGAGGAAGATAAAAAAGGGTAGATGAAAGGAAGAGGCAATCCTCAACTCTACATGCCAGAAAGGGCAGATGAAAGGAAGATGCAGTCTTCAACTCTACGTGCTAGGTAGGTAGTGTTTTCAATTTTAAGGTGTATTTATGGGTATAATTAATATAAAAATCTATCCTTTTAAGATTTTATATCATTCTTATTTTGGCTATGAGAACTTGTGAAATAAGATATTACGTGTGTTAATTCTGAATGAGATAACACATTAGAAAATAAGAGTGTAATTCTAAATATTCTAAAATGGAAGAAAGGAAGATACATAAATACACACAATAATAACTTCATCTATTTTCGTATTGATTTATATTCTCTCTAGATCGTTGGTTGAATCATATAATTATCAACAATCAATAAATATTATAACTAAGTTGCATGTCTGATCAATAGAATTTTTAATGAAAGTCAATAAAAGATGATATTTATGTATAGCGATTTATTAAGACATTGTATAAATAATATATGATATTTATTAACATCAATATAATAATATATGTATGTATATATACAAATAATTTTCAAGCCTATGCTGCTAAGGGAATCAACGCATGATAATAATTCATCTAGTAAAACATAAATCTGACTTCTTTGAAGCTAAACCATAGTTTATGGTTCGTTGACTTTCTAGCTAGTATAAAAATAAGTGTATCATTGAACTTATAAACTTTAGACTGAACCATAATTGTGGCATCACTGGATATTGAAGTGAGTTTAGTAAATCATTATTCCCAAGCCTTTAGCAAGGAGCCATTCACGATTATTATATATCTAAATGTTACAATAAAATAAACCTTTAGTAATGTTGGCAACCTATAACACCATTAATAGAATTTTTAACAAAAGATAATAATATATGATAAAACTGATTTAATAAGATGACGTAGAATGCAACAATCTAGAGTTTTTCAATTATAAAGTATTAAAATAATGTAGGTAGAATAGGGTGATGTTGTATATGTCCTTGAAATGCTACATATCCATATAATATGGTTGGGAGTTTCTTTATAAAAGCAAAAGATTTTGTTGAAACTTTCATTCCCTAATTAAGTGAATTATTAATTGTTTAGTATAAAAGGCATCGACCCTTTTGTTGAAGTTGTCATGTGTTAAAATTGTCAAATATGATGAATCGATTTGGTAATACAAGCCAAATAAGGTAAATTGAGTTTCTAAAATTATATTTGGTGATTACTAAAATGGTATGTATCTAAGCTAAAATATAATGCTTTACATAGGTAGGCGTAGCCGTACCTTTCAACCCTAGCATGCCCTTTTAAATATATGTTGTAAATTAGTCAAAACATAGTTGGAATTGGTTGAAGTTGAATTATTAATGGTGCTATAGGAAACAGACTTAGCAACCAACCATTGAAATAAATATGATGATGATATATGTAGCTAAATCCCTTACCATGGATGAAGGTTTTAATTCCCATTTGAATAAAACTATAGCTTATTTGTGTGAAATAAAAAGAGAGATTATATTCAATAAGTAATATAAATATCACATCTTGGTGCATAATAGAATAAACACTAAGTGTATATATGTGTGTGGTATGGGATATCAACTCGTTACGTTATGCTTAAGGATGTGTGTGGCATAAATAATACCTTTTAAAAATAAAGATATATTTTTTTTCGGGATGGTTATAAGCATAGAGCATTGTATTCCATATTCTTCCACTGTAAACATTTCAATTAAAATGTAGGAACTCTTGTCGAGATTTCTAGTTTGTCTAGCTCGGGTGTTAGTTCCTTTTCATTATGCAGACAATGGAATAAACTCATAAGATTCTCTTTCTATATAAGTTTAACCGTAGGTGTTATCTAAGACTAATGTATCAAGAATCATTAAAAGGTTTAAATATAACATGCGGAGGGTAGAAAACTCAACAAAGTGTTTATCGTGATAGGTAAGGGTAGCTTATCATAATATAAATTGAGAGTTAGAACCATGTGATGTAAAAACAACAATAAAATAAGTTACAGGTCAATGAATATGAGAATTAGAATGAATGTACTTGTTAGTGTATTGAAAACCTAGGGGTATATACTTGAGGTTATAGTCCATTGGTGCAATATTAACTAAATTAAATGAATTACTTAAAAATAACTTAGAAAATATAAACCTCTAAATATTATACCAATGTTAGACTGGACTTCTTATGTTTCGAGAAAATGAAGTTCTGGATGTTCTAGCTATTAAATACAAAAGCGTGTTTCCATGCATTTATGACTATTTCATTAACATGGATTGTAAGGCTTAGTAGCTTTGATTAGAAACCCTGAACCATGGTTTAGTAATTAGAGTACTTATATGTGGTGATTATTATGAAATATAAGTGCTCGTTTAAAGGGACTATACCTATAGTGCAATAGATGATTTGAGTAAGTCATTAAGATTCTTAAGAATTAGAAACTATAACCATACTAAAATAGTCTTCTGGTTAACAAATCAAAACGTTCAAATGAATGTAAGAGTTTATGGGTTTTTTGTTTCTCTGCAATGATTGTTTGACTGTCAGCTATATATTGAGTGCTGGTGTACAGTACAAGATTATGAGAATGTTTGGATATATCCAACATGTAATGGTGTATCATGATGCATACTTATGGATATGTTGCTCTGAATGCTGGTAGTCAGTTAGACTTAGGGTATACCCAGGTGGTATAACCACATACTTGTTTGATTATTATTATGTATTTGATCAAGTTGATTCTCTAAATCTTGAATTTGGTTATATGTGTTATTATGTAGTTGGGAACCTATGATAGTATGAGATATCATAAAGTACTACAGTATAAATATATGTTTTACCTAGATGGCATATACTATAGTTATTATGTCCAAACTCATATCTACATTTGATTGATTTTATGTATGTGTGTTGGATTATTACTATGAAAGTATGTTAGAGACAACTAGAAGGAATTTAGGTATGTGTGCATACAATCTTAAGAGTTTAATGAATGTTATGTTAGTATGACATTGTGTTCCATATAATCTATTATTTGCTTCATTATATTTAGTTGCTTAGGTATAAGCTTGTGTTTCCATGTAATTATGACTACTTTACTATGATTGATTACGAAAAACTAGTAGTTATGCCTTAGAATACTAAATTATGGTAAGGATGTAGTATGTTTGGAAATTAATTTTGGTAGTAAAAATTTTCAATTAAATTTGTAATCACCCGAGTGATATAAATTGTAGTCATTTTTTCTACTATGGGATAGAAAAGAATGTAAGATTCATTCATACATCTGACGAAATAAATGTATGTTTTGGTTACTCTTATGTTTAGCATCTTGTTTGATTGTGTGTGTTAATGGGATGTAAATTAAATATATCTTGTGGTTTAATTATATTTGACCAATCTGCATTATTGATATAGAGTAAGGAGTGAGATGGACTTCAGTAGCTTACTAGTCTCACAATGACAGATGAAAGTAGTCTGATTAAGTGGTGTGTATGAATTTGATTGATCTAGATCATTATTATTTATTATTTGTAAAACTTTGGTCCAAAGTATGTTTAATGAGACATTATCATTTCATGAGTGTGATTCACATGTTTTTGTGATATCTTCCAAAAGAATGTATTTCTATGATACATTATCTATTTAGTTTAGAATCATACAACACATAGGTACTTGCTTGTCTCTCTGAATTTTTGTGCCATCACTATCTACTCATCTGTAAAGGGAGGACCATTTCCTAATGGAAATAGTGTCAGGGATCATTGGTCTATGATTGGTGTAAAAAATTGCTTAGATGATGCTCTCCCTTCCCACAACAATACTACTTATTGAGATAACACTTGAGATTGCCACATATATTGGAGAGTCTGAAGAACTCCTACTTCGAGGAGCCAGGTATCTTAAATATGTACATTGTATTAGATTTTATATTATTATTGAGTATTGTCATGAAGAATTTTAGTTACCTATATTTATATATTGAAAGAAGTGGTTGCATAATTACTTCAGCCATGGTTGAGTTGCTATATTACTTTCTTGTAGCATTCTCATGACATTAGAGATCTTGGATATAATATGAAAAGTGTATTTATTGTTATCTAACTTGAGTATATATATGATCTTTAGTTAGATTCTCATTATGTAATCTCTTTTTTATATGTACGTTTAACTTTAAAAAAATCATGTTTTTTTGGATGGACTCCAATGGGGTTGTTACATGTGGTATCATAGTTGTGGCTCGAACTCTAGGACCTAATGAGTCCATTAATGTTTTCATGTTTTGTTTGTTCACCAGTGTGAACCTAGTGACATGAAGTATTGCACTGTTATTTTGGATTTATGGTGCCTCAATGTGGAACCATGTATACCATGAGTGGAATTTTAAGACTTAAGAGATTCTCTTGTATGGATTGGTGACTTTTATAAGTATGTGACATTTGTGAAATATGTGTGTAGAACATTGAGTGTGCATCCTTACGAAAACTTTTACCCTGTTAAAATTGAGATAGGGTTGGCTTATCGAATATCCCAATGGTAAAGTTAGTATACGAGGCTTGGGTAGATGAGTATATGACATAGTTCATGAGTTATGAACAAAGGATTCTACCATAGTTTGATCACTTGAATCGAATGCCTTGAGTATTATTATACCCTTCTTAGTAATCAAGTCACCTTAACCATTTTTGTTGTGAGTTTTTAATAAGCATGGGATGCTTCTCACTTAAATAAATGTGCTTAGTTTTGTGTCTTGTATTCACTAATTCTAGGAATGGAAAATCTTATAAGACCAATTTTAGTAAGAACCACCTATTGTGGTGGGAATTTTCTTGCAGTAGAGTGTTGTTGTTTTGTTTGAAAATTCTTGTGTGTTAATAGTTTGTTTAATGATTGGCACCCTTAAGTTATATGGTTTAGAAAGGAGTGTTAAATCTATTGGTTATCTTAGAGGTAAGTTTTTATTATCTCATTCTCCTTTTGACATTATTGTGATTCTACTGAGAGTATATAAGAGTTCTATTTTTGAGTTGATAGTCCTCTATTTATCACTTGTGGCTTTTAAGGTTGTTAATTTATCTTACTTGTGATTATAATACCACATGGGTGGCAAACCTTGAATTATATATATTAAATTATAGATTATGAACTATTAGCTGATTATAATCATTATGTTATTCTTCGCCCTTGACTAGATTGATATTGTTCTCTTTTGCTTAATGCATGTTGTTTTGAAGAGATATTTTTATACCTTTCACCAAAAGTGAGTAAGATATAGGAGGTATGGAAGATTTTATCAATCTAGGGGTTGGAATACACTTTTAACTTATTGTGTGCTAGTTGAGCAAGCAAGGAGATATTGTTTCATTTATTCCCTTATAAGTTTGAAAGAACGGTGTGATTCTTGGCCTGTGTATGTTATGTTAATTATAACATTATTTTCTCTTAATCATGAACATAATAGAATAAGTTAAGCTATGAAATATGATACTAGTATGATTAACTAATAATAAGTTAAAATAATTATGAATTGATTGTACGATCTTTTGTGTATGTATGTTGATACATCTAGAAATATTTAGCATGTAATAATGCTTTTTGTGATCTATTAGTATGGATTTGTGGTCCATTAAACCTAGTACATATTGTGGAGATCGTTAGATCATGAAGACATGAGGGAAGAATGGTGAATTAGGAACGTGAGTTCTAAGTGATAAGACGATATCCTACTTAGCCTCACATTGATTTGGGTGTTATTGAGTTTGGATTTGATAGATAGACTTATCGAATTCAGGATTTGATAGACATACTTGTCCAATTCAATCATATGGCCATATGCATGTATACTAGGGAACATATATTTCATAATTTTATATACATTGGAAATGAAGTAGTTTTTGTTCCTTTTCATCATCATACTTGTTAGGTACTCCATGGAGTAGTGACAATATTAACATGTTATACTTATCATAAGCTACACGAAGTAACGATAGTATTAACTTATACACATCGTCCTTACTAGGTTCCCTAATTACTTTTCTATAGAATGAGAAAAACACTCTCTAAGTTAAAAAGATGTACGGAGGGCTAAAAGATTTTGTGGAACTCTCCTTGGTCATTTGCATGGCTTTTACAATGATATTATGTGCTCTCAAGAAGTCCATGAAACTTTCACTAAAGTTTTTGAGACCCTTCAAGGTATCATAAGTGGTCAATCCTATAATATATATGCTTATCTTGATGATTATAGACCTTGGGGTGGTCATGACCGAATCAATCTGAGTAAGTAATACTTGCAAACCTTGTTTGCATAGTAGTGAGATGTCACAGAGCAGTCTTGTAGGACTAATACTCTAGGAATAGTGCAACTTGACAGAGCTACAGAGAGTTCTACATGTAATTTTTCATTTATTACTTAATTTGATATTGTATATTATGTTTTTTTTTTGCTTTGTTAAATAATGCTTTTAATTCAGAACTTATGATTGAATAAGAGTCATCGAGGATGATGACTAGTTTTAAGGGGGAAGGATGTTACATCCCAATTCCTCATCAGGAAAATTTGTTGGATTATCTGTGGATATCTATAGCTGACAAATTTAGATTTATTTATTTTTAACTAAGTTTAGATATATACTGTTATGGGATAGTAAGATATTTCTTAAGTTACATGATCACACTGTTATGAATTAGCTGTAAGTATATGTTTACCTTATGATCATGTTGATTTGTCAATTCAGTTATATTTTGTGATGAATGTATATCATGAATGTTATGGCCTAACTAATTGTTTGGTTATGAGGTAGATGCAGGAGAACTCATCCCTTAGAGCGTGCCAAAGGGAGATCATCATTAGAGAGGGTGGCGTAGATCAAGATATTGAAAGATGACAAAGAAATTGATTGGTACCCTGCACACACCATAGACAACTAACACATGATTAGATACATAATTAATTAGTTAAAAAGTGTGTTTAATATTGTTTGTATTAGATAGTCTTTTTTATTGGGTCTGCTAGCATAGTTATTAGTACTGAGGTTTTTAGCTTGGATGATTTTGTCTTGTGTGTTTGTATTTATGATCATTGATATTTTAGAGATTAGTATAAATTGATTTATTTGGATTTGTTGATTATTCTATCTTGATATTAGGAAGTGCTCACTAAATTAGTGATTTTACTAATTATTCTAATTAATGATTAAATGCATAAAAATAATTAAAAACTATGTTTTATCAGGAAAGCGGAAAAAAAAAAGAAATAAAGTAAACATAATAATTGAAATTTAGATAAATAGAAAAAGCAAGTTTTAATTAAATCTCATGAAAAAGGGAATAAAGCAAATAAAAATAATTTTAAAAAAAAAGTTTAAATCAAAGAGGAACCTTTCAATAGCAGAACTATGCCTCATTTTGGGGACATAACTCTTGGAATTTGGGAGGAAGATAAAAAAAGGGCAGATGAAAGGAAGAGGCAGTCCTCAACTCTACATGATAGAAAGGGCAAATGAAAGGAAGATGCTCAACTCTACATGCTAGGTAGGTAGTGTTTTCGATTTTAAGGTGTATTTATGGGTATATTTAATATTAAAATCTATCCTTTTAAGATTTTATATCCTTCTTATTTTGGATATGAGAACTTGTGAAATAAGATATTACGTGTGTTAATTCTGAATGAGATAATGCATTAGAAAATAAGAGTGTAATTCTAAATATTCTAAAATGGAAGAAATGAGGATACGTAAATACACACAGTAATAACTTCATCTATTTTTGTATTGATTTATA
Source organism: Torreya grandis (assembly GCA_037957365.1). Classification (NCBI taxonomy): domain Eukaryota; kingdom Viridiplantae; phylum Streptophyta; class Pinopsida; order Cupressales; family Taxaceae; genus Torreya; species Torreya grandis. The sequence goes on from JARHVA010003081.1 coordinate 1,207,811, forward strand.
TTCTCTCTAAATCACTGGTTGAATCATACAATTATCAATAATCAATAAATATTATAACTAAGTTGCATGTTTGATCAACATAATTTTTAATGAAAGTTAATAATATATGATATTTATGTATAGCGATTTATTAAGACGTCGTATAAATAATATATGATATTTATTAACAATGATATAATAATATCTGTATGTATATATATGAATAATTTACAAGCCTATACTGCTAAGGGAGTTATATGACAATAATTCATCCAACAGAACATAAATCTGACTTCGTTGAAGCTAAACCGTAGTTTATGGTTCACCAACTTTCCAGCTAGTATAAAAATAAGTGTATCATTGAACTTATAAACTTTAGATTGAATTGTAATGGTGGTGTCACTAGATATTGAAGTGAGTTTAGTAAATCGTTATTCCCAAGCCTTTAGTGAGGAACCATTTACAAGTTAATATATATCTAAATGTTATAATAAAATAAACCTTTAGTAATGGTGGCAACCTATAGCGCCATTAACAAAAATTTTAACAAAATTTAATAATATATGATAACAATGATTTAATAAGATGCTACAGAATGCAACAATCTAGAGTTTTTCAATTATAAAGTATTAAAACAATGTAGGTAGAATAGGGCAATGTTGCATGTCCTTGAAATGTTGCATATCCATATAATATCATTGGGAGTTGCTTTAGAAAAGAAAAAGATTTTGCTGTAACTTTCATTCCCTAATTAAGTGAATTATTAACTACTTAGTATAAAAGGCATCGCCCCTTTTTTTACGATTTCATGTGTTAAAATTGTCAAATATAATGAATCGATTTGGTAATTCTCAACCAAATAAGGGAAATTGAGTTGCTGAAATTATATTTGGTGATTACTAAAATGGTATGTATCTAAGTTAGAATCTAACACTTTGTATAGGTGGGCGTGGCCGTACCTTTCAACCCCAACATGTCCTTTTAAATCTCTACTGTAAATTAGTTAAAACACAGTTGGAATAGGTTGAAGTTGAATTATTGATGGAGCTATAAGAAATGGACTTAGCAACCAACCATTGCAATAAATATGGCGATGCTATATGTAGATAAACCCCTTACCATGGATGAAGGTTTTAATTCCTATCTGAATAAAACTATAGATTAGTTGTGTTACATAAAAAGGGATATTATATTCAGTAAGTAATATAAATATCACATATTGGTGCATCATAGAATAAACACTAAGTGCATATATGTTTGTGGTATGGGATATCAACTCGTTACGTTATGCTTAAGGATGTGTGTGGCATAAATAATCCCTTTTCCAACTAATGATATATTTATTTTTGAGATGGTTGTAAGCATAGAGCATTGTAATCCTTATTCTTCCACTATAAACATTTCAATTAAAATGTAGAAACTCTTGTAGAGATTTTTAGTTTGTCTAGCTTGGGTGTTAGTTCCTTTTCATTATGCAGATAGTGGAATACACTTATAAGATTCTCTTTTAGAATAAGTTTAACTATATGTGTTATATAAGTCTAATGTATCAAGAATCTATAATTTTTTTAAAGATAACATGCAAATGGTAGAAAACTCAGCAAAGTGTTTATCATGATAGGTACGAGTAGCTTATCATAACATAAATTGAGAGTTAGAAGCATGTGATGTAAAAACAACAATAGAATAAGCTACAAGTTGTTGAATGCGAGAATTAGAGCGAATGTCCCCATTGACGTATTGAAAACCTAGGTGTATATAATTATGGTCATAGTCCTCAGGTGGAAAATTAACTAAATTAAATGAATTACTTAAAAATAACTTGGGAAATATAAACCTCTAAGTATTATATCAATGCTAAATTGGAATTCTTATGTTTCAAGAAAATGAAGTTCTGGATGTTCTAAGTGTTAATTATAAAAGTGTGTTTCCATGCATTTATGACTATTTCATTAAGCTAGATTGTGAGGCTTAGTAGCTTTGATTAGAAACTCTGAATCGTAGTTTGAAGTAAAAGACCTCATCTAAAGGGACTATACCTATAGTACTATAGATGATTTGAGTAAGTCATTAAGATTCTTAAGAATAAAAAACTATAACCATACTAAAACAATCTTCTAGTTAATAGAGCAAAATGTTCAAATGAATGTTACAATGAGTTTATGGGTTCTCTATTTCTCTGTAATGATTGTTTGGCTATTAGTTATATATTGAGTGCTAGTGTGTAGTATAAGATTATGAAAATGTTTGGATATATTCAACATATAATGGTGCATCATGATGCATGCTTATAGATATGTTGCTTTGAATGTTGGTAGTCAGTTGGACTTACAGTATACTTGAGTGGTATAACCCCGTACTTGCTTGATTGTTATTATGTATGTGATCAAGTTGATTTTCAAAATCTTGAGTTTGATTATATGTTTTATTATGTAATTGGAAACCTATGATAGTATGGGATATCATAGAGTACTACAGTATAAATATATATTGTCCCTGGATGGTACATATTGTAATTGTTATGTCCAAACTCATATCTACATTTGATTGATTTTATGTATGCGTGTTGGATTATTATTATGAATAGTATGTTGGAGATAACTAGAAGGACTTTAGGTATGCGTGCATATAGTCTTGAGAGTTTAACGAATATTATGTTAGTATGCCATTGTGTTCCATGGAATCTATGATTTGCTTCATTATATTTAGTTGCTTAGGTATAAGCTTGTATTTTCGTGTAATTATGACTATTTTACTATGATTGATTATGAAAAACTAATAGTTATGCCTCATAATACTAGACTATGGTAATATGAGTTATCATGGGATGTAATATGTTTGTAAACTAATTGTGGTAGTAAAAATCTTTAGTTAAATGTGTAGTTACTCAAGTGGTATAAACTGTAGTCATTTTTTTTAGTATGAGATAAAAAAAAATGTAAGATTCATTCATACATTTGACAGAATAAATGTATGCTTTGGTTACTCCTATGTTTAGCATCTGGTTTGATTGTGTGTGTTAATAGGATGTAAATTAAATGGATCTTGTAGTTGAATTGTAATTTACCAATATACATTACTGATACGGAGTAAGGAGTAAGATGAACTTCACTGGCTTACTAGTCTCACAATGACAGATGAAAGCAATTTGATCAAGTGATGTGTATGAATTTGATTGATCTAGATCATTACTATTTATTATTTGTAAAACTTTGGGCCAAAGTATGTTTAATGAAAAATTATTATTTCATGAGTGTGATTCATATGTTTGTGCAATATCTTGCAATAGAATGAATTTCTATGATACACTGCATGTTTAGTTTAGAATCATACAACACAGGGTACTTGTTTGTCCCTCTGGATTCTCTCACCGTCACTATCTACTTATCCATGAAGAGAGGGCCATTTCCTAATGGGATTAGTGTAGGGGATCATTGGTCTATGGTTGGTGTGGAAAAGTGCTCAAATGATGTTCTCCTTCCCCATAACAGTACTACTTATCAAGATGACACTTGGGATTGCCACAGATACTGGAGAGTTTGAGGAACTCGTGCTCTAGGGAGCCAAGTATCTTAATATGTAAATTGTATTAGATTGTATATTATTATTGAGTATTGTCATGAAAATTTTTAGTTACCTATATTTATATATTGACAACAGTGGTCGCAGAGTTGCTTCAACCATGGTTGAGTTACTGTATTACTTTCTTGTAGCGTTCTCATGACATTAGCGATCTTGGATATAATATGTAAAGTGTATTTACTGTTATCTCACTTGAGTATATATATATGATATTTGGTTAGATTCTCATGATGTAATCTATTTTTGGTATGTATGTTTAGCTTAAAAAAAAAATCACATTTTTTTGGTTGGACCCTAGCGGGGTTGTTACATTTTTAGGGAACCATGAACCACCTTGGAAGATCCTCTCACAATCCTTCTCATGCGCAAAAACAATGATATAATATAGGACATGATCTAATCTTGCATTCCATGTCTTTTTAAAAAAAATTATTATTTGTCAAAGTATATTGGTCCTCGAAGGATAGTTGTACCCCAAGAAATAGATATGAATCAACCCTCTTGTAGCCAACATTGAAATGCTTTCAAAGTAGTAGATTTGACATGTTAACTATAATAAGGAAAATTGGTAAACATGTATTTTAAAATTTATCATTTATTTTTAATTGGTAATTAAGGATTGGGGGTCTCTTACACATTTATTATATAGAAAATAGATACAAAAACTAATTGTATTATTGGAAACCTCCATAATAAGTAATCCTTACAGATGAACAAAGTCAAAAAATTTAATATCTAAAATGACCATGAGCAAGGGATGTAGCCCAAAAATTAAAAAACCAAGAACCAACATATACAATTATTATTGGTTCATCAACATACTAAAAAATCAAAAGGAAAAACCTTAAGATTGTGTCTTAGTGTAGGAAGATTCACTAAGTCCTTCGATCCGTCCAAACTACACTATCATGTTCCATGTCCTTAGCATCACCACTCAATCCACCGCCGCTTGCCCCATCACCACCACTTAGTGCACCATTGTTCAACACATCACCATCACTTAGTGCACCATTGTTCAACCCATCACCACCACTCAACCCACCACTTACCCTGTCACCATCGTGCAGTGCCCATAACTCAACTCGCACTTTTGCTGTCCAACCACCACATTTTCACCATCTATGTCCCTTCGATGTCTACCAACTCCTGTGACAGTCTTGCATTTTGAAGAGTAACATGTCTTTCTCACCACACACATTCTTCCCATGCCTTCCTCTTCCTTCAACACTCAAAGCTTCAGAGATGAGTGATCCACATTCCTTTTGTGCTTTTGTAAAATCCACCATGCCTTGGCACTGATAGTACCGCCCCTAACCTTCTACACATGTGAACTAAGGAGACCTGGAGGTGTGTAACAGGGCCATGGCTCACATTATTTGAATAAATCTCTACCTTAGAAGACCTAAGGCTCAAGTGATGACACCCTTCACCACACACTAGTCATAGGTATCTAGTTGCAACCACCATCGTAACAGATGATTGATTTACAAACAGTTGATTGAGTGTAATCAAGAGAGCTTAAAGATTTTCCAAGAAGAAAAACCTTCCCTTGTCATGAGCTATCATCTTTGTAGAAAAGTTACCCCTACTTTATGTAATTAACCAAAATCCATGAATCGTTTTACCACTACCAAAAAAACAAATGATTTTTTTTTTTTTTATAATTATTATTTCATTAAATAAATATATATAATTGAAGATAAAAATCTATTTGAGATCTATGTCTCTTACACATTTATTATATAGAAAATAGATACAAAAACTGATTGTATTATTGGAAACCTCCATAATAAGTAATCCTTACAGATGAACAAAGTCAAAAAATATTTTTAGTCAAAAGGAAAAACCTTAAGATTGTGTCACTATTAAATATATGTTGAAATTGTTGTAGTCAAACCCAACGTCATGTTTGTTTTTCAAATATTTTTTAATTAAAAAAGAAAAAATTAAAATATGATTTTTCTTTGACCATGACATGTACCCAACCAAAAAAAAACATGAAAAATAAAAGAAAATAAAAAGAAAAGACGAAGCTCCTCGAAAAGGTGGGATGGATAATAAACGGACACGTAAAAGAGGCCAGAAATTACAAAAGCTTCAATTTGTGAAGAGGAAAAGCATAGCTTGGAATGAGGGATGGCTCTTGTATCAGTATGTGCGCATGCACGAACTCCTGTCTTTCATGCGCACGACTGCCCACACAAACAAATATTTCCCCAGGTCAGCATTTCCTCGATTTAAATTCCACATTACTGAATGTATTTAGGCTGTATATAATTTTGTTGCGTTGTTGAATCTATTCAGAGGAAATGGCTGTAGGGGTACGAGAATGAAGATTTGTGCTACATCAAGCGGCCTCGCTTCAATTCGAACAAAACCCCTCACACTCACTTACCTCGAGGTGGCCATTTTTTCCTTAACCGCAATTTAAATGGGTGTTATAAGTTTGAGCTCTAAATGAAGAGAACAAAACCGAGTTAGGGACTTTACTCATCTAATCAAAACACCCTTCTAAACAAGCGAATGATGCACACAAAACCTGCACACCGCCTTATTTGATAAAATTTACACCAGCATGAGACATAACAATCCAAAACAATCTTGTTTTTCAATGCCAGCTTGAACTGCAGTCACACAATTATTTCTATAGCTTAGAATCAGTTTTAACATAGTTTATGCCATAGTGATTCAGAATAGACTGCAATGCAGGGGATTAAAGAAGACAGGCAGGGAGAAAAAGCGAACAACAGCAGTCACAAAAATCTTCAGAACCAGAAAATACTTTTTTTTTTACTCTCTGATATTTGTCTACTACCCTACCTACAAAGCAAGCAACATCCTCAACTATGAACTCCTACTTGCCCCTAAAACCAGCAATGTATTTTTTTAAAGCTATTCTACAACAGTTATGTTTATCTCTTCCTCCAAAACAGGGCAGTTGCACTTGCAACAACATCTATTTTTAGGAAAAACAAAGTCCCGTAATCTCTCAACTGTTCAACTGACAGGAGGTGGGGTGGGTTAAATCTTCATTTAGGTGCCAGTTGTACATCCTCCTCCTCTTCTTTCAAAATTTTGAATATCCTAGATCAGGGGAATCTAGTTTTGTTAACTTCATTAGTTTCTCTTCTGTGATCCAAGTGTTATCGGAGTGTGGTAATCCGTGTTATTTTACTGAACACAGTTTATAATTCTTAGACCTTGTAGTAGTAATCTTGATGTCCACTATCTTCTCAGTCTGTTCTCTTTTTTCTTAAGCAAATGTCTTGTCCATTCTTGAAGCATGTTCTCATCTTGAATTTCTTCTAGGCCTGCATGATAGGGATAAAGTTTTACAACATGGATATAGGATTGATATCAAATTCTTTAGGCATTTTCATTAATCTGTTTTGGTATCCTACAAGAACCAATTTTCTTTGGCTTCAATATATTGTAAGTGCCTTGGGAAAATATTTCTTTATGTAGGTAAACTATGAATAGTTTGTTTGGGCTGGTTCAGATCAGTGTATGATAAACAAAATTAAGGAGTCGAACACAAACAATCTTAGAAATATTTTAACACATTATATTATTATTCCACACACACTGATAATATTTCTGCATATTAAACTCATACGATATATTAAAAATTTATAGGAAAGCTATTTCCTATAATTGGGGAGATCATAAATCCACCAATTTCTCACCCAAATATCTCAATCTCCTATATATGATATATTGTTGTAACTCACAACAATATATCTAAACAAATAATATATTCTAGTCTATATTCGTAATATTGTAACAATATTACGACAACTAATTACTACCAAATATAACTAACCACCAAGCTATATGTAATAGTGAATTATTACTCTCGTAATTATTCATATTACGACATACAAATTACTGTGAGGACTAACTATTCCTTAACATTTCCCTTCTTGGGCCTTACATGGTAATTTGTGTTTTATAGGATTTAATGAAAGTAATGAAGGAACATATCAACTTCGTATCAACCATTCATTTTTGAGAACACATCAATCGAATCAGTGTGGGAACTTAGAACAGGAACATTTCCCATCAACCATTCACTGAGGGAACACACCAACCTAAACAGTTTAGGAACCACGACAACAACCATTTGTTCAACTTTCATTCCTGCATCTCTTAAACACATTTTTTTATGCAGTACACTATGTGGGAGAATAGGAAATACCCCTTTTATTCATCACACAAACAAACAAATGCTAAAAATAGAAAATATATATATGCGCCACTATAGCAAGAAGCACCCCTTCATTAGTGGCTACTGAGAGGTGTAGAAAGCCTCCATCCTCTAGTGTCCTCCAATCTCCAATAGGTTGTTGCTTACTCAGCCGATGAAGTCATGAAGCTCAGATTCATGAATTTGTCGAGGAGAAATCCTCTCCACAATTCGGACATATGACTCAGGACGTCGCGTACAAGCGATAATGCGTCCTTGTACAAACAATTAATTTTGACAATAGGACAACACATTAATAATGCACTAAAATGACTTTGACACCATATTATGAACCCAATACTACTTATATGAATTATTCGACTTGACTCTTTCGACAAATACATTACTCTTGACACTTTTGAATTTTTATAAAAATAGACCTTTGACGTACAACTTTTGATAATACCTTTGTACAAAATCAAAAACAACCTAAATACTAAATACATTAAATTACCAAATGACCTTGAAACATAAAGGATTTTTAATAGCTATTTGACTCAAGTGATGATAATAAACTAAACTTATCAACTCACTAATAACCAATAAAAATGACCTTGAAACATAAAGGATTTTTAATAGCTATTTGACTCAAGTGATGATAATAGACTAAACTTATCAACTCATTAATAGCCAATAAAAAGAACCTACCATATCTTAAAAATAAAGACTTAATACCTTTATACAACACTTTGCATGGAATAAAAAATAGTAGGTATGATCAGCAAAATCAATCAATTCAATGTCAGTGGACAAAACTCGAGAAAGCCAAGAATAAAACGGAAGTCCTTTTGAGTCAATGCACCTGGCACTAAAAGTGGATCCATCAAGTCGAGATGTGAGTGGCAGAATGAAGAATTCATGCAGCTAGAGGAAGGATCGAATCAAGATCCAAATTACCAGGAACTTCATTTTTTGACGAACACAACCATGAGACAAATAGATGTCTTCACATTGCGCAACTACAACTAGTTGGCCATTAAGGAGCTTAACCATAATCAAAATGAGGCGACTGAGCATGTGATCCATCACACCATAAATTGAAAGTCCAATACTGAAGATTGAACGCTGCATATCATGTGGAATGCCGAGTCCAAGATAGGACATTTGATATTGTACAACGATCAGATTTGACAGTCTGTTATGCACAACATATATCTATTGTCGTGGCAGCTGTTTTCATAAAAGTCCAACCAAATAATAATTATCATCACACCAAAAAACCAAAACATATGACGGTGGCAGTTGTTGTCATAGAAAAATAATGTGAGCCTGAGATCGACCAATTTAGACACAGATTGTAGTTATATACCAAGCGTTGACCCTTGATAAAAATAATCGATCGTTACAAGTCGTCTAGATGGGTAGCAACTATGCGGCATGATGGCATGACGACGCCTTATCAAATTGCATGTACTTTGGAAAAGGTGGAACGAGTGCATGAACAGAACACAAAAAATATAGTGGTCACCGTGATGTCAAGCTCACCTCAAAACCGCCGCCGTCATATCTATCATTATGTATCTAATTAATGAAGACTTGAACGCAAAACTGCACATAATACGCAGAGCTAACTGCTACAGACAAAGGGAAGTATGCACAACAGATTGATTAGCTTTAGCTTGAAAATAGAGCACGTAATGATTCACACCTAGAGAGATTTGAATTGAATGATGCAAAACAAGATCTAGTGTTGAAATTCTATGTAGAAATAATGCAGAGCGTAGAAAATAAATGCTCTTCTCAACGTTGGTGTCTCATTCAGAGGGGCAATGTAGAGCTAGTAGCGGATCTGCCTCTTTACAAATTTAATAGGGTATTGACCTGCTCTGATACCAGATGTTGGGGTTGGTTCAGATCAGTATATGATAAACAAAATTAAGGAGCCGAAAATAGACAATCTCAGAAATATTTTAACACATTATATTATTATTCCATACATTGATAATATTTATTCATGTTAAACTCATACGAGATATTACAAATTTATAGGAAAGTTGTTTCCTTTAATTGGGGAGATCATATCTCCACCAATTTCTCATCCAAATATCTCAATTTCCTATATACGATATATTGTTGTAACTCACAACAATATATCTAAACAAATAATATATTCTAGTCTATATTCGTAATATTGTTTATAACAATATTACGACAACTAATTACTACCAAATATAACTAACAACCAAGCTATACGTAATAGTGAATTATTACTCTTGTAATTATTCACATTACGACATACAAATTACTGTGAGGACTAACTATTCCCTAACATAGTTCACCCTCTTGGTACACCTTTTCTCTCCTATGCAAGTCTGCATTTCTTTTATATTGCTCATTTGTTATTTGTAGCTTTTGCTTGACTTGTTGTTGCACGTCATGTATATGTTTCACAAAATCCTACAAATCTTGGCCAATCCATTTTCCCTCATGAAGATCAATCAAATCCACTACTCCTTTCAGATTATTTCCAAAAACAATATTAAAATGAATTTATCTGTAGACCAGTTGATGCTGGAATTGAAAGCAAACTCTACTTGTGACAAGACTAAATCCATTGTTTTGGGCTATCCCCAAGTAAACACCATAGGGAATTTCCCAAGCTTTGGTTCACCACCGCCGTTTGTTCATCCCTCTGAGGCTGATAGGTTGAACTATACTGCAATTTAGTGTCAAGTGTACAACCTCTTTAAAAAAATATCAACAATCTTACTTGCACCAGGAGTCTTGTTACATGGAATGAAATGGACCATATTAGATAATCACTCCACAACAACAAAAATGAAATCATTACCTCTTTGAGTACGAGGCAACCTCAAGACAATTCCATGGTCCTTTCGATTCTTGTAGGGGTTTATACAAACCAATGTTCTGCTGTCTACTTGTAGCAACTTAGTGAACCTTGCATTTCGAAACAAACTTATTGATGTCCTTCTTCAACTAAGGCCAAAAAGCTTTCCACTAAGCAAGTTGTAATTTTGGTCCCTTTGAAATTGGCCTCCCAAGCTATTTGATTGTATCTCCTTAATTAGCTTTTCTCTTCTACACCTAGTGGGGATACAAAGTTGAAGCTCCTTAAACAAAAATCCATTACTAAGTATTCATCATAAAAATCTTTACCTGCATTTGCTTGATTTTTGGGAGCATAAATAATTTTTCTGAAATGGGGATCAGCTGCATATTCTTCCTTCATTTCTTCAAACCCAACAATCTCATTGGTCATTGTGACAATTAGGTGACATCTCCTACTTAAAGCATCAGCCACAATGTTAGTTTTGCCACTCGCATGTTGCACTACAAATTTATAACTTTGCAAAAAAGAGATCCATTTTGCACGCTTATGGGATAACTTTGCTTGAGAATTTATATAATTACAAAAAATGAATTCTCTATGTAATAGGTAGTGCCTCCATGTTTCAATGTCTAGACAATAGCATAGTATCTTTTACCATAAGTGTCGTACTTTTTTTGGTGTCATTTAATTTTTCACAAAAATAGGCAACTGGCTTGCCTTCTTGACTCAACACTCCAATCGCCATTGCTAAAGCATTTCATTCAATGATAAAGATCTTCTCAAAGTATGGTATGGCAAGGATTGGAACTTTTGTCACCTTCCTTTTAAGTGGTTGAAAATGTCTTTTAGTTGCTTGGTCTAGGAAAAAGGATTTCCCTTGGTGCAATTAGTGAATGGAGCACTTTACTGCTGAAATTTCTAATAAATTTATTATACAAGTGTTGTTTTTGCAGTGGATCAAATTATGTGATGATTCTTCGGGATTCAACTGTGTTGTTTCAAGTTAATCTACATTGACCCATATTTTATGTGTGGTGGTTTACAAAAACCCATCTCTCATGAGCATGAACCACTTGGCACTCATTGCATGTAGGTGATGCGCATAGGGGTGAAGCACCGGGTCTTCTTGGGAGGTCACCCATCCCAATACTACTTTGGTTCAAGTGTGCTTAGCCACAAATGTTTCACCTGAATTAAGCTCACTTACTTGCTACCTCATTTTCAAAACCTTCAACAACTATTGTGCCTTATGAACCATTCATTATGGAGCTTTAGGACTCATTCAATTGTACATGTGATGATTTTTCGGGATTCAATTGTGCAGTTTCAAGTCAATCTACATTGATCCATATTTCATGAGTGGTGGTTCGCAAGAACCCATCTCTCATGAGTATGAATCCACTTGGTGCTCATTGCATCTAGGTGATGCTCATAGGGGTCAAGCATTGGGACTTCCTGGGAGGTCACCCATCCTAATACTACTCCGGCCCAAGCACACTTCACCATGAAGTTTCCTCTATAATTAAGCCCGCTTAGCTTGCTACCCCATTTGTAAAATTTTCAGCAAGTATTGTGTATTATGAACCATTCATTATGGAGTCCCAGGGCTCATTTCATATGGGCCCTCTAGCTATATATAGTTGTCACTCAACCTAACCCCCATCTATATATGGCGGTGAGGTCGAGGGTGGCTATATATAGTCATAGCTGGCATGCCCTACCGTCTAGAAGCTGATAGGGAATTGGCAATAGATTGAGCGCCCCTTATCTATATATGGCTGTCCCCCAACTCTATGCAACCACCCCTAGATAATATATACTATATAGGGCTCCAGAAGCCATAGATAGTGATGCCACAATCGTCTATTAGTTAATAGTTTTACTTGTGATACGACTAATACGAACAAGATAGGGCACAATACTTGCTGAAGGTTTTGAAAATGGGGTAGCAAGCTAAGTGGGTGTAATTCTAGAGGACATTTCATGGTTAAGCGTGCTTGAGCCGGAGTAATATTGGGATTGGTGACCTCTCGGGAAGTACTAGTGCTTCACCCCTTTGAGCATCACCTAGATGCAATGAGTGCCAAGTGGACCATTCATGCTCATGAGAGATGGGTTCTTGTGAACCACTACTCATGAAAAATGGGTCAATGTAGATTGACTTAAAACTACACAGTTGAATCCTGAAAAATCATCACATATATCTAATATTTTTTTTATAAAAGTTTACTAATCCATTAAAGCTCCTTGCTTCTATTCTATTTTGACGGATAGGCCATTCAAGTATAGCCTTAATCTTTTTTGGGTCCAACTCACTCCATTTGTTGAAATCACATTTCCAAGGAAAACCAACTTGTCTCTACAAAACTCACTTTTCTTAAGATTTACAAACAATTTTTCCACTCTAAGTGTATCAAGTACTATTTTCAAATATCTTAAATGCACTTCCAGGGTTTTACTGAAAATCAAACTATCTTAAAAAATAAATTATAACCAATTTCCTAATGTAGGGTCTAAATACATGGTTCATGGTTCACATAAAAATTGCGTAGTCACTAGACATTCCGAATGGCATCACCGACCACTTGTAAAACCATCCTTGGTTTTGAACATTGTCTTCCATTCATCTCCTTCCCCAATCCGAATTTGATGGTAACCACTCCTCAAATCAAGCTTGGTGAAAATCTTAGCAACAATCAAATAGTCTAATATATCATCCATATGTATACCGGTATCTTACTATGATCTTGTTGATGGCTCTAGAGTCCATGCACATTCTCCATTTTCCTCCTTTCTTTGGTGAGAGTAGGGCTGGTGTGACACAAGGACTCATGCTCTTCCTTATGAACCCTTTCTCTAACAATTTTGAGATTTGCCTTCTCATATCCTCATTCTCTTTTGGAGCTAATTTGTATGCAACTTGATTAGGAAGTTATAATTTTGGCACCAAAACATGGTGTGTAATACCTTGTGAGAGTGGCAAGCCTGGTGGTAATTTTATTGAGTCACATCAGAATACTTTGCCAATATTTTCTGAATTCTTCTTGGAGTTTCCCTTCAAGTTCCCTTTCTTCTCTAGGGTATAATAGATAACAAACTTCTCCCTTAGTTTTTTTCTAGAATTTTTTATAACCCATTGCTTCAAGTGATATTTTAGACACCCCTTTCTTTTTCTACGGTTTTGATATATGTTTCGTCCCCTCGTGTTGTACTTCATAAGTGTGTTTTTTTGCCATGATGGATTACTTTTCAGGCATATTAGGGCCTTCCCAACAGCAAATGACAAGCATCCATAGGCAGCACGTCACATAACACTTTGTTTTCATAAGGACCAATTTTGAAGGCAACAAGACAAGCTTCTTCCACAAGCATGCTATGATTCTTTTTCAGCTATTATATATTATAAGGGTTTGATTTTGGAATACAAGCAATCTATAATTTTGTACCATTTATGTCCTTACCAGATTAACAGTATATCCTCCATCTACAATCACCTTGCACACTTTGTCCTTACACTTGCATTTTGTTTGGAAGACGCTCTTTCTTGTCCAATCAGCTTCTGGGGTCTCTTTGTTTCTTAATATTAAGGTTGTTTTCAGCATCAAGTTCTCTCCCATCTCTAATTCATTTACTTCCGCTTGTGGTTCCTTGTGGGCCATCATGGCTCTGTTGGAAACTCGGGGGTTTTCTAGGACAGTTAATGGCTTTAGGAGGTTTGCCACAATTGTAGCACTTAAAAGGTTTTTAGTGTCCAAAATTTGGTTGGCCTCTAACTCTACCTCAACCTAAAAAGCTCTCCTTTTTCCATAATCAGACTTTGATTCTATACTTTCCCCTTGCTCTTCTATCTTTGTAGATTTGGAAGAACTTCCTATTCCTCTATTTAAATTGCTGCCACCCTTTTCGCTCACCACATTGCCTCTCCGGTTAATTTTTTCCTTTGTCTTCAAGGCACACTAGTATGCCTCATCCACAGTGTTCGCCTTGAGTATGGCTAGCTCATCTTGGAGTTGAAACTGAAGCCTATTGATATATCTAACAGCTGCCTGCTCATCAGCTTCTTGTAAATGGGTTCTAATTTGTAGCCTCAAGAATTTCTGAGCATAAGCTTGTACTGATAACTCTTTCTGCCTTAAGATTTGAAACTTCTTAAATAATTTTTGCTGATAATCAGAGGGCATAAACTTAGTCTTTAGATGCTTTAGCATCTTTGGTCACATCCTGATTTTCTTATTCCCCTACATTCTTCTAACATTTTTGATGCCCCAAATTTAACCCCTTGTGTATCATTTTCCTCAATCCTCTCCATCTCAAAATATCTTTCTAATTCTTGAATCCAATCTACGAACAATTCTGGATTTAATTCACCTTTAAAATCAGAGAGATCAATTTTAACCTTTGGACATGGATTCACAGAACAACCAAGTGGCACAAGAAGAATGTCCCAAATGACAAGGGAAGGAGTTCTGTGGTTCAGGCAGAGGACTGGGACAACTGAGATCATAAATTCCAGTTGCAGGAGTCCCTCAAAATCTATAAAGAGTTCAAGATGGGGTTGACAAGGGACTCATCAAGCGAGCGCAGAGATATGAAATGGTTTCGGTGGAAGCTGTTTGCTGGCTACTCAATACTAGGGTAGGAGGTGTTTGATTAGCAGTGATGTTGTTAGGGTTGGGTTGGTTGATCCTTCTCTTGGTAGTTTGTGCCCATTGTGTGGAGGTGACAAAGGGGATTCTCTCCTTCACCTCATATTTAGATGTCCTCCTTAAGTCTCGCTGAACTAAGGCTGCAGAAATGTGTTGTCAGAGGTATTTATTCGGTGCGTTGCCCTTGGGAATTTGGACGAGAAAGGAATGATCGTGTTACTCCTTGGTGGGGAGATTAGTGGATGGCGTCTAGAGTATTGACTAGGTGATCGTCCACATAGGAGGGGAGCTGCAAGCTTCGAGCATGTTAAGAAGCCTGCACATGTTAAGAAGCCTGCATACTTGTTGCGCCCTGAGTGCCACCAGCTCAAAAACACAAAAAAACTCCTTTTTTTGGAAACAGATTCAATGAACCTTTCCATAGCATGTATGGCTACAACTTGAGGCCTTTGAACTTCCGGTTCTCCTTATGATTCCTCATGCCTCGATCTAGCCTCAAGGGCCTCTAACCTTTTGAGTAGTTCATCTTCAATATTTCTCCTCTGCCTTGCATTTCTTTTGCCTATACCTCCCCAGTTTAATTGCATCCCCCTCTAGGTGATGGTGCTTTGATACCAGTCTGATGCAGACAACACCAGCAAACCTCCTTCTTTGATGAAATTTACAGCAGCTTGAGGCAAAACAATTCAAAACAGTTTTGCTTTTAAATCCCAGCTTAAACTCCAGTAACCCACAAATTTTTTTGTAGAACTTAAAATCAGTTTTAACATAGTGTATGGCATAGTGATGCAGAATAAACTCAGCTCCTGTCTGATGCAAAATAGATTCTTTTATGCATTGAAACAAAGAAGACAGGCAGGGAGAAAAAGAGAACAACAACAGGCAGAAAAATCTTTAGAACCAGCAAAATACTTTATTGTTATTCTCTGATATTTCTTTACTACCAGACCTACAAAGCAAGCAACATCCTGTGCTGTTAACTTCTACTTCCCCCTAAAATTAGCGATTTATTTTTTCCAAGTTATTCTACAACACTTACATTTATCTTTTCCTCCAAAACAGGGCAGTTACAACATCTATTTTTAGGAAAAAAAACCCTCCTGAAATCTCTCCACTGACAGGAGGTGGGTTAGATCTGCATTTATGGGTCTGTTGTACATCAGCAAAAAAGCGTTGATACCATGCTAGCTCAAAGGACGTTAAAAGTAGTGGCACTGTTGCTCATTTTCAGTATTTTAGGCAAACAAAATCTTACATGGTTCTTAGTCATATTCAAGCATGGATGTATGAAAGTTATTTTTTTCTTATCTTGCATGCATAAGTACTTCATGTGATGGGAAAGAGTATTGTTTAAAAAAAACTTGTGAAGTTTGTTATATAATGTCTATAGCCTGCATCGCACTGTTCTTTGCCCCGAATTTGGGCAACAGTACCATGCAGTTAAAAAACAAGAAAACATTGATTGATTGATAAAAATGATGCAGGGGAATAGCTGGTTGTGGGAAGTAAGTGGAATAAGGATAGTTGTGGATCCCATTTTGGTTGGAAACCTTGACTTCGGTGTGCCATGGCTCTTTGATGGTGCAAAAAAGACATTAAAGAATTTCCAGGTAATCATGTCGTTTCCCACTCTCTCAAATTGACATCCAGATGGATGCTCCACAATTGAAATAGGGGGCATTATCATTATAATTTAGTCTTTGAGCTCAGTCATCAAATTTTCAGGGCTCTTTCAAATGTAATTTAAATACAAAAGAAAAACCAAAATACCAATAACCAGTTTATCTTCGTATAAAAATATGTTTGAATAAATAAGTCATTTAGAAAATAAAGACATTTAAGTCTTGCTATGTAATATGCCATGAATGCAATGTACGTTGAAGTAATATCTCATTTTGCGAAGTCCCTCATTAGATGTTGGATGCACCCAAATATATTACATAAATATTTCATAATGCTTCATATAGACAAGTGCTCAGACTTTATATCTATGTTACCAGAAACAAGAAACTTGAAACATGATGCGATGACAACGCAATGAAAAATGAGATCAAAAAGGTTGACCGTAAGGAAAAATAAAATAAAATTATATATATATATATATATATATATATATATATATATATATATATATTATTAATTTTTGTGGTATTTTGCTTGTGTTTAATTCATCTTAAGATGACCTCCATGAGTAGTCATCATCACCCTAGCATATGCATATAAACATTTGCAATGGTTTAAACTTTAAATATCATTAAAGACATTTTAAATTATAGATGCACAAACTATGGCCAAGAAGTTATGGATTTACATTTTATAAGCTTGTTTATAGATTTTGTGACATAACAGTTGTACAGAAAAACTCTTCGAATAGGCATTCTCATTTAAATTATATCTTAGAGCTCAGTCATCAAATTTTAACACAGCACAGCAAACTCATTATATCTTAGAGTGTCTCGGTCCATTAAAAAGCACAACAAACTCTACATGTCACATTTGTTGTTACATGAGTCCTAACATCCAAAATCTTGAAGTAATATGGTTAGAATATGACAAAATACATAGTAAAGATTTAAACACATGACACAATTTAATTATTCAAAGTTTCAAACATAGTGAAATATATATACAATGTTGTGTTCCTACAATTTAGGAAACAACACTTATCAACTCCCTCTAATCTGTCGACTTCACAGTCTATTTACAGGTGTTCTAACAGCCTCCTATAAGCCTGCTAACAACCCGACTAACTAACTTATAATAGGTTTAATGAATTGAACCTATATTATTAAACTAACTAACGATAGTATATTATAAAATATACTATATTTAATAATCTAATATCCGAACATTCCTCCCTTATTACATATAGTTCAAATACTGGGCGATAATCAACATCTTATGTGAAGTAGAATGTACTTGCAATTCAACATACTCATAGATAGTAGTGGGAATGGCCTCATTACACCTACTAACAATTGATGAATGAGGACAATCCCAATGTTCACCGAGAAACACCAAATTAGTATGAACTAGAACACACACATAATTCATACACACTTGTGTGAACAATGACACACGATTGTTCACAATATATAACAACTTTGCATGAATAGGAACTGTTGACAAATCTTCCACGAGTAAGATTTTTTCTTGCCACTTGGAAAGTTCTCGACTCTAGCCAAGGAAGTAAGAATGCATTGTTTTCCTTTGTTGATTCTAAGGACTCACTAAGTGAAAAAAATCTACGGACTCACTCAATTTTCTGCGGACTAAATCAGAATTTCTACAGACTCGGGCAGTCGATTTTCTACGCACTCACTCAGGGAAAATCTAAGGACTTACTCAGGTTTGTAAAGCACTTAGAAGAAGTTCGGAAAAATTGCAAAAGACAAGGAAAAGGGACAGTTTCAAGACTTACAAAAGGGCCGAAGGGCACTACCCTTCGGGCAGGAGGAAGATCAAATCAGTGACCGTTGCACAAAGCCCGGGTGCCTCCAATTTTTCCGAAGGGCACTGCTGGAGGCCACGTGCACTGACACCGGGACTGCTGGATGACACGTGGACTGCTGTTGAAGAAGACGTGGACTGGCCGGCTGGCGGAGGACACATTGGAATCCCGAAGGGCGTTTCGTAGAGCAAAGGCAAAGAGAATGAATTTCTGCGGACTTTTGTCCGAAGGAATTCCTTCGGACAAAAAGTCCGAAGGAATTCGGAAGTGGCTCAAGACAAGTCAAACAAAGAAGACCCCGGACTTTTTCAAAAGGCAAAGCCAAAGACAGTTAGAAAAAAGGCAAAGTTTTGCAAAGACAATTGGAATCTTTTGGACTTTTTGTCCGAAGGAATTCGGAATGACCTACACACAGCAGAAATCCCGACACACAACAAAAATCTCGGGAAAAGTCAAGGAAGTTTGATAAAGCTTTGGAAAAAACTAAAGGTATGAATTTCTTCGGACTTTTGTCCGAAGGAATTCCTCCGGACAAAAAGTCCGAAGGAATTCGGAAAAGGCAGGAGACAAGTCCGAAGACAAATAACCGTTGAAATTCGAAAGAACTTGCGCAAGAAATAAACCCGAAGAAAAACAAGACCAAGACAAAAGGCAAGGCAAAACCACGGAAATGAATTCTTTCGGACAAAAGTACGGAGGAATTCGGAAGCCGACAGAACAAAAACCCGCAGTTATGACTCAGCAACCAACACAAAAGAGCCGACAAAGGGAAATAACAAAGGAATAAACCCGCGGAAATATTTCCAAAGGAAATGTGACAGTTTTCGGTGACGTCCTGCAGGTTGTCAAATTTTTCCTGCAGGAAGTAACCGTTGGAATTTAAAAAGGGTAGCAGTAAATCCGAAATAAATGGAAGCCGATTGTGCAAAAGGAACAGAAAATAGATAGTCCGACGAAGAATTAAATATGAAATCCTGCTGGAAATAGACACGATCAAAATTAGAAGATTTACATGCAAATGTTGGAGCTATTTTCGAACGTTAGAGCTATTTTCGAACATCGAAGCTATTTTCGAATAAACGGTCTAAGTTTCAGTTGACTGATCATTAAAGACCTGTTTGTCTTCATTCAGCGCATGCATCTGAAGGACTAAATCCGGCTTCAACTGGAGTTCCGAGTTCTAACAAGGAGTTGACTAGTCCATATTTGAAGTTGACTAATTGATCAAACGCCGCATCCACTAGAAGATTTACATACGAAGAAGAGGTGGACAGTTCATAACAAGGATAAGTGCGCTTCATCAAACGAATAGGCTTCATGCAAGGACAAAAGAAAAATATATTTTATTTTAAGGCCAAGTAAACCTTGGAGTTAACAAAAGTAAATCTTTCTCTTCAAGTTTATACGCCTATCTTTGGCCTCTTGTAATTTGCTATATAATGGCTTTTAGCCTTGATTAAAAATCATCCAATCTCTCTTGGTTAGACCAGACTTTGCCATTAAGAGTTGTGTAACCTCTTCGATCAATAAGGACTGTACTTTCAGATTTCAAGCGTGGCATAGTGTATATTTCTTTAGCAGTTTGCATAAGTGGTAGAGTTTTTCTCCCTTCCCAAGTTCTGTTTCGTACCTAGTTGCTATATCGTCCTTGTGCAGGTCATGCCAAAGTGTTCTTTATGGTCTTTTGCTGAAATTGTAAGTGGATATTAGGTGGCAGCAAAGTGTCTTTTATCAGACCTCTCTCCACCATTTCCCTCAGGTTTTAGTCATCGTACCGAACCTGTGCATGAAATACTTATGCACAAGTGATTGATTGAAGTCTAAGGTCTTCCTTCTCTCTTGTTTGCTCAGTGTTCAAGGTTCCGAGCTGAGTAGGATCATAATTCTGGTGTATTACCCCCTTTTAGGTAGGATTTCCCTTTTAAGTTTTCTTTCTCCCTTTTCCATGGTAGTCAGCAGCGTAGAGTAGGAATCTTCATTGATACATCATATAGGAACCGACCTTCTCTAGAGGTTCTTCTCACTATTGAGGCACCCACCCTCGTGAGAAGATCCCATTGTTTCAGCCGGATAGAAGACTGACCGTTTTCGTGCACGTCTTCGAATCAGGGCGCAGCTCTAGGTTGACAATAGGAACATACCCAAGTATTCATCATAAACATACCAATAGTGGGAGTGACCCTCACTACTCTCATCCTTAGTTGGGACTGGGTGTCACCTCAACTTTTTCTTTGGTTGGACTTGGCCTCACTGAATAGTTACAACACAACTGTATTGGGACTGGGTCCTCAATACACTTTCTCAGTGAGAACTCACCTCACGGATCATTTATTTTGCATTTGGAGTACAGTCTTTGTCATCACTACCAATGATGATCACCGTCTTCAACTTTGTAGTCTATTTTGCACTGGGTTTGCAATTAAAGCAGTGAACCCGTCTCTGTGTTCAACATCTTCTCAAACTTGGCTCGACTAACCAAGTTGATCCTCATGGCCCTATGGGCCATAGACTGTTGCATGATGCACTTTGACAGTTTCCATGTTGTCTTCCTTGATACTTGGCTTGTTCATGAGATTGGTTTTTCCTCAATCAAAATGTTTTTATGGGTGTCAGGGACTACCAACAATGCACCTTTTACATAAATAAGTCTTTTAGGCACATAAAGACTTTTTTTTTTGTGTACCGTTTTATTGTTAAACAAATATCTTACTAGCTATAAGATATTAGACGAAATCCTTTTGCTTGATGGTTTACAATGCAGTTTTACCCAGGCTGGATTTTTTTAGTCAAAAACCACCTCCCGGTTAAAGAGTTGTGCAATTAATTTTCTTTCTCTAGGCTGGGACTCCAATATTTAAAATTTTCCTAATGTTTTGTTTTGAATAAAGTAAAAGAGGGGATCATATAGGGGTTGTCATCCATGTCTAACAAAATATTACATGAGTAGTTAGTTTGGAAAGAATAGTGATAACAACAATAGAAAACAATATAATATAAGTAATAATGCTAAAAGGGGACAACCATACAGTCCCAACAGAGGGTATAAACCATAGTATAATGCCAGTCAACTATACAAATCCAACAGAGTACAAAAAAACTATACAGAAGATTTTACATTAGATTTGCTAAATAGAGCCACATTTTAGCAGGAGCAACATTCCATCAATGCAACACCAAAAAGGACAAATCAACATTACATTTTGGCCTTTTTCACAGCTGCAACTTGGAAGACAACAAGGGTATATTTTTGAGAAGCAAACACAACCAAGAACTTGTCCTCTCTTTCATTAAACACAATACACCTTTTGCATGCCCCAAAGATGAATGCCATTGATTGAGAAAAATTAGGGCACATGCCAAGATCCTGTAGCTGAGTAGTGATGTGAGGGGCATTTATGAGAATAGTGCTAATATCAATCTTGCCTACTCCACAAATCCAAGCTTTGGTGGTCAGGCTACCAATCTGGCAGGTTTGCTTGCTGGGCTTACCGGGGGAGGTACTTTGCCGCTTAGGGGGACAGGCCAAAATGCAGGATAGTGTCTATGCCTAAGTTGAGATGAACCAGCCAAACACGCAGGTAGACGGTGGATGTGCTTCTCACAGGGATTGAGGAGGTTGCAGAGGTTTTTGAATGCCATTCTCCAGTCAACACCCCTTGGCAGTGAACCCTCTTGGCCCTTTGGAGGTCTCCAGTCAGGCAATTCTTCATGCATAACAGGGGGAAGAAGAAAAGTCACACATTCATCCTTTTCAAATAGTAGTAAAGAATGTTTGCAGATTTACTAGTAATATTTCAATTGGTAACAAGACGGCAAGTGGGAAGAAGTGATGCACGATTAACTGGTGAGGGTAGAAAGCAAGGAATGTTATGGCGAGACAAATGAGATGAAATGTCCCCTTTTTGGGATATTTTTTGAATTTTGCATTTTATTGCAAACCCTAGATAAAAATCAGTTTTTTTATTTTTCCAACAACAAACCCTAGCTGCAAATATAATCCAAAATTAGCATAAAAATATGCTAAACCTTTCAAATCAATTATGAACCCTTTCAGCCTAGATTAATCCTTCAAAAATTCAAATTAGCCTTTCAAACCCTAGGTGCCTATGTTCAAAAAATAAATATGATTTATGGCAGCCCTTTGATGACAATTTCTAGTCTTACTTTCAGTAGGTCTTCAAAATTAATAGAAAAATACAGCTGCAATCAAATACCTTTTTATGATGTTTTTCCTTCACAAACAAGCTTAACTTTACCACCACAAATATTTAGAATAATATGAAAAATTCCAAAATAATTTTAGATTCAATATTTGACGTCAAACCCTTAAATATGTCCTTTTTGCAAATTGCCAAAGGCTGGAAATATTATATAAAATATTGTAGAATATTCTAAGGCAAGGAATGGCCCGCAAACAAGTCAAAGCCCTTCCAAATCAAGTTGCCCAAGTGCAGAAATAATACAATAAAGTCAGAATACTAACTAGGGCACAAAATCACCCCAAAGCATGTGCAAATCACTCTCCAACCAAGTCACCACCCTTTACAAGTAGTTCGCTCCACTCGAAAACCTTTATTTTTGTTTTTTTTCTGAATTTTGATGAACAATGACAGCTCCTAAATGAAGTTGCCCCACAGAAGAATGAGGGTTTTTGTTCTCAATCTCTTGGCTTGAAGGTTTTCGTCTGCAAGTCCAAAGCTCAAGCTTTTTCGTGCTCAAAACTTGTAAATTCAAATTATGATCCAATATGCCTTTCAACAAGATCCATCAATTGCTTTTATACGTCTCCCCAAGTGAAGCACCCAATTTGGGGGGAAATACCTTTGTTGATCTTTTCTCAAATTATAAAAGAATATCTTTTTATAATTTACTTAAGTGGTTCAATACTCATGACCCTGAAAAAGGTCCCAATTTAAGTGAAATTATAACCATAAAGTACTTTTACAATTATTCTTTCAAAGTCAAATGTTTCCCTTATTTTTCTCTTCTTCCCTTAGCCCATAAGAAACTAGGAAAGGCTAAAGGTCTTCAATAGTGTCATGTCCAAAAGGGGGACATGACATGAGAAAGCTTTCTTGAATTGCTTCAGGGGTCTAAGTGACTTGGTGGTGTCTTCAAAGCCAACAAAACTGAGCACATGATGAACAAAATCTTCCCCCGAACTGTCCAAAATGAAACATGAGTGAAGTAGACAGGAGGAGATAGTGAAAACTCTAGAAGCAGAATTTCCAGGTGCAACGTTCGTAGTTGCAGAAGGGGAGACGAAAAATGCAGAAGGGGGTGATGAGAGAAGAGTTTGGGAGCGGAGTAGTGAGGATAACAAACATAAATGTAGAGGAAGAAAAGGTTGTGGGAGAGAGGGATGTTGAGGGGGGATAAATAAAAGGGAGGGGAGCTTTGCATGCGCCAGACGACCCATCTCCATTAATGAGAGGGTGGACTACGCGAGGAAAAGTATGGCAATTACTGCCAAAGAGAAATATGCCATGAGGCAAAGGGAAATAAATGATTAGATTGAGTGGAGGGGACTCATCGGTAGCAGATGTGGGGTGAATTGATGTTGGCAATTATGATTTGATTTTTTTTAATTCTTGTTTATTAATATACACCAAATGTTACATATATTGCAAAGAGTATGGACATGCACTCTACTCACTCCCATGTTTTTTTAAAAAAACAACAAACATTTAAAAATTATTATTTTTTAAAGAATACCATGTAGCTCGTGACAACCTCCAAAAACTCATCTCAGGGAGCAAATGTGGTGGTGCTTTGGGAGTCCGAGAGGAGGATGGCAGTGAGGCCATGCCAATTAGAGAGAAGTGCTTTCAAATTTTGAGAAGACCCCCAACTAAGCACTTGCATTAGTGAGAAGGTCCGCTGTCTTATTAGATTCCCAGAAACAAGGGGTGAAGGAAATTTGTTGGAAGGTGCATTGAGCAACAAATGCAAGGCCAAGAAGGGAGTTGAGATTCCAATCGGGAGTATTGTTTTGATTCATAGCATTGATAACATGGAGAGAATCGCCCTCAACCTCTAATGAGGCAATTCTGTGAGCTTTGGTCAAATCCAGTCCTTCCACCAGTGCATGGACTTCCGCCTCTTTATTGGTAGCGCAAGGAAGGAGTGAGGCAGAGGATGCAATAAATTGTCCAAAGGAGGACCTTAGGATGAAACTAAAACCTACAGTTATAGGGTTGCCATTGGAGGCACCATAAAATTCAACTTACCCCAACCTGGGTTGGGTGGATCTGTTGTCAACCTGGAGTTGCACCTTGAAACGAAAACGTGTTGAAATGGCTAATCCTCTCTCTAGTTGAAAAAATTGGATCTTCTCACGAGGGTGGGTGCCTCAATGGTGAGAAGAACCTCCAGAGAAAGTTGGTTCCCGTAAGATGTATCAATGCAGATCTCTACTCTGTGTTGTGGACTACCATGGAAAAGGGAGAAATAAACTTGAAGGGAAAATCTTACCTAATGACGGTGATACACCAGAATGTTGATTTACTCTACTTGGAACCTTGTACACTAAATCAAAAAAGGGAAAAGGAAGACCTTTGATTTCAATTGATCACTCTGCATAAGTATTTCATGAGAAGGTTCGATCCAATGACAAAAACGTGAGGAAAAACGATGGAGAGAGGTCTGATACAAGACACTTTGCAGCCAGCGAACTTCCACTTATAGCTTCAACAAAAGACAAAAAACACTGAACATGACCTGCATAACATGATGAGCTAGCAACTAGGTATGAATCAAAATTTGGGAAGGGAGATAAATCTACCACATATGCAAATTGCTAAATGAATGTACACTATGCCAGCACTTGAAATCTGAAAGTACAATCTTTCTATTGATTGAAGAGGTTACACAACTCACCAATGGCAGAGTCTGGTCTTACCGAGAGGGATGGATTTTACAAGGCTGAAAAGCCATTAATATAAAAAATTACCAAAAGCCAAGAGATTGGCATTGAAAATAGGAGAGGAAGTTAACTCTTCATTAGCTCAAGTCCAAATTGCATTGCATGAGTCTTCCAAATTTGTCTTTCCTTGGCTTATACTTGGCTGTCTTGCATGAAGAATCCTTGGCGTTGAAAAAGAAGAAGACACGCTTTGGATGCATGACATCTACAAATAGATGTCTTGACTTGAAAACTAGTCAACTCCAAAACAAGAGTAGTCAAATTCACTTGAACTGTTGGAACGTTTGAAAGTCTCCCCTTTGCATGAAATCAATGCAAATTCCAAATTAAGAATTGCGTTTGAACTGCCGGAACGTTTCGAGCTTTGAGACAAATGAGAGTGCGTGCATGGAATTTTTAGCTGTTTGAAATGTTCAACACTTTGCCTGTTCATCATGCAAGACAACTCTATTTTTAGAGCTGAAGCATGCTTGTTTTCTTAAATGCGTTCACTTCGTTGGAGTCACTCACGTTAGTTTGTGCATGATCTTTGTTCATCCTGCCTTTGTCTTTATTTTGCGTTTGTTTTATTCGCTGTTCATGCTTATGTCCATGTTCAGTTCTGCTTCAGTCTTTGCTCATGCCTCTATTACTGCATTTGTCTTGCTTTTTGTTCAATTCTAGGTCAGTCCTATCTGTATTTTCTTTGGCTTTCCCTGTGTTCTGCTTTAATTCGGGATTCGAGCTTTATTTTAGTTTTTGTCCTTCGGACAAATTGTCCGAAGGACTCTCTGTCTCTTCTCTTTCTCGGGCTTGGCATTTCCTTTTCTCTTTTTTGGCCTTTAGCTTACGCCCTTGTCTTTTCTATCGGGCTTTTTGTCCTCCTGAATTCCTTCGGACAAAAAGTCTGAAGGAATTTGTTTCCTTGCCAATTTTCTCGAATTTATTCTTTTAGGCTCCTATGTCTTGCCCTTTGGTTTTCTTTGGGCTTTTGTTGACTTCATATTCCCGTAGATTTCCTGTTTGACAATTATTCCAAAGGATTTCCTTAAATTTTCTCGTTTCCTTCTTTGCCTCTATTTTTTTAAATTTTTATCGGGCTTTTTTCCTGGATATATCCTCTGTCGGACATTTTCCTTGAATTCCTTCGAACTTTTTGTCCAAAGGAATTCCTCAAATAGTCCGAAGGAAATTCTTTTCCGTTTGAAGTGTCCCTTGCTTTTATGAAGGTGCCCTCCGCAAGGGCTTCTGCTTCCCAAAATTGCCCTTCGGGCTTTTTTGATTTGGTCCTGTTAGTCGCCTTGGTTCCTTTCGCAAGGCCAAAGTTCTTCTAGAAGTGCCCTTCAGAAGAATTGTAAAGGTCCACAGACCAAGTGCCCTCCGCAAGGGCTTTTTTGCCTTCAAAAGTGCCCTGAGGAACTTTTGAAAGGGTCCCGACATAGACCAAGTGCCCTTCGCAAGGGCTTTTTTGCCTTCAAAAGTGCCCTTCAGAAGAATTGTAGGGCACTCGGGCTTTTTGAAACTATCCTTCAGAACTTTTGTCTTGACTTGAAAACCATAAAGTGAACCAACCCGAAGGGTTACATACCCTTCAGGACTTTTGAATTGGACCTTTCCGAAGGGCTAGTGCCCTTCGAGTCTTTTCAACTGTGCTTTTCTCTTTTTCTTTCGGACAAAAAATCCGAAAAAAAAAAGCTTTGAATGACTGCCACTTAGTCATTTTTTTGGACTTTTACACAGTCCTTTGAGAGCTCTTTCTCTTGGATAGAATGTCCGAAGAAATAGTCCACCTCTTATAGTCCGAAAAAATTCCTTGGGAAGACAAAATAACTAAACTTACAGCTTGTATGTCTTGGCTGTATTTGCACATTTGGCTGTAATCAAGAAAGCTCCTTGGAAACCTCTCCATGACTAAAATTCACTTGGCTGTAGATGGCCACTTGTGTGGCTGTAAATGCTCATTTAAGGACCCCAAAACTGATTCACAAGACAAACTTGGCACCATAGCAAAGTTCTGAAGTGCAAGGGTGACAATTTGCTTTGTGGGGGGCAAAATTGTCAACATATTTGGCGACTCTGCTGGGAAGCATGCCTGCTATGCTAGAGAACTCAGAGCATATAGATGCTATTCGAACTCCCAAATGGTGAACCTGATTTTTGACTAAAAACCTCCTCTTGACCTTGGCTGAAGTAACCTTTCTCCCTCAAAAAAGAAGGGAAAAATATGAAAGCAGAAAAACTAAGAAGCAAATGTGCAAACAAGCACTTATTGAACAAAATTGAAGCAAACTACTGTGCTTGAACAACACTTGGAGAAAAGCAAAAACAACTATGTACATAGAGCTTTGCTCTTCAATAGCAATGATTCAGATGTATCCCATTGACTGGGATTGGAAGCTCTTGGCCGTCCATCTTGGCAAGTTGGAGGGCGTTGGGGATTTGCAGCTGGAGATCGTGTATGGACCACTCCAAAGGGAATCAAACTTTGTGTGCCTCCCTGGTTTGGCTCGATCCTCATCCCACTTGAGGACCAAATCTCCTTCATTGAAGCTTCGTGAAGAAGCTCTTTTCTCAAACGTTCTTTTCACCTGTGCTTGATGACTTTTCATGGCTAGCATGGATTGATTTCTTGTCTCTTCCAACTCAATAAGCTCTGCATCCTTGATTTTCATAGGCTCATCCTCCAACAACTCAAGTTGATGCATTAGTGTTAAAGCTGTAAACTCAAGAGAAATAGGTAACCTTGCTTCCTTACCATATACTAGCTTGTATGGAGAGTTGGCTATTGACCTTTTGTAAGTGATCCTATCAGCGCATAGAGTTAACTTCAACTTGAGATGCCATGACCTCTGATTGTCTTCAATAGTCCTTCGTATGATCCTTAAGAGGTTTTTGTTTGTAGATTCAGAAAGGCCATTTCCTTGTGGATAGTTTGATGAAGTGCTAAGATAAACTCCATGTTGGACAGCCCATTCGCTGATCTTAGATCCCACAAAAGCCGTTGCATTGTTAGAAATAATGGTTGAAGGAACTCCAAACCTAGTAAGCAGACCTTCATAGAAATCAAGAACGTTAGTTTCGTTTTCTTCTTTCAATGCAATTGCTTTCATCCAACATGTGAAGTAATCTGTAGTTGTTAGAATCCACTTATGCCCTGAACTCGAAGGAGGATTAATAAGACCTATAAAGTCCAATCCCCACTGGACAAAAAGCTGATCCACTGCAATTTGTTGAAGGGGCAGGGCTGCAAGTTTAACTTTTCCTACAAACATAGCACACTGCTTGCACTTCCTAACCCATGTACGACAATTGCCAAATATAGTAGGCCAATAGTACCCACCTCTCATGATTTTAAGTGCTGTAGTTCTTGCGAAAAAGTGTCCTCCACCATGTCCATCATGGAATTCTTCAAGTAACCTTTGAGTTTGGCTTGGTTCCAAACACCTTAGTAACATTCCATTAATATCTTTTTTGAACAAAACACCATCAACGAGCAAGAATGGAATTGATTGCAATCTGAAATACCTTCTTTTTGAAGCACTTAGGTGAGAAGGGTAAAAACCATCTTGCAAATAGCTTACCAAATCACGAAACCAGCTGGAAGGTGAGGTGTGAACAACAACGATCTCCTCATCATTTGACATTAAAACAACTTCATTAGTTTCTTGCAAGTCCTGAGTTAGATGCTCACAAAGTTTTTTGCCTCTAACCAGCGTTGTAACCTTAATTTCCACGTCATATTCCAGTACTTTGGTTATCCAACCAGCTCTCTTCTCATTTATGTTTTTGTTCAGAAGAAATTCTTTGATGCTTGGATGAGCAACCATTAAATGTATTTTATTATTAGAGAACAAGAGCCTAAATTTTCAGAGATCTTATAATTGAAAGGACATGCTTTTCAACAAAAAAATACCTTGTTTCATACTCTTCCAAGCTTTGGCTGTAGAAAGCTATTGGCTGCTCCAAATCTTCATGATTTTGCTGCATAAGAATGCCTGAAATGGTGTCAATATTAGCATACGTATACAGAATGAATCCTTTCAGAATCTATTGAATGGATTGAATCCTTTCAGAATCTATGTTCGCATACGTAGGCAAGAAGAGTGCAAGAATGGATTGAATCTTTTCAGAATCTATGTTTAAACTGTGTTTTGAAACATGTCCAAGAAGCTTACCTTCATGAATTGAAAATACACACTTTTTGGGATTTAGAGATATCTCAAATTGCCTACACCTTTCAAAAATTTGCTTGAGATGAACCATTTCTGCATCTTTTGAAAACACTGTTATATCATCCAAATAAACAAGCACAAACCTGTTAAGAAGGCTTTGGAAGGCCATATCCATGGCTCTCTGAAAAGTTGCTCCAACATTAGACAAACCGAATGGCATCTTTCTGTATGCAAATCTCCCCCATTTAGTTGTGAAGGCTGTCTTGAATTGGTCCTCTTCTTTGACCAAAATCTGATTGTAACCACTATATTCATCCAACAAGGAAAACCTCTCTGAACCTGAAACAAGCTGTAAAATTTGTTCCATTGATGGCAATGGATAGTGGTTTTAAGCGAAACCCTATTTAAATCATGGAAATGAACACACAAACGAATTTCATCATTCTTTTTCCATACTAGAACGAGGTTCGCCACCCAAGTTGATTGCTTGATTGGAAATATAGTAGCTGATTCTATGAGCTTGTGAAGCTCAGCGCTCATCAAAGGCTCAAGCTTTGGATTGATTGGCCTTTTTCTTTGTCTCACTGGTTTAGTTTCCTCTTGTAACTCAATGGTGTGTTGAGCCAAACTTGGATCAAAACCTTTGAGATCACTATACTGTCATGCAAATATATCAGCAAACCTTGTGCATAAATCAATGAAAGCTTTCTTTTGTGGAGGAATGCATACCTTGCCCAATTTCAAAATTTTACCAATTACAATCTCTACATTGGCATAGTGCTTTTCCTTTGTTGACAATGATGGTTTCTTTTTCCGTAGCTCATCATCTTCACTGAAAATATTTTCAAGGGTGACCAATCCCTTGGGTAGCCTATTCGTTTTCAGTTGTACAATTTGATCACCATACTACTATAAGTGTTTTGACTGATTTCTTAAAGAAAACTCAATCTCTTCCTGCAAAAATCTCATAAATTGATTGCCATTTTCAAACACCTGCCAATAATCTTGGTTATCCGGAACAGAAGGCCTCACAACTACAATTATATGTGACTGAAAAATGTCACTTTTTACATCAGTTAGAATGTTAAAATGTGCCCCAATAGAAGCCAACCTATCAGCATGTTTATTCCTATCTCTTGGTATTCCCTGAATATTAAAACCCTGAAAATCTTCAAGTAAATCTCAAACTCTGTGTCTGTAAGATTTAAGCAACAGATTCTTGCATACATTCAAACCTCTTACTCGGTGGACTACAAGTTCACTATCTCCAAACACTTACAAACAATTTACTTTCATCTTCTTAGCCCACTGCAAACCGTGAACTAGTGCTTCATATTCAACAACGTTGTTTGAACAACCAAACTAAAATTTAATAGAAGAGAAATACCTTTGTTCTATAGGAGAAATTGACATCATTTCAGCTCCAATTCCATGCTTATTTCTTGAACCATCAAAGTACAATTGCCACAAGTCTTCATTAGATTCGTCTTCTTTGACCATGGCTGGAATTGGTGCATCGTTCTCATGAAGACAATACACACCAAGACCTTCCTCTTCAATCAGCTTATAGGGATCATGCTCATGTAAGGTAGAAGCCCACTTATCAAGAAACAAATCTAAAACTCTATCCAAAGGCGAGACCTTTTCTACATCACTATTTATAATATTTCATCTGAGATGATACAATTTGCATTGACCACATTGATGTATAAGGCTCCATATGAAAACATGCAATAGGCTCTAAATGAATTGTTACCTTTGTACCATACTTGGTTTTGAACAACAAATAGGTCCAATCAGCTAATAAATATCCCCCAATCTTTGAGGTGAAGTCCCTTGAAAGGCACATAGCGAAATAAAAAGGCAAGTCCATCACTACAACATCCTGCTGAATAGTAACGTTAGGACAAGCATGTAATGTCAATTTCAAATCTTTGATAATGCCTACCCTCTTTGCTGGTGAACCATCCAATTGCAATACCCCTTTAGTATTTGACTCATAAACAAGGTCGAGCTTGTTTGCACTCTGTTTGGGCATTATTGTACTGCTACCTCCATTATTCACTATACAATTATGAACCAAAGTATCACCCACTAAAAAAGGGGAGTTTTTTTCAATTTTACCTCAGTTTTGTCGACCTTTGACATCTTATCTCCTTGCTACCCCTGTTGCTTAGTTGGCTGATCTGAATTTGTCAAGACAACACCTTTCTCAACCGATTTTGGAGACAATTCAAGAGGTGAAAGTTCTTGAATGTGTTTATTCTTTTGCCCTGGAATTGAAAGAGAATCCCACATGCTAATGCTGATGTTAGACTTCTTCATTTGATCTACAATACTGAACTGAGATGCACTAACCTTTGATTGCATTTTCTATAGTATTTGCTGCTCACGAATTAGAGATATTTGTTGCACTTTACTAACCTTCATAATCTGATTTTTTTGGGTTGTGGGAGCAGCAAGCTGCTCTTTTGTACTTTGAGCAACAATACTAGGAGCACTTGAAGTATTTGCTACCGCTTGGGCTTCTTCAACAACTCTTTTTTTAGTTCTCTGATAGGTTATAGCTGCAACTTGACCACATGAATCGTTAGTTTTAACATCCTGAGTAAAAACAACATGATCATCGACTTGCCAATTTAGATTAATAGCATCAAGTTGGCCTTGAACTTGATGAGTCACTCTTTGTGATGTCAAACCTGTATCTTGATATTGACCTCCTTGAAAAAAGAAGTCTTCTTGTGTCATCTGTGGCATGGTGATGTTCTGTGATACCAAAGCTTGGTTTTGAGCATCATTGAGATTTGAGCGCTGCCAACCTGAATCTCGCACCAAATTATTTTGAGGTGGGTTTGGAACAATGGCTTTTGAAGTGGAAAGAGCATTTGGATCAGGGGCAACATATGACTTAGCTAGAGTTATGGCTCCTTGTGCTTGATAGGGTGGTCTATTTTCTCTAAAACCCTGATAAGGAGACCTTTGATCTTTGAAGGACTGATAGTAGTTGTGATTTTGCTATTGATAGGGTCGATTTGACTGAAATTGCTACTTTTTGAGCTGTACTATTTCATTTCCAAAAGATTATAGCAAACTTTTCAACTCTTCTATCTCACTAGCTTGACTAGTAGGGGCTGCAATAGGAACTTGAGGTGTTGGAATTGGAGCGAAAGATGGAATTTGAGGAACTTGAGGGGCTGGTACAGAATTTATTTCTGGAAATATGGGCATTGGAGGTCTTGAAGAAAACTTATTTGCTTGTATCAAACTATTTTCTGCCCTTATTGCAACTTCATAAGCATCTGGAAAAGTAGTACCACCCATTGCCTGTATCATCACACTAATGTCAGAATTAAGAGCTTTCAAAAAATACAGAAATGCATATTCAGGGGATGGCCGAATCAGAACCGGTATCCTGATCCATGTCTTCTGGAATCTGAGATTAAAATCGGACATGAACTCATCAAGAGCTCTTTGTATGACAGTTAATTGCTCAACTAAAGATAAGTGATCAGATTTGTCTTTCAAACTGCTTGACTAAGGCCGCACTCAATTCATCCCAGGTGGAAATGGATCTAAGTGGGAGGGTTCTATACCACTGTAATGCTTTTCCTTTGACAGGAGCAACAAGCAATCTAATAGCAACATTATCCTCAACAACATTATGAATTGAACAAAGATTAGCCACATCTTGGATATGCTCAATAGGGGTTTGATTTTCTCCTGAGAAGAATGAAATACTTTTGAGGGCAGATACAGGAATGTTGTCTAACTATGCTAGATTCAGTGGACTTCCCCTATTGAATGGAGCAAACACTTGATTTTTAATGGCCATCTGGATGGTGGGGATTGCAGTGTTTAGAACGATATGATGAGGGGGAGGTAAATATTCTCTTTGAGGATATGGATTTGCCCTCCTAGACCTTGCTCTTTTATAAGTTACAAATTCAAAAGGAATACCTTTACTTGTTGATTTTGTGGTAACCTTTGGCATGAATGGATTCCCTGAATGATGCTATGAATTCTGCAACTGGAAGTAGATGAATATCCTCTGCTGCTGCGAAAAATCTATGCAAAGAACTTTTTCGTGGTCCCATCGAGCGTGTCAAAAACTGTTGTCAACTTGGAGTTGCACCCTGAAACGAAGACGTGTTGAAATGGCTAATCCTCTCTCCAGTTGGAACAATGGAATTTTCTCACGAGTGTGGGTGCCTCAATGGTGAGAAGAACCTCTAGAGAAGGCTGGTTCCCGTAAGATGTATCAATGCGGATCTCTATTCTGTGCTGCGGACTACCATGTCAAAGGGAGAAAGAACCTTGAAGGGACAATCCTACTCAATGATGGTGATACACCAGAATGTTGATCCACTTTACGTGGAACCTTGAACACTGAATCAAACAAGGGAAAATGAAGACCTTTGATTTCAATTGATCACTACGCATAAGTATTTCATGAGAAGGTTCGATCCAATGACAAAAACGTGAAGAAAAATGATGGAAGAGGTCTGATACAAGACAATTTGTAGCCACCTAACATCCACTTGCAACTTCAGCAAAAGACGTATAAAACACTGAACATGACCTGCATAACATGATGAGCTAGCAACTAGGTATGAATCAGAATTTGGGAAGGGAGAGAAATCTACCATGTATGCAAATCGTTGAATGAATGTACACTATGTCAGCACTTAAAATTTGAAAGTACAGTCTTTCTATTGATTGAAGAGGTTACACAACTCATCAATGGTAGAGTCTGGTCTTACAAAGAAATGAATATATTTTACAAGGTTGAAAAGCCATTAATATAAAAAATTACAAAAAACCAAGAGATTGACGTTGGAAATAGGAGAGGAAGTTAACTATTCATTAGCCCAAGTCCAAATTGCATTGCATGAGTCTTCCAAATTTGTCTTTCCTTGGCTTATACTGGCTGTCTTGCATGAAGAATCCTTGGCGTTGAAAAAGAAGAAGAAGAAGACAAGCTTTGGATGCATGACATCTATGAATAGATGTCTTGACTTGAAAACTAGTCAACTCCAAAACAAGAGTAGTCAAATTCACTCGAACTGCTGGAACGTTTGAAAGTCTCCCCTTTGCATGAAATCAATGCAAATGCCATATTAAGAATTGCGTTTGAACTGCTGGAACGTTTCGAGCTTTGAGACAAACGAGAGTGCATGCATGGAATTTCTAGCTGTTTGAAATGTTCAACGCTTTGCCCGTTCATCATGCAAGACAACTCTATTTTCAGAACTAAAGCATGCTTGTTTTCTTAAACACGTTCACTTCGTTGGAGTCACTCATGTTAGTCTGTGCATGATCTTTGTTCATCCTGCCTTTGTCTTTAGTCTGCGTTTGTCTTATTTGTTGTTCATGCTTATGTCCATGTTCAATTCTGCTTCAGTCTTTGCTCATGCCTCCATTTTTGCGTTTGTCTTACTTTTTGTTCAGTTCTGGCTCAGTCCTGTCTGTATTTCTCTGGCATTTCCTGTGTTCAGCTTTAATTCGAGATTCAGGTTTATTTTAGTTTTCGTCCTTCGGACAAATTGTCCAAAGGACTCTCTGTCACTTCTCTTTCCCAGGCTTGGCATTTCCTTTTCTCTTTTTTGGCCTTTAACTTACGTCCTTGTCTTTTCTATCGAGCTTTTTGTCTTCCCAAATTCCTTCGGACAAAAAGTCTGAAGGAATTTGTTTCCTTGCCAATTTTCCCGAATTTATTCTTTTAGGCTCTTATGTCTTGCCCTTTGGTTTTCTTTGGGCTTTTGTTGACTTCATATTCTCGCGGATTTCCTGTTTGACAATTATTCCGAAGGATTTCCTTAAATTTTCTCGTTTCCTTCTTTGCCTTTGTTTTTTTAATTTCTATCGGACTTTTTTCCCGGGTATATCCTCCGTCGGACCTTTTCCTTGAATTCCTTCGGACAAATAGTCTGAAGGAAATTTTTTTCTGTTTGAAGTGTCCCTTGCTTTTGTGAAGGTGCCCTCTGCAAGGGCTTCTGCTTCCCAAAATTGCCCTTTGGGCTTTTTGATTTGGTCTTGTTAGTCGCCTTGGTGCCTTCCGCAAGGGCAAGGTTCTTTCAGAAGTGCCCTTGGGAAGAATTGTAAAGGTCCACTTCACCGACCAAGTGCCCTCTGCAAGGGCTTTTTTGCCTTCAAAAGTGCCCTTTGGAACTTTTGCAAGGGTCCTGACATCGACCAAGTGCCCTCTGTAAGGGCTTTTTGAAGGACCCGGGCTTTTTGAAGGGCACCGGGCTTTTTGAAACTGTCCTTCGAAACTTTTGTCTTGACTTGAAAACCATAAAGTGAACCAACCCGAAGGGTTACATACCCTTCGGGACTTTTGAATTGGACCTTCCCGAAGGGTTGGTGCCCTTCGGGTCTTTTCAACTGTGCTTTTCTCTTTTTCTTTCAGACAAAAAGTCCGAAGAAAATAAACTTTGAACGACTGCCACTTAGTCATTTTTTCGGACTTTTACATAGTCCTTTGAGAGCTCTTTCTCTCGGATAGAATGTCCGAAGACATAGTCCACCTCTTATAGCCTGAAAAAATTCCTTGGGAAGACAAAATAACTAAACTTACAGCTTGTATGTCTTAGCTATATTTGCACATTTGGCTGTAATCAAGAAAGCTCCTTGGAAACCTCTGCATGACTAAAATTCATGTGGCTGTAGATGGCCACTTGGGTGGCTGTAAATGCTCATTTAAGGACCCCAAAACTGATTCACAAGACAAACTTGGCACCATAGCAAAGTTCCGAAGTGTATGGGTGACAATTTGCCCTTTGGGGGGCAAAATTGTCAACAGGATCCTAGTGAGCAGACAACCTTGTGAAGGGAGGAAGCTTTTTCTCTTTGGAGACCACGGGCAAGGAGATGAGGGGCCAACTATGAAGAAAGAGGGAGTCACTAGGCTCAAGGGAGAGGCCCCTAATTTTGAATTGAGAAGTCGTCCATTCCAAAATAGGCACTTCTATCATGTGATTAAGTTCGTCTTATGGGAGGGACTTACTGGCAAAGATCCTTCTATTTCGTTCTAGCTATAGATTCCACATTATTAAGGTGGTACAAGTAGCCCATTGTGGGATGGATTAAACTAGCCCCAAATGAGATTTGCAATGGTGGCAGAGAAAATCCAAGAAAGAGAGCTTGTTAAGCAGCCCAAACCATGTTTTGCTGGCAATTGGGCAGTGAAAAATTATGTGGTCCATTGATTTTCAATTGGCCTTGCAAAGTATACATCTATTTGGACCTTGGAAGGAGCGCTTTTGGAGGCTGTTGAGGGTGAGTATCTTGTTTTGAGCTGCCAACCAAGCAAAAGCTCATATGTTTGGGAGATTCCAATGGGGCAAAATTTTGTGGCTGGGTCAATCAGGGGCCACACATGGAGTAGCTTGGAAAGCTGTGAGTTTGCAATTGAGATTAACTGTGTAGGAGAACCATTCCAATTCAAGGTGTTGGCCTTATCACCAAGAGGGAGGACCCGTGTTTGAAGGATGGAGGTGATAAGTGACCTGATTGTGGGAAGCATCAAGATCATTCCAACATCTCCATGTTGGAGAGGATCTTGGGGTAACTGTTGACAATTCTTCCACATGCCGGGATTTTCTCTTGCCATTCGGAAAATTCACGTCTCTAGCCAAAGAAGAAATAATACATTGGGTAAGAGGTAGACCAATTGAAATAACTCATTTGCAAAGGACTTAAGTCTGCGGGAAATTAGACAAGGATAAAGGACCAAGGAGGAGCCAAAAAATCAAAAGGAAAGGGTTAGAAATGGCACGAGGAAATGAAGACAAAGGAAATTAGCCAAGAGCAAAGGGAATAACAAAGGAAAGAGTCTCTAACAAAGGAAAGAGTCTCTAGCAAAGGAAGTAATTCCTTCGGACTTTTTGTTTGAAGGAATACTTCGGAGAATTCAAAAGAGAAAAGTCCGCCCAAAAGCAAGAAAAGACCAAGGAATAATTCCTTCAGACAAAAGTCCGAAGAAATCCAAGAGAGAAGTTAGAAAATTCGAAGTAATAGGACCCTTGCAAAAAGCCCGGGTGCCCTACAAAAAGCCCAGGTGCCCTACAATTTTTTCGAAAAGGGCACAGACGAAGGACAAAAGCCCTTGCGGAGGGCACTTGGTCGGTGCCTGGACCATTCCAACTTTCCCGAAGGGCACATAGGAGAGCCATGAGCCCTTGCGGAGGGCACTTGGTCGGTGCTTGGACCTTTGCGCAATTTTCCGCATTTTGAAAATACAGTAGAGTTCAAAAGACAAAGGATTAATTCCTTCGGGCTTTTTGTCCGAAGGATTTCCTTCAGACAAAAAGTCCGAAGAAATTCGGGGTAACTACAAGGAAGACAAATATGTGGAATAAAGCATTTACAAGGTAAAGGCAAAAAACAAAAGAAAATGCCTTCAGGCTTTTGTCAGAAGGAATTCCTTCGGACAAAAAGTGCGAAGAAATTCGGAGAGGTCCGCCAAAAGACAAAAAGCCAACAGAACAAAGTCCGAAATCAATGAAACAGAGTTCAAAAGACAAAGGAAAATATCCTTCGAAAAAAAGTCCGAAGGAATTCCTTTGGACTTTTTGTCTGAAGGAATACTTCGGAGGATAAACAGAGACAAAAGCCCACGGGAAAAGATGATGACAATTCAAGTGGACAATTTGTCCGAAGGAACAGAGGGTAAAGCCAAAGGCAAGGCCCGAGCACATATAAAGCCGAGGGAAATAAAGCCATGGGAGAAGTCATAGACAAATACCCGACAAAGGAAAGCCCGAAGAATTCCTTCAAAAGATCCGAAGGAGATAAGCTCGAGGGAGAGGGACAGAACATAATTCCGAAGGGATAAAGTCCGCAGGAAATGAGTGGAAAAAGAGAAGTCAGCCAACAAAGGGATCTGCAGCAATAAAATCCGAAAGGGAGATAACAAAATTTTAGACGGAAATAAAAAAAAAGGCAAAGATGAAGCCAGAAATAAAACCAACGAAAAAACCCAGAAATAAAGGCTAAGGAGATAGTCACGAAATCCAAGGAAATATAGACTACTATAGACAAAATACATCCAAATATAGAATCCCGCCAAAAATAGACATGAACAGGTAGACCAAAATAGGATAAAATACATGCAAGCAAGGGCTATTTTCGATTGACTGGGCAAAGCTTCAGTTGACTGGTTGTTGAAGTCCAGCTCATCTCCGGATCAACTCATGCATCCGAAGGTCCAACTCAGCTTCAACCAGAGTTCCAAATTCGAACGTCGAGTTGACTGTTCTAGATTTAGAGTTGACTAATTATTAAACGCCACATCTACTAGGAGTTTCCCATGCAAAGGAGAATGATCTCTTTGTCCAACTCAGCTTATCAAATGGTCAACTCAGCCTTTCAAATGTTCCAATTCGGCATCAAGCAGCTCACGTAGAGTTCTAAAATT
This sequence comes from Torreya grandis, assembly GCA_037957365.1. Lineage (NCBI taxonomy): Eukaryota > Viridiplantae > Streptophyta > Pinopsida > Cupressales > Taxaceae > Torreya > Torreya grandis. The sequence goes on from JARHVA010003081.1 coordinate 1,247,000, forward strand.
GACATTGGTGTTGGATTTCATGCATGATATTATCATCTCAAGCTTTCAAACGTTCCAACAGCTCACGTAGAGTTCTAAAATTGACATTGGCGTGGATCTCCATGCAAAGAGAGGTGGGCGGTTTAATAAACAAAAGACAAGTTCACTTCTTCAAGCGCAAAAAGCTTCATGCAAAGACAAAGGGAAAACATATTTTATTGAAAGGCCAAGTCTGCCTTGAGTTAATCTAAGTTAATCCTTCTCTTCAATTTTTTCAACGCCAATCTTTGGCTTTTGTAATTCTCTATAAAATGATTTTTCAGCCTTAGAAAAAATTATCCCTCTCTTGGCAAGACCAGGCTCTGCCATTGGTGAGTTGTGTAACGTCTTCAATCAATAGGACTGTACTTTCAGATTTCAAGTGTTGGCGTAGTGTATATTCATTCAACAATTTGCATATGTGGTAGATTTCTCTTCCTTCCCAAATTCTAATTCGTATCTAGTTGCTAGCTTATCATTATGCAGGTCATGTTAAGTGTTCTTTGTCTTTTGCTGAAGCTGTAAGTGGGTGTTAGGTGGCTGTAAAGTGTCTTGTATCAGACCTCTCTCCATCGTTTTTCCCTCATGTTTTGGTCATTGGATCAAACCTTCTCACGAAATACTTATACATAGTGGTCGATTGAAATCAAAGGTCTTCCTTTTCCCTTGTTTGTTTAGTGTTCAAGGTTCCAAGTAGAGTGGATCAATATTTTGGTGTATCACCTTTATTAGGTAGGATTTCCCCTTAAAGTTTCCTTCTCCCTTTTCCATTGTAGTCCGCAACATAGAGTAGAGATCCTCATTGATACATCTTACAGGAACCAGCCTTCTCTGGAGATTCTTCTCACCATTGAGGCACCCACCCTCGTGAGAAGATCCCATTGTTTCAATCGGATAGAGGACTAGCCATTTCATGCACGTCTTTGATTCAGGGTGCAGCTCCAGGTTGACAACAGTAACATCTGGAGGGAGGATTTAGTTGAAGAGCTATGGACCCGAAGCAACCAATGAAATGTCATTGATTTATGCTAGACCCGTTGTGTTTTTTAGTGGAGGAAACCCTGACTAAGAGTCATTTTAGAAGTCGTTGAGTACTCAGAACCAATTTCTCAAGTGAGGTGTTATGAGATGATGGGTCTACAGGGGCAAAGGAATCTCTAGGTGTGTGAGCCCGAGGGAAGAATAGTCGCGGAGATTTTTTTGCTCCCGAGTAGGGGAGTCCAAATTAGATCTAATTACTTTGCTCCAAAGCTGATTAGTGTTATCAAAGAGACTCCAAGGTAGTTTTGCACCTAGGGCATAATTGTGGAGTTTGATGTTTGTGAGGTTTGCTTTGCCAAGATGCTTTGGGAGACAAGCCTTCTTCTAGCTGATGAGGGGCATCTTTTTCTCCTTGTTGGAACCCTACCATAGAAAGTTATTCATTTTTTGGTTAATAAGAGCAAGGGTATTTGTATGGATTCTGAGAACTAACAATAGATAGGTGGGGAGTGCTTGAAGGACCGAATTGAGGAGCTAAATACGACTGGCGAAGCTGAGCCATCTACCTTTTTAGGAGAGAAGCGTAATTTCCATTTTATCCAACAGGTTCTTCTAAAGGTGCTTCCTTCCTACACCCAAAAAGAAAAAGACACCCAAGTATTTGCTAGGGAGAGAGCCAACTTGAAACCCAATAATGTCTGCCAAAATGTGTTGAAGGTGAGGAGGGGTGTTGAAGAAGAATTTTTTTGACTTCTCAGGGTTGATAATCTACCTAGAAACAACGGTGAAAGTGTCAAGGTTGCCTTTGAGAGTGATGGCTTCTTTTCTGTAGGCTAGACCAAGGAGAAGAGTACCATCCACAAACAAAAGGTGGGAAACTAGGGAGGGGGGCATTTGCAAGTTTAAGCACATGAAGTTTGTTGGCAGCAACTCCTGCTTGTAGACCCTGACTGAGAGCTTCTGTCATGAGGATGAAGAGGCAGGTGGAGATGGGGTCTCCTTGTCGAAAGTTTCGGGAGCTAGGGAAGAAAGCCATTGGGCTGCCATTGACCAAGACCAAGAAATATGTTGAGGTAATGCACCCAAGGATCAAATCACACCAGTGGGTCGAGAAACCAAATTTCTCAAGTGCAAAGCCAAGGAATAACCAGTTGACTCTATCAAAGGTCTTGTTGATGTCTAGCTTGGCCACCATTCCTTTGGATCTTGAGACTGAGAGGGAGTGAATTGCTTCGTGTGTAAGTAGCACCCCATCTAGAATCTACTTTCCTTGCACAAAGGCCCCTTGTTCCTGGCAGATGAGAGCTGGAAGGACTACCTTCTGCCTTTCTGCCAAAGCTGTGGTGAGGATTTTGTTGAGATTGTTGCAAAGGGAGATTGATCGAAATTCAACAACGGAGATGGTGGATTTTTTTGGAATTAAGGCAAGGAAGGTGCAATTGAGATCTTTAAGTATTTTCTTTGATTTCCTGGCCTCTTTAACGACTGTGTAACCTCTCTGCCAACGAGATCCCGTAAGTGTTGGTAAAAAACAGCCGGGAAGCCGTCCCTCCCCTGTGCTCAAAATTTGGAATTTTTCTTCTGCCTGAAAACCCCTTCCTACCATCCCAGAGTATTAGGTAACTATGATATATACATATATATTTAAAGATCAGCAGGACATGCATGTGTGCTTTTTACACTTAGTTCCAAATTCTATGCTGTGTAAAAATAAAATCATCAATTTTGTATGCGAGGTTTCTTTTTTTGCCCTAAGCTTATTGGAATCATTTGATGTTGCATTTCAAGTACCTCTTTGGAACTTGAAGGCGGAAAATTGTGAGCAGTAGAGGCCATAGATAAGCCAGTCTTCTGCAGCATGAGAATATTATGTCTCTCCCAGTCTATCATTCCTTTTAGCGATCTTATTTTGGAAGGGGAATTGGTACCCCTTTCATTACAAAAGACAACTTTTATTGAATGGCTTGGTGTTTCTTGCTCTTATAAAGCACCTCCTCTAAGATAGGTTAAGAGTCATTGACCACTGTTGTCATGACTTCCTTCTAGAGTTTGACATTCGTTGTGACTTGCCTTCTATTACCTTGCTCCGTATCACAAGACTTCTTTTCACTTGAGAATTGCATTATCAAACTAGTGCTGCCTGTTTCTCCAACAAATTTGGGCTTTTTCCTGGTATATTTTTGCTTTCATCCTTTAACTACACCTTTTCAATTATTTTACCTGCTTTTTCTCTACTTTTAATTGCCTTTTCCCGCATGTGTTGATTTTCTTCTGCAATATTCACCAGATCTTGAGGAATCTCCCTATCATGAGATGGGCTTTCAATCAAAGGCTTCTTTACAGCTCACTGTCCATAAATTGGTTCTCCATGTCCGTAGAGATTTTGTGATCATTAGCAACATTGAGATTTTCTACCAGTATGCCCTCAATTTCATCCCTGAAGAACTAGTTCTCAAGGAGTTATTTCTCTTCATCACTTGATTGATTGTAACCTTTTTCTTGTTTCAGCTTCTCGAGTCTCTTTCTGCTGATATATGGCTTCCTTTTCGTACCTTTCTTCTTTGCATTTGATTCTCCCACTTTAACCCACCTTCTAGCTGCATGTTCTCTCTTCAGTTTCCGGAAGCCATCCTCCCCAATCTTCTTTGTTGTAGTTTTTAGGGTTTGCTCTAGTAGTTTTGATAGCCTCGGACATTCCTGTGCCAAATGTTCATACTCTAATCAATGGTTCGCACCCATTCCAAATCTCCTATTTTTGTCAAGCTCTTTGGGGTTTGTTAATCCAATTCCAGCTCCATACAAATTCTTGCATATTTTGATGCCCACCTTCAAGTTGTGGCTTCAGAGGTGCATAAATATTAAATACCCTCCCACAAAATCTACAACCATTTTGAACACATTCAGTCCACAACTCATGAGGAAGGATATATAATCTTATCCAAACTGGAGCCCTTAAAGGCATTTCCTCAGTGGGTTAGAATCTGAGATGCTAGTGTTTCATAAACAGATCAGCATTACAGTAGAACCATGGTCCACCCTGAAATATTTTTTTCCTGATCTCTCTCGTTAGCAAAGATGACTTGGGGCAAGATCTGATTTCAAACTCCCCATGGGTATTCCAATTTTTCCTTGCTCATAAATTTAAATCATCAAATGAAAGTTGCATGCCAAGGAAGTGTCATGTTAATCCCCTGGTAGCTAGACAAAGGGTATTTACTTCAAGTTGATCCATATCCAGTTCTAAAATAGGGCTATCCTCTCTGGCCTTGAAGCAAACATTCCTCAGTTTTTCAGGCAAGGAGTCCTTATGTTTTCATTTTGCACTAATGGCTGCCCTCACCTCCTTTTGCTTTGATCCAGAAGCTCTCTCCGTAACTGCTTGGCGGAAGGAAGGTCCAGGGGGGGGGGCTTCAGGACTCGCCTTCTCTGCTTGCATGTCTCCCTCTTCCCTTGGATTCTTAAAACAAAAACCGAATTCTTCTCCAGGAAAATCTTACCAAGGATTTCTTGAAGCACTACATGCATAAAAACCCATCAAGGGAACATCTTTGATTCTACTTATCACCAAAAACTTCCTATTCAGAGTTGGTATTTGTAAGATGTTACCTGTTTTCTTGTGAGCTCCATCAAGCATATCCAATGAGAGAATTCTTTCTTCCATTACTTCATTCTCACTGTTGTCTCCAAGAATGGGACTTCTCCCTTTTGGAATGGAAATACAAGAAACAAGCCAGCCCCTCTTTGATGCCATATTCTGAGTCCTTAAAGTCTAAGAACCATCTCTTTGAGGAACTGGAAAATGCAGACATTGCAAACAACTTCTCTTGATTGCTACTGAAAGCATCACTGGCTTCAACCTTATCATCTATCTGCAATCCATTTCACATACCCCCTTCTGCTAATGCCAGTCTGGATTGCAGAAGTAAGATATTCCTTCAATTTCCTCTTCAACTTTATATGTGCTAATTGATTGTGTTTATGTCTGGACAAGGTCTCTCTTGCAGTGCACTGTTTATGGTCTTCTCTGATTTGTTCTTTTTATTTTCTGAGAAGAGTGCAACGAGTTTTTTTGTGGTCAATCCCATGCCTTTTCTCCATATTTATTTGTGCAGCGAACTGGCTATAATATTTTACAATGTTAAGCATGTTAGTTTCTCCAACTACAACCAAGATTTCATATGACAGACAAGCTCTTGAGCAAAGTCATCATTGCATCCTCATCTTTAATGGGTGACTCAGCCGCTTATAATTGCCAAATAATTTTGTAAAGGGATCAATGTTCTTTGCAAACATTTCCAGCTCCAACATCTTTAATTTGAAAGTTTTTACAATAAGAGTCTTCTAGAAACATCTTGGTTTTCTTACATGTTTACCAAGAATTTCCATGCTTTATTGAATTTTTCTTCACTTATTTGAATCACTATAATATCATTGAGATTCAACATTATACAAGCAAGTGTTTTGTAACTTTAGGTTTCCCTTGCTGCTTTTATCAACTTCCATGGTGGTCTTTTCTTCTTGTCACTTCAATGACCTTTCTTAAGCTACAACATCATCAACATCCTCATCTTGAGCTTTCAAAGTTTAAACCTTGTATCGTCACATTGCTCTACGAGACAGCAATTTCAACCAAAGTGGTAATCATGACATAACTTCAAATAATCTCTTTGCTTCTTTTCACCTTCCTCAATTGGCTAATTTGCAAACACATTTGCCTTTTATATTTACACATCAAGCTTTGCATGGGACTCCAAGGACTACCATATTAATCACCTCCTCCTTTCACCCTGTTCTAGCTATCAGAAGTCTTATACGTCCTTTGGAAGCTACGGTTACCCCAACAGATGGTGATAGATCTGTTAGACAGCATCCCCCTTGGGAAGCAGCTATTGGGGATACCTCATCCTCTTTTTATCATACTAAACAAGTGGGTCTATTGTTTGTTGATGTGAAGGTCAATTAACTCTCTTTGCCCACAGTCCAAGAGGTTCAGTTAGAGGCGCATTACTAGCTTCTTCTTACTGATGGAGCATCTTCGACTGCGAATGTTATATGCATCTTGAGTAATCCAACTTGAGATGGTACATATCAATGGGGCAAGGCTGGAGTATAAGGCAAGACTTGCGGAACACAATACTTGAGGAAAGCAAGGCATTTGCACATACAATGCAACAAAAGAACAAAGCTAAGATGAGCTTGGATATGTAATGGGGTAGTACTAGAATGGCTTAGGAAATGCGATAATTAATTGATAATGCTTTAAAAGTAAAAAAGCAATGCAATACAATGTGCCATGAAGGGGGACCAAAGATATAGAGGAAGGTGGCCCACTCTGGTGCAATTGGGTCGATCGTGATGGGAGTTTTTGCCCCTTATGTGGAAGTTATCTAGGCTACATGGAGGAATCACCCAACCCTCAATGCTCTAGAAGGTAACAACAAAAATAATATCCCCTCTTCTAAAAATAAAATGATATTATTATTAAAATAAAAAGTATATTTAATTACATTAAATAAAAGTAATAATATGCCTTAGATGCCAAAAGCGAATATGTCGGCAACTCCTTTCTATTTTGCTTTGTAATAAAGAAGGGGACTCCTCTAATTTGATATAAGTCGGTCCTTAATTGAGAAAATATATTGGAGGGAAAGGATATAAAAAGGGGAAGGAGGTTCATTTTGAAGTACCATGTTATGTTTATGAATTGAAATCACAAGTTTAAGCACGATTTGCTTGACTTCATCCATTGAAGACGGAAACCTTCAAGGGAAAGCTGAAGTAAGGGAGAAAACCCTTACCTATCAGCTGGGCAGCCTTGAATCAGAGATTGTATTGGGTAGAAACGAGCAATTGGTGGTGTCTATTCACCAATCCAGCTAGGGCGCAGCAGTTGGGTAACATCTTGAAGGGTGGCACAGCAGTTGGGGCAACCAACCCTTGTTTTGAGCCCTCTCCTAGGGAAGCGAACTGTTTTGGAGCCTTCTCCTAGGGCAGCGGATCCCCTTGGAGGGTTTCAAGGTGCTTTTTGAGACCTAATTTGATATTTGTTCACACCTTCACCGAACTGGTATTTTATAATATTTTTCCAGATATTTATTGATTTAAAAATTCAGATTTGAAGGTCCTATTTCCAGCTGTAATATTTATTATTTTTGGCAAGTATTGTGGTGAATAAAATATTTTTTTGTGCCCTAAATTGGCACTTTCAGAATTCTGCAATTTTTGTGTGCTCAGGGTTTGGAAAGAAACTCAGAAATTTGTATGTTTTGTTAGGGTTTGTTGGGAAACCCCTTTGGTTCTAATTTTGCCCAAAAGGGGTCATTACAAATTGCTAGGGCCTTTGGAGGATCGTGCATAGCAATCAACCAAGTTCCATCAATGATTGGTTACCAACCTTCAATATGGGTTCTATGTAAAGGCGAGGTTGGATAAACTTGACACAAGGGCAAGCTGGAAAGTGGACCACTCTTCTTGATTACAAGTTGGGTCCTAAGACTAATGCAAATATTCTTTATATCATGAAATGAAATGCAGAATTGACAAAGCAGGTTATGCTATACCTTTTCTATGTTAGTGGCATTTTATATTCAATTGGGAAAGTAGTACAACAGTCTTTGTGTTTTTTGTCTGACTTGGACTTGAAAGATTTACTGCCAATACAAGAAGCAAGATAGATATCAAGGTGAACTGAATATAAAGCAAGCAAATACTAAACCAAACCTAGAAGAGAAAGTGCTAAATAGAGAGATAAGAATATAATTGAAATGAAACTAGTCTAGAGATGTGTGTGTATGAAGATGATGAACTCCTAATCTCCTTATGGAAGTATGCAAATCTGAAATTTGAATTAGAGTCCTCTTCAATCAACCTACAAGGTGATGAAATCAGTGAGGCTCACTAAATAATTAGAATTGGGTAATTGAAAATAAAGAGAAGAAATTTCAATAAAAAAAAAAAAAGGTAAAGAGAAGAACATGCAAGATCAAGCAAATAGACTAAGTGTATGCGTATTTAAAAGGCTAAGCTAGATAGGCTGCAAGACAATTTCTAACCCTTAAGAAACGGGGTCATGTGCGCAAGGAAAGTGCAGTGAGTTCTTCCTAGGATGGGGTGTGTTGCTGAAGGGTCATAAGGTGTTAACAATCAGTGTACTCTATGTGAGAAAGATCTACTGCATTCTATCCTCTTTCACAATGTAGATGAGAGTGAAAGAGAGGTAGAAATGACTGGAAGAAATACCCGATAGAGAGACTGTAAGGAAATTAAAATGCAACTGAATTAGATGTGTTTTAAGGTCTATGAATTCTGAAAGTAAAGTGACATTACGGCAAACATATTACAACTATAAATTGGAGTACTTTCCCGAAGAAAACAGCAAGTAAAATATAAATAAAGAGCAAAGGAGAGAGAAAGAAATGATATCACCAATCAAAATCCGCTTTGTGTGATGCCAATGTTGCATGGATGATTGTCCTTAGATGCTTGTCCTTGTTATTGTCTCCCATGTAGTGCTAGTCGATCTAGGAAGGTTTTGGGATTTTGATGAGAGGTGGAATGGGATAGATAGGCTTGTATGAAAGCTATGTAGCAAAAGCTAATCTAAATGAGAATACAAGGGCTAACAGTATTTCTATGGTCAGGTTGACAGTTTCTGTGAAGTCTATAAAGTAGGAAAATGCTGCTGGTCTATCATAAGATTGCAAAAAGCTAGAGAGAGGCTAAATCTATTGAAAGCTAGAATGAGTCTGAAGCATATGCTGACCGAAAGCAAGGACTAAGAGGCTGAACAACTCATATAAAGGGAGTTTATAGGTTTAGGGGGTTTGTAGGTGTCCCTAGGGGTTTAGGAAACAGTTTCCCATGGGTAGGTAGGCAAGCACCCACAACTTTAAGGGCCAGTTTTTCACTTGTTTGCCTGCAATCAGCAGGAAAACAATTAACAACCTCCACAATTCTCGCAGAATTGCCAGGACAACTGTGTACAACTGCTATTAACAAAACTGCCAAATGCCTTTTTTGGTGGTTGGGGATCAAACAAACCAGGGATTCCAAGGACCTCCAAAAGGTCAAAATTGATGTCAGAAAGGGCTTAAAGGAAGGAAGAGAGAAGGTGAAAGACAAAAGACATGATTATGAGTCAAAACAACATCCAGCACCTCTATCAACTTTTTCATAGGCTGGCGACATGTGAGATAGACTGTCTTGAGGAAAAATGGGCATAGACATGCCTAGTATTGTGATCAATAAGAGTTGACAAGTGGACTCGGGAGTCAAATTTGACCATAACAAGAGGGTAAGAGGCTACAAAGGTGAAGGCAACATGGAAATCAATATTTTCTGGATATTGCAGGTCAAATATACATTTTGTGACCAAATTTGACAAACCTGATAAATAGTGAAAAAACTCAACAAGGGAAAACATAGACCAATAGAGGGTTAAAAGTCAATCAAATTAGCACAATGAGTAATATGGTATATATGGAACTGAATACCATCACTGAACTGACCGACATATTGCATCATTAAAGTGGAACTTTTGTGGTGTTTACATCTTTCCCCCTTGGGTAGAGTGACTAATTATGGGAGAGTTAGCTTGCAATATCCAAAAATGGTGTTGACTGACTCACTAATCTACAAGTACTAGTTGTAGGGATTACTCACCTATCGAATCATAGAAATACATGCCAAGGTGGAATGAGGAATATCAAGTGTACTTGTAAAACAAAGACTAAAGAAAACCATGAAATTGATAAGACACCTCATAGACCAAAGGTAAAGAGGATGGTTTGGCTAAGTAGAGTTGTGCACTACCACCAATATTGGCTCCTTGCGCTTCTTGAGGATTAGGAGCAGGTTGGGGATCTTGAGAGTAGGGCGATGAATGAATGAGACCCTAACACGATGAGACCTAAAGTAGGAGCACGTGGGGAGAAGTACAAGGGACAGGCCAAGAAACCGAGCAAGGCTGCCCGGAGCACTTTGAATCATCATGTGAGTCCAACAAGTTAAATGCGAATGAGGAGGCTACACTTGCCCTCCTAATGCAACCCGTAGAAAAGGGTCGATCTCACATAAGTACTTAACTCCTTCATTCATATGCCTAAGTTGATTAGGAGTGCAAATAGAGGCACCATGTAAATAGGTGGTGGAACCTTAGAGTGAAACCTGTTGCACTACCAAAAATGTAAGTGCCTTGTCAACATGCAATAGACAAGGAAAACAAGGTGGTGTTGACCCAAGGGAAACACGCCTCACATCACCAAAATTGTGAGGGCTTTCACATCCAAGGAGTGAAGTGGGTGGTAAAGTCTCAAAGGCAAGATGCCTTGCGCCACCACCATTGCGAGGGTCTTTGTGCCCAAAAGCCAAGGGGACTTTCCACAATTGAGCCGCACATGGAAGGTGTCTTGATCTTTGAGGAACAACCTTAGGAGGTTGAGTAGAGAGAGGTGTGGTGAAGTGCCACAAGATGCACTCAGAGGGAAATGAGGGTCCAACTGCAACATAGAGCCAGCAAGACGAGTGGGATCATGTTGAGGAGGATCTACATGGGAAATTTTCCATCAAGGCACAGGGGGAGTCAAAACTCACGACTGGCAGGGTCTGTAGTGATCTAGAGGAAAATCCTCACAAATCTTAGGAGACATGCTAGGGGATTTCCCTGGTTGAAATCTATACCTGATAGGTGAAAGTTGTGTAGCCAAGATCAAAGTAATATTGCACCCAAGTGTAAGATGACATGACGATGATCGATGATGGAAGTGACCATGAGATTTAGAGAGGGGAACTCCTCATGGAAGAGATCCCTGGCATTGAATTGTCAGTAGTTTCACTCAAGCAAGTTCTCTTGTTCAAAAGTGACAAAGTTCTCAAGGGAGGCATTCTTTGCTCCAATGGGGACTTCTACTACCTTGTTGGACTTGGACCTAGAGGGGATGGTGTCTTATTTGGTTGTGTCAACTTATCGATTAAGTTTCCGAATAAAGATGGTAGAGGAGAGGCTGAGGATTGAGAGGACAAGTAGTGAAAGCTTCTCTGTATTTACTAGGTGTGTTGTGATATTTGGCATGGGTAATGAACGAAGTTGACATCTTCACTCTCATGAAGGAAGAAGATTTTGCCTTAGAAGTGGCAGAGGATATTTTGGTGCCTATGATTGGGATCTGGGTTGTGGTCTTGTCCTTACCATCAAGGCCATACCTGACCCACAGATTGGGATCAGTGAGCATGATGCACCCCTCCCTTTCGTGCATGAATTGCACTACTCAGAATAAAATGACACAATTTTCATGGCTACTGTTTGAGGATGACCAAGGAGGAGATTGTATGAAAAGTTGAGGTCAATGACACAAAAATATACTTGAACACTCTTAGGCCTGAAAGTGATGTCGATAGTTGTGACGCTTGCTAGTGATGTCTCATTACTATTAAATGACACATTTGAATTCATCCTTAGCTAGTGTTTTGAGGTCACCACCAATTCGTCAAAACACTCTCATGGGCATGATGTTAATGGCAGTCCTCGTCAACAATGCAACAATTTACATCGTTACATCTAATCCAAGCCTCAAGGTAGAGGGGAAAATGAGATTTTCGAGCAAGAGTATTGTCATTGGGGAGCTTTGATGGTGGGGTCTTCAGAGTTAGTGATACGAGACCTCTTGAGGGTTACTAGCGATTCCTAACTCATCGAAATGAGAGCTTGTTGGTCATGGAAAAGATGAAGGTAAAAAAGGGAGATTTCAGAGGATAGGGACAATGATTTGTTGACAACAAAATATTGGTGGAGCCAAGCATGTGACAAGATATTTTGGTGGAAATGCACACAAACCTTGGGGTCGGGTTGGGGCTGTACTACTACACTAGAGTCTCCAAGTAGATTGGTGGTACGACCACAGTGGGTGGTGGCATGAATCTTGTAATGCTCCTCATTGATGGTCGAAAAGGTTCTCTTCTTTATTGTAACGAAGGACTTTCCAGAGTCCTAAAATTTGTTATCATCAAAAGATTTAGAAGAAGAGTGGGAATAAGATCTATGATTCCTTCCCTTTGTTTCATCTTCTTCTACGTTTGAACCAATTGGAATGATCAAAATCTTTGGAGGAAAAACTATCCTTTTTATGCTTTCAATACAGTCCTCAATGGAGTGGCTAGTGGCATTGTGCTAATTACAAAACTTGGATGCATCATCAGATGGATTAGACTCGGTTGATTTCTTATCTTTCTCATGGACAAAATTGACCTTATGTATTTCCTCTCTCTTCTTATCCTTCTTTCCTTAGGGGAATTGGTCTCCCCATTACTGATAATGTTCAGGTTGCAATTTGGCTAACTAGAAGGGTTGGAAGATGAAGGTTTGTTATGAAATGGAGGAAGTTTAATATCAGTGCAGATCTCGAAGGCTTCTAAAGTAGGCATTTAGGGCTTCATCATGGGAAACAGGGTATCTCCTAAGAATGTTGAGGTGAAGCTATCTCCTTGGGGTACGAGTAAACATATTGAAGAGTTGCATGCTATTGAATCAAGTCCTAAAAATATTGAAAACAAGAAATTGATGATGCAAAAACTCAAAGTTAGAATCATTTTTACCTTGTTTCATCTTAGCAAGCAACTGGATTCCCAGGTTAAAATGGTTGGTAAAATTAAAGAAGAGCATAAAAGCCTTTATGAGTTGCTGGAAGCTATAGATAGAATCAATGAGAAGGTCTTGGAACCATTAAAGTGCTTCACCTTGGAAGGTTTGGGAAAACATCTTAAGCAAGAGTTAATCATCTTGTTCCCAAAACATACAAGGCAGCGTAAAAGTATTGATATGTTCACCTAGATTTTCAGTATGACTATGAGAATTAGGAAATAGAGGCAAAGGGATAGGCATGATGCAAGCTTTCACTTGAAGAGCTATGGGATTCCTACAAAAATCATCTAGGGCTTGACCAGAGGCAAGGGGCCGTCTTCAAACGATGTCAATAACATAACCTCTGGCACTTCCTTGAATTGAGTTTCTCCAAACAAAATTCTTGAGACAATTAACTATGCAACAAAGGAACATAATTAATCCTTGACACACATCTCTCTTACATCATAGCACATCATATGCCTTTTATCTATTTCATTCTATCTTTTAATACAAAAACACATACTACAAAGGGGACTATTCTTGTGATGTTGGACACAATCACTATCTTCCAAGCTATAAGGGTTCTTGGTCCTGGTTTGGGTTTAAGGGCCTTTTCTATGCTCATATATCTAACTAATATCATTGAGATGGTGAGAGTGCCTTTCTTGGGAAGTGTTGTCAACCTGGAGTTGCGCCCTGATTCGAAGATGTGCGCGAAACGACCAGTCCTCTATTTGGCTGAAACAATGGGATCTTCTCACGAGGGTGGGTGCCTCAATAGTGAGAAGAACCTCCAGAGAAGGCTGGTTCCTGTATGATGTATCAATTTGGACTTCTACTCTATGCTGCGGACTACCGTGAAAAGGGAGAAGGAGAACTTAAAGGGGAAATCCTACCTAAAGGGGGTGATACACCAAAATTTTGATCCTACCCAACTTGGAACCTTTGAACACTGAACGAACAAGAGAGAAGGAAGACCTTAGACTTCAATTAATCACTTGTGCATAAGTATTTCATGTAGAGGTTCGATCTAATAACTAAACCCTGAGGGAAAACGATGGAGAGAGGTATGATAAAAGACACTTTGCTACCACCTAACATCCACTTACAATTTCAGTAAAAGACAATAAAGAACACTGAACATGACTTGCACAAGGATAATATAGCAACTAAGTATGAAACAGAACTTGGGAAGGGAGAGAACTCTACCACTTATGCAAATTACTGAAGAAGTATACACTATGCCAACGCTTGAAATCTGAAAGTATAGTCCTTATTGATCGAAGAGGTTACACAACTCACCAATGGTAGAGTCTGGTCTAACCAAGAGAGATTGGATGATTTTAATCAAGGCTGGAAGCCATTATATAGAAATTTACAAGAGGCCAAAGATTGGCGTAGAAACTTGAAGAGAAAGATTCACTTTGGTTAACTCAAGGCTTTACTTGGCCTTTCAATAAAATATATTTTCCCTTTTGTCCTTGCATGAATCTTCTTCGTTTGATGAAGCGAAGTTATCTTTGTCATGAGCCGCCCACCTCTTTTTTGCATGAAAATCCACGCAGATGTCAATTTTAGAACTCCACGTGAGCTGCTTGATGCCGAGTTGTAGCATTTGAAAGCTGAGTTAAATGTTATTTAAGCTGAGTTGGACGAAGAGATCATTCTCTTTCGCATGGAAAGCTTCTAGTGGACGTGGCGTTTAATCAATTAGTCAACTCTAAATCTGGATCAGTCAACTTGTCGTTCGAATTTGGAACCCCTGCTGAAGCTGAGTTAGACTTTCGGATGCATGAGCTGGCCGGAGATGAACAGGACTTTAATAATTAGTCAACTGAAGCTTTGACCGATGTTGGAAAATAGCTCCGATGTTCGAAAATAGCTCCAATGTTTGCATGTCTTTCGTTCTATTCTGGTCTTCCTGTTTGTATCTATTTCTGGCGGGATTCTGGCTTTATCCCTGTTCCAACGGTTACTTCTCGCAGGCAAAATTTGACGGCCTGCGGGACGTCACCCTTAGTTTTCTTATTCCCTTCGGATTTCTTTGCTTGGCAATTTCTCTCGGGTTTATTTCCGTAGAATTCTTTCGGCTTTATTTTCCGCGTCCCTCTTCAGACTTTTGTCTCGCCTTAGTCTTATTTTTTCGTTTTTCTTCAGACTTTGCTTTGTGGCCTTTAGAATTTCCTCGGACTATTTGTCCGAAGGAATTCCTTCGGACAAAAAGTCCGAAGGATATCTCTTCTTCCTTCGCCCTTTAACTTTTCCGAAGCCCTTTTGATTTCTTCCGTCAGCTCTTTGTCTTTGCTATTTTTTTGAATTTCCTCAGGATTTCTTCCGTCGGGTTTATTTTACGGGCCTTCGTCCGAATTTGTTCGGACTTTTTGTCCGAAGGAATTCCTTCGGACAAAAAGTCCAAAAGAATTCATTGTCTTTCTTCCTTTTCTTGTCTTTTGCCGTCGGCTTTTGTCTCCGAATTCCTTCGGACAAAAAGTCCGAAGAATATCTTCCTTCGCTTCTCCCTTTAGCTAACACAAAGTGCCCTTCGGCTTTTGAGAAGTGTCCCTTGGGAAATTTGCCACGATCCCTTCTGCCGACCAATTGCCCTCCGCAAGGGCTATTTAGCCTCCGCCCGTGCCCTTCAAAAAAATTGGAGGGCACCCGGGCTTTTTGTAAAGGTTTTGAATTTGCTCCTGTACCTTCCCGAAGGGTAGGTGCCCTTCGGGATTGTTGTAAATGACCCTTCCGAAGGGTCTTGGCTTTTCCTTTGTTGACTTTGGTGGACTTTTGGATTCTCCCTATTTGGCTGCGGGTGTTCCCTTATAAATTCTCCGAAGTATTCCTTCGGACAAAAAGTCCGAAGGAATTACTTACTTTGTTTTTTGCCTTGCGGTCTTTTGTTCTTAGCACTTTTCTGAAGGCTCTTTTCCGAAGTAAAACCCTTTTGATGAACCATTCCTTCGGAATTCCCCTGTTGTAGCAAAGGGCCCCTTACCAAGGAAAACAATGTATTCTTCCTTCCTTGGCTAGAGATGTGAACTTTCTAAATAGCAAGAGACAATCTGACTTGTGGAAGAATTGTCAACATTTCTGGCGACTCAGCTGGCTCAGCATGCCTGCTATGCTTGAGAACTCAGAGCATGTATAGATGCTATTTGAATTCCCAAATGGGGAACCTGATTTCTGACTGAAAATCTGATCTGATCATGGCTGTAACAACCTCCTCCTTCAAAATAAGAAGGGAAAACATACGAAAGCGGAAAACTAACTAAGAAGCTAATGTGCAAACAAACACTTATTGGAACAAAACTGAAGCAAACTAGTGTGCTTGAGTAGCACTTGGAGGAAAACAAAAGCAACTAAATAACCTAGCTAACCATGATGAAGCATGATCCGCCTGGATCAAATGGGAAATTCTTGAACTCACTCCTTCCGAGAGATGGTACAAGTTGCAAGGTAGGATGTTTATTAGTCATAACCTTTGATGAGGCATTTGCCTTGTCGACCAATTGTACTAGCATCTTCTCAAATGGGTCATCAACAGCAAACCAGTCACCAACAAAGACAAACTCACCAAGTATTTCTTGATTGTTTTCAAATTGATTGTTTTCTACCACCTTGTCAAGTGATATCCCATTTATGCATGGTTCTTGAGTGACCACATCCTTCTTATTGACTGTTGTAAGTTCATCCAACTCTTCAAGGAGCTTTGAATATGCAACCCAATCTGTACTGGGATCTTGAATAGGTGATTCTTGATCAAATTTATCATAAACATGCTCTTTAATAGCCACCATATCCATACAAAGCTCTTCAATCTCTTGTAGAGATTCAAGGTACAGTTGCCAATCATCTTTTTGTTCCTCACTTTGATCTATTTGAACTGAATCAGCTGTCACGCTATCTGGATCCTTTTCAATAGGAGATACCTGTAACTCATGTATGAATTCAATTTGTACCAGCTCCTCTTGAAGTTCCTCTACATCAAGATCAGTCTTCTCACTCTCAGCTATAATTAGATGCTCAACTACAACCTCAAGTGAAGTATCAATAGGAAATTCTTCCTTAAACACATCTAAAGCATCTTCTTCACACTCTGCAAGAACTTGTCCTGTAGCTGCAACCTCTTTCTCAATCCTCCAAAGAACAGGATCCTCCTGAGTAAGGGGGATGGCGGGAGGGTGATGAAATTCATTTGTTTGAGAGGGAATATGAAGCATGGGAGGTTGATCATGATCGGATTTTGGAATCTTGAGGGAAAAGGACTTCTCTAAGGAGTTTTGGAGAGGAGGGAAAGAGAAACTCTTAAAGACCTCTGTATTCTGTTCCTTCCACTTGGCCATTACCTTATCAAAGTCTGAAACCTGCTTGTCTTCCTGGATAACCTGAGATTGAGGAATGATTGGTGAGGGAAGGGGACTATAAGAAGGTTTAGTCTCATAAATAGTCACTTGAATAGGCTCCTGAATAGGCTTTTGAATAAGCTTTTGACTCCAACTAGGAAGCTCCCTTGGCGCATATTGGGGATGTTTAAGAACTTCATGAGAATAAGAAGCACCATAGCCTTTTGTAGACAATTGGTTTAACTCGATTTTTTGTCTTTCCCAAGCCTCTATCTTTTCCAATACAAGAATACATAGTCCATTTATCTCTTCTGGATCATTGGACGCATTTCGAAATAAACCATTTACTTCCTCATACTGAGAGTTAGAACAAACCTTTCTTGCATATGCCATTATTCTGAGCTCTATTTCATTCATTTTTTCTTGAAGGCGATACTGCTCATATGCAACATCATAGCCATATGGGAAAGACGAAATCTGATCCTGAGACTGATATGGCTTACCAGGAAGGTAAGATTCATGCTCCTGATAAGGCTGATTATGAGAAACTTGATAAGGATCCACATAGCTTTGATAGTACTCTTGATAAGGCTGATTAGACTCATAAAGAGGCTCATAGGTATTGTGACCAGGCTGGTATAATCCATCATTGGGCTGATAAGAAAACATAGCATAGGAATTCTCTCCATACATAGCCATCAAAATTCATTCACGATAATTCAATAAAAATAGACTTACATGGAAGTTGTCCTGAACTATTATAAGCAACTGCTTGAGCTTGGAGTCACCGAATACTTCTTGAAGAACACTGTTGTAACTATGATTTCATTAAAACTACGAAAAATGTGTCCCACTGGGCGTGCCAAAAACTGTTGTCAACCTGGAGTTGCACCCTGATTCGAAGATGTGCGCGAAACGACCTGTCCTCTATCCGGCTGAAACAATGGGATCTTCTCACGAGGGTGGGTGCCTCAATAGTGAGAAGAACCTCCAGAGAAGGCTGGTTCCTGTATGATGTATCAATTTGGACTTCTACTCTACATTGCGGACTACCGTGAAAAGGGAGAAGGAGAACTTAAAGGGGAAATCCTACCTAAAGGGGGTGATACACCAAAATTTTGATCCTACCCAACTTGGAACCTTTGAACACTGAACGAACAAGAGAGAAGGAAGACCTTAGACTTCAATTAATCACTTGTGCATAAGTATTTCATGTAGAGGTTCGATCTAATAACTAAACCCTGAGGGAAAACGATGGAGAGAGGTATGATAAAAGACACTTTGCTACCACCTAACATCCACTTACAATTTCAGTAAAAGACAATAAAAAACACTGAACATGACCTGCACAAGGATAATATAGCAACTAGGTATGAAACAAAACTTGGGAAGGGAGAGAACTCTACCACTTATGCAAATTACTGAAGAAGTATACACTATGCCAATGCTTGAAATCTGAAAGTACAATCCTTATTGATTGAAGAGGTTACACAACTCACCAATGGCAGAGTCTGGTCTAACCAAGAGAGATTGGATGATTTTAATCAAGGCTGAAAGCCATTATATAGAAATTTACAAGAGGCCAAAGATTGGCGTAAAAACTTGAAGAGAAAGATTCACTTTGGTTAACTCAAGGCTTTACTTGGCCTTTCAATAAAATATATTTTCCCTTTTGTCCTTGCATGAATCTTCTTCGTTTGATGAAGCGAAGTTATCTTTGTCATGAGCCACCCACCTCTTTTTTGCATGAAAATCCACGCAGATGTCAATTTTAGAACTCCACGTGACTTGCTTGATGCCGAGTTGTAGCGTTTGAAAGCTGAGTTAAACGTTATTTAAGTTGAGTTGGACGAAGAGATCATTCTCTTTCGCATGGAAAGCTTCTAGTGGATGTGGCGTTTAATCAATTAGTCAACTCTAAATCTGGATCAGTCAACTTGTCGTTCGAATTTGGAACATCTGTTGAAGCTGAGTTAGACTTTCGGATGCATGAGCTGGCCGGAGATGAATAGGGCTTTAATAATCAGTCAACTGAAGCTTTGACCGATGTTGGAAAATAGCTTTGATGTTCGAAAATAGCTCCAATGTTTGCATGTCTTTCATTCTATTATGGTCTTCCTGTTCGTATCTATTTCTGGCGAGATTCTGGCTTTATCCCTGCTCCAATGGTTACTTCCCGCAGGCAAAATTTGACAGCCTGCGGGACGTCACCCTTAGTTTTCTTATTCCCTTTGGATTTCTCTGCTTGGCAATTTCTTTCGGGTTTATTTCCGCAGAATTCTTTCGGCTTTATTTTTCGCGTCCCTCTTCGGACTTTTGTCTCGCCTTAGTCTTATTTTTTCGCATTTCTTTGGACTTTGCTTTGTGGCCTTCAGAATTTCCTCGGACTATTTGTCCGAAGGAATTCCTTCGGACAAAAAGTCCGAAGGATATCTCTTCTTCCTTCACGCTTTAACTTTTTCAAAGCCCTTTTGATTTCTTCCGTTGGCTCTTTGTCTTTGTTATTTTTTTGAATTTCCTCGGGATTTCTTCCGTTGGGTTTATTTTACGGGCCTTCGTCCAAATTTCTTCGGACTTTTTGTCGGAAGGAATTCCTTCGGACAAAAAATCCGAAAGAATTCATTGTCTTTCTTCCTTTTCTTGTCTTTTGCCGTCGGCTTTTGTCTCCGAATTCCTTTGGACAAAAAGTCCGAAGGATATCTTCCTTCGATTCTCCCTTTAGCTAACGCAAAGTGCCCTTTGGCTTTTGAAAGTGCCCCTCGGGAAATTTGCCACGGTCCCTACCGCCGACCAATTGCCCTCTGCAAGGGCTATTTAGCCTCCGCCCGTGCCCTTCGGAAAAAATGGAGGGCACCCGGGCTTTTTGTAAAGGTTTTGAATTTGCTTTTGTACCTTCCCGAAGGGTAGGTGCCCTTCGAGATTGTTGTAAATGACCCTTCCGAAGGGTCTTGGCTTTTCCTTTGTTGACTTTGGTGGACTTTTGGATTCTCCCTATTTGGCTGCGGGTGTTCCCTTATAAATTCTTCGAAGTATTCCTTCGGACAAAAAGTCCGAAGGAATTACTTCCTTTGTTATTTGCCTTGCGGACTTTTCTTCTTAGCACTTTTCCAAAGTAAAACCCTTTTGATGAACCATTCCTTCGGAATTCCCCTGTTGTAGCAAAGGGCCCCTTACCAAGGAAAACAATGTATTCTTCCTTCCTTGGCTAGAGATGTGAACTTTCTAAATAGCAAGAGACAATCTGACTTGTGGAAGAATTGTCAACAGGAAGGTCCAAGTACCATGGAAGAAAGGTAGGGCTAAGAAAATGAAAGGCCAAAAACACAGAGGGGGGGCACACAAGGTCAAAGATGGGAGAGGGTTCCACCCTGCGTGCCTAAATTGAAATCACAAAGATTTGGACAGAGGTTTGATGCTAAGATGATGGGGCAAAAAGCAAGTAAAGAAACAAAGAAAGACCTCCACTATCATTATGAAGCAAGATAGTGTGAAGGATGGACCCTACGTCAAACCAAATTAACCTAGGGTAGATAAAAATAATATAAAAAAGTGTTTGGATTGGGGTTTCTAGGGTATTGGTAGATGTAAGGTCCCAACAAAGAAGACTATTCTACTAGTTCTATTTGCAATAATGGAAATAAATGCAAAATAAAATCAACAAAAATGAAACCCTAATTGGAATTGTAATGCAAACTAACTTATTTATTTTATTTTATTTTCTTTTATAAATAAAAAAAGGGTTAAAGTCCTTTGGGTTGTAATGTAATGTGTTGACGCAGTGGATTGCACCCTCGACAGGAGGCTGAGCTCCTGCCTTCCACGCGCAACAATGGAAACTCCCCTCTTGCCTGTGGGCCTGGCAAAACTAGGGGAATAGTCTCTAGATAAGGGCTAGGTCCCTTTGATTTATCTCTGAGGTCCTAGATTTCCTACTGCTAACAATGGGGGGGGGGGGGTGAAAAGGGAGAAGGATGCTGAAAAACAGAACCTAAACCTAAACTAAAAGGTGATACACCAAACAAGTTGATCTGCTTAGCTTGAGCCTACACTTTACACCAAGAACAAGCTGGCATACACTTCATTCGATATGAGAAACTCTTCTGCATCAGTGAGCTAGGGGTCTTCTGGAGGTACAGGGAAGAAGAACTACCAGAGGTGTTCGAAGACACTCTATGGCAGCCTGTTCACATGCGCCTATACTTTGCTGCAGACACTTCTGGTTCACCTGCAAAAGAAGAAACTTCACAATGCACTAGACATGCTGGAATCGTTCTGTGAAAGCATAAAATAAAATGACTTAACACAAAACAAAAACATAGACATGCGTGAGTGCAAGTTCAAATGGAGGTAAAAATTGCGAGATCTTGATTCAAGTTAAAATCTGGCAGAGTTCCGCCTTACAAACCAAGATATTTTTGGGCAGAACTTTGCCTTACAGGCTAAAAAGATATTTTTTCAAAAATGAGAAGTTTACAATATATAGAAAGAGAAGAAGTAAAGGGGCCCCTTTGGAAAAGACTTTGGCGCCTTTTTTTGCAAGTTGGCCCATGTGCGTTTCGAGCCTTGGGAAGAGGAAGCCACTTGATAGATAATGCCGTGTCGGCTCCTGCTTTGACTTCAGGCGTTTAAAAACATAGGCCGTGCCGTCTGTCCACAAACAAGACCGCTCCTTGAAGGCATTCACGCGGTTTGTCTGCTTATAAATGCAAAGTGGAGAAAACAGGGCGCGCCGTTCATTGTTCGCGCCTCTTGATGACCGCTTGGCAGTTACTGTTCCAACTGCAAGAGTAAATCCTTGAGTCGACACCTCCCCTTGCCACCTAGACTGTTTTGTCCATTTTTGCACTTTGTCTCTTCCTGGGTTTGTCTTCTCTGTCTCCTTCGGCCCTTGGGGGCTATCTTCTTGGCGGGTCGCTGAGTTCACTTGCGCCCTGTTTTTAAGCTTTTCAAAATCAACGGCTATTTCACCGCCTTAAGTTTGACGTCTGTGCACCCATCACTGGGCGTTTGAACCTCCAATGGCTAGTTCGCCGTGCTTGATTTTGACATCTTCGGGCCCGTCACACCTTGGAATTTCCTCGGCTTTTTCCTTTCCTTCGGCTTCTTGCTCTGGTCGGGCTTTTGTCCTAGACGGGTCCTCATTGTCTTGGTGGCCGAATTTCTTCGGACTTTTGTCCGAAGGAAAGTCCTTCGGACAAAATGTCCAAAGAATATCTTTCCTTGTGTTTTGCCTTCGTTCGGGCTTTTCTCCTGGCTATTTTTTCCCGCGGACAAAATGTCTGCAAGAATTGTTTCGATCACTTTGACCTTCAGACACTTTCTTTGGGTTTTTTCCCCGCAGCTCTTCCCGAATTTCTTCAGACTTTTTGTCCGAAGGAATTCCTTCGGACAAAAGTCCGAAAGATATCATTTTTTTGCTTTTGCCTCGGTCTTTTCATTTCGCGGGATTTTCTTCCGAAGATTTTCTTCGGACAAAATGTCCGAAGAAATTCTCGTCCTTTGCCTTAAACAAAACTCCGAAGAAAACTTACCTTTTCGGCCTTGTTCACTTTTTTGGTCCTTTTTCTAGTGTTCCCTACCCTCCGCAAGGGCACTTGTCCTTCGGGAGACTCTCTTGAACCTCCCCATTGAACCGTTCCATTGAACCAAGCCGTTGAACCACCCTTTGAACCAAAACATTGAACCAAGCAGTTGAATTGACTGTTGAACCGAGCTGATGAACTTTGCTGTTGAACCAAAGCGATGAACCAAAACGTTGAACCAATCGATTGAACCGGTTCAATGGTTCAAGGGTTCAAAGATGCTAACTCTTGGAAAGGTCATGTCGTTGAACCCCGACGTTGAACCACTCTTCCAACCTTAAGGAAAAGTGTCTTGAACCATTTTAGCTCTCTTTCTTGGTGAATTTCTTCTGACAAGAGTCCGAAGAAGCTTTGTAAAACCTTGCACTCTTTGAACTGGTTCTTCATCTGCCGAAAGAACTGCCTGCAGAGTCCGTAGAAACAGCGATGCAGAGTCCGTAGAAACAGCCTATAGAGTCCGTAGAAATCAGACTTATGCAAAATAAAAAAATGAACTGGCTCAGAACAGCAGGGAAAGAAAGGGACCGATTTTGGCCTGTTGGACCAAAAATGGTCAACATAATGGTTAAGTGGGTACGCTTGTATAGGAGCAACCTAGGTTCAAATCCCACCAGCTGTCAGGTGACCTACAGCGGGGGACACCTAACATTTGCTTGATGATGTGGTCTGATGCACAATAGCTTACTAGCATATTGGATGATTGGTGATTTAGGGACTGGGACCCCATGATTGTGTCCCAGATGGGTGAGTGCCTATACTACTACTTGTTTAATCAATTAAAAAGGAAGGTAGGGTCAGAGAATGCAACTTCCCAGTATGTGGTATAAAAGGAGTTAATAAACTTGGACATGCCTAGGTGAATGGTCGAGAAGCATGACAAATCCAGGAAAAGGGGGGACACTGCAATTAGGACCATTGGGGTGGACATTAAGATATAAATGACACTTGCGAAAAAATCAATATATATGTAGAGGACTCTTCACTGGGTTACAGGATGAGTATGAAACTGTTTTAGTTTATGTTTTATGAAATTTAGATTGTTCTAGAGTTTTATTATTTCAATTAGCTCTATAGGTATCATTATTGAATTCTTCAATTACATCAGAATCTTATTTGAGTCTTGAACAGCACATCAACGCCAGCATGTTAATGCTTACTAGTTTGCCCATAGAATCTGAGATGGCTAATGGCCACTATTTATTTATCTGTATAATGTTGTTTATTTATTTCTGCTGCTGCAGGTCACACTGAAAACTATTTTACTTTATTTTGTATCTGCTTATTTCATTGTTATTGTATTGGCAGCTGGAGGACCTGCAAGAGCTTGACTGCTTACTAATAACACAGAGCCTTGATGATCATTGCCACAAGAAGACACTAGAGCCACTATCAAAGATGTATCAGGACCTGCGTGTGGTTTCCACCCCAAATGCAGAGCCAATTCTGGAAACACTTTTCAAAGAAGTATGGTTTTGCCTTTCTGGTGAGATAAGAATATCAAATGTAATTGTGCCCGATTTTTCATTTTATTGGTTCAAATGATCTTGAATTTAATAATGGATATTTGCCATTTTCAGATATGCTTTTAAAATTTGCATTTCTGTTTGGATCTTTCTCATTTCCTTACATAAAGAAGCACATTGATGTAGTTTGTAGATAGTCATAATTTATTTCTGTTCACATGTATTTTACACTATGTTTACTGGTAAACTAAACCTAATGTCATAGCAGAACATTGTTGACAATAGATAGTGCTCTGTTTCTCTGCATGAAACTGGGATGATAAGTTACAAATGAACAATGAAATTTTCTAATATATCGGAAGGGTTGTAGTCCAATTTGTGGGATGTTGTGTAAAGTGGGTTGTCATGCCATCCACGAAGTTACATATCCCAGGAGATACCAAAGAGGGATGAGGCTGGGTTCAAGTCCCAGCTGAATCTGGTGGAATGCATACTCCTCAGTCCTTGGCACTTACGCTGAAGAAGGTCGATTATTCATGCATCCGAAACCAATGGATGCTAAAAGTTTCCAAAGGATCAAGATGTTTATCCTTCAATCAGGGAAAAAAAATCTGAGAAGGAAATTGGTGGTGAAACAAAAAGATACAATCTGAAATATTCAAAATCAGAAAACTAAAAAAATGGATTGACATGGTCAAAACGGATGGATATAAGTTTATAATTTTCAACGTGGTTGGGGAATCACTTTACTTTTTAGCAGGTTTCAGAGAGTCTATGGGATCATAATTGGACATTCTACTGGAAACTTATTATAACCCTTGTCAGAGCAGTTTTGAATTTCCCTTTTTTTGGGTTTATGTTTAGAGTTGTTAAATTTGTTTGCCTGAAGTCATTTTTATTTTAGTGTTTAGACTTTTCAAAATCCGAATCAACCTCTCCTTTCAACTAAAAGAAAGAAAGAAGTAGCATATACCTAGCTCACATGTTTTGATGACAAGGATAAGCTTTGGAATTTGGATAAGAGGTGTGAAAAATAATAGATCTTGCTGAACTAGTGCATTGTCTCTATAGAGATGATAAAAGTAAACTAGTATTTGTTGTCAATCTGGAGTTGCACCCTGAATCGAAGACGTGCTGAAATGGCTAATCCTCTCTCCAGTTGAAACAATGGGATCTTCTCACGAGGGTGGGTGCCTCAATGGTGAGAAGAACCTCCAGAGAAGGTGGTTCCTGTAAGATGTATCAATGAGGATCTCTACTCTGCATTGCGGACTACCATGGAAAAGGGAGGAAGAAACTTGAAGGGAAAATCCTATCTAATGATGGTGATACACCAGAATGTTGATCCACCCTACTTGGAACCTTGAACACTGAACAAACAAGGGAAAAGAAAGACCTTTGATTTCAATTGATCACTATGCATAAGTATTTCATGAGAAGGTTCGATCTAATGACAAAAAACGTGAGGGAAAACGATGGAGAGAGGTCTGATACAAGATACTATGCAACCACTTAACATCCACTTACAGCGTCAACAAAAGACATATAAAACACTGAACATGACCTGCATAACATGATAAGCTAGCAACTAGGTAAGAATCAGAATTTGGAAAGAGAGAGAAATCTACCACATGCAAATTGCTGAATGAATGTGCACTATGCTAGCACTTGAAATCTGAAAGTACAGTCCTATTGATTAAAGAGGTTACACAACTCACCTATGGCAGAGTCTGGTCTTACCAAGAGGGATAGATTTTACAAGGTTGAAAAGCCATTAATATAGAAAATTACAAAAAGCCAAGAGATTGGCATTGGAAAATAAAGAGGGAGTAAACTCAAACCAACTTAGCGTTTACAAAAGTCTATTTTGTCTTGCATGAAAATTCCTTGCGTTGAAAAAGAAGAAGAAGACAAGCTTTGGATGCATGAAATCTACAAATAGATGTCTTGATTTGAAAACCAGTCAACTCCAAAACAAGAGTAGTCAAATCCACTCGAACTGTTGGAACGTTTGAAAGTCTCCCGTTTGTATGAAATCAATGCAAATGCCAAATTAAGAATTATGTTTGAACTACTGCAATGTTTCAAGCTTTGAGACAAACGAGAGTGCGTGCATGAAATTTTTGGCTGTTTGAAACGTTCAACACTTTGCTCATTCATCATGCAAGACAACTCTATTTTCAGAACTGAAGCGTGCTTGTTTTCTTAAACATGTTCACTTTGTTGGAGTCACTCACGTTAGTCTGTGCATGATCTCTGTTCATTCTTCCTTTGTCTTTATTCTACATTTGTTTTATTCACTGTTCATGCTTATGTCCATGTTTAGTTCTGCTTCAGTCTTTGCTCATGCCTCTATTTTTGTGTTTGTTTTATTGACTGTTCATGCTTATGTCCATGTTCAATTCTGCTTCAGTCTTTGCTCATGCCTCTACTTCTGCATTTGTTTTACTCCTTGTTCAGTTCTTGTTCAGTCCTGTTTGTGCTTACGTCTCTGTTCATGCTATTGATCATGCTCAATTCACTTCATGTTTTCTCTGGCTTTTCCCGTATTCTGCTTTAATTCAGGATTCAGGCTTTATTTTGGTCGGGCCTCTGTGTTTATATTTTCCTGTGCTTGGCATTTTCTTCTCTTTTTTGGCCTTTGCTTACGCTTTAGCCTTCGGGCTTTTGTTCCTTGCTTGTGGCTTATGGCGTTCATTCAGCCTTCGAACTTTTTGATCCGTTCGAAGGAATTCCTTGGGACAAAAAGTCCAAAGGAATTTGTTTCCTTCTGCCTTTGTTTTATTTCTATCGGGCTTTTCCCTGGGTATATCCTTCGTCAGGGCTTTTTCTGAATTCCTTGACAAAAAGTCTGAAGGAATTCGTCTCCTTTGGCTATATTTTCCCGAAGGGCAAGTTCCCTTCGGGAACTTTGTTTTTGTCCTTCGCTTTATGAAGGTGCCCTCTGCAAGGGCTTCTGCTTCCCAAAAATGCCCTCCGGGCTTCTTGATTTGGTCCTTTTAGTCCCCTGGGTGCCTTCCGCAAGGGTAAGGTTCTTTTAGAAGTGCCCTTCGAAAGAATGGAAAAGGTCCACGTCGTTGCATAGTGCCCTCCGCAAGGGCTATTCATCCTCAAAAGTGCCTTTCGGAACTTTTGAAAGGGTCCTGCCACGCACCAAGTGCCCTCTGCAAGGGCAGGGGTTCTTCGAAAAAATTGATTTTGTCCTTTGGAACTTTTGCCAAGGTCTTCTTCGTGCTTGAAGTGTCCCCCGCAAGGGCACATACCCTTCGAAGTTTCTGAAAATGACCCTTTGGAAAAAATTAAAGGTCCTCTCGCCGCCTGAGTGCCCTCCACAAGGGCAGTTGCCCTTCGGGCTTTTTGAAGGGCACCCAGGGTTTTTGAAATTGTCCTTTAGATGAATTGTCTGCGTCTTTAGAAACATAAAGTGAACCAACCCAAAGGGTACATACCCTTTGGGACTTCTGAATTGGACCTTCTCGAAGGGCAGGTGCCCTTCGGGTCTTTTCAACTGTGTTTTTCCTTTTCCTTCGGACAAAAGTTCGAAGAAAATAAACTTTGAACGACTACCACTTAGTCATTTTTTCGGACTTCTACACAGTCCTTTGAGAGCTCTTTCTTTCGGACAAAATGTTCGAAGAAATAGTCCATCTCTTATGGCCCAAAAAAATCCTTTGGAAGACAAAATAAATAAACTTACAGCTTGTATGTCTTGGCTTTTGGCTGTACGTTATGCTTAGAAGAGGAGGAAAACCCTTTCAAACTGCTGTAGATGGTCACTTGAGTGGTTGCAAATGCACATTTAAGAACCCCAAAACTGATTCACAAGACAAACCTGGCACCATAGCAAAGTTCCAAATAGTAGGGGTCACAATTTGCCTTGTGGGGCCAAAATTGTCAACATTTTTTGGCGACTCAATTGGGAAACATGTTTGTTATGATAGAGAACTTAGACCATATAGATGCTATTCGAACTCCCAAATGGTGAACTTGATTTTTGACTGAAAATCTCCCCCTGAACTTTGCTGAAGTAACCTTCCTCAAAATAGGAAGGGAAAAACAGGAAAGCAGGAAAACTAAGAAGTAAATGTGCAAACAAGCACTTATTGGACAAAACTGAAGCAAACTACTGTGCTTGAACAACACTTGGAGGATAGCAAAAACAATGTACATAGAGCTTTGCTCTTCAATAGCAATGTTTCAGATGTATCCCATTAACTGGGATTGGAAGCTCTTGGCCGTCCATCTTGGCAAGTTGGAAGGCATTGTGGGATTTGCAGTTGGAGATCGTGTATGGGCCACTCCAAAGGGAATCAAACTTCGTGTGCCTTCCTGGTTTGGCTCGATTCTCAGCACACTTGAGGACCAAATCTCCTTCATTGAAGCTTTGTGAGGAAGCTCCTTTGTCAAATGTTATTTTCACTTGTGCCTGATGACTTTCCATGGCGAGCATGGATTGATTTCTTGTCTCTTCCAACTCCATAAGCTCTGCATACCTGATTTCCATAGGCTCATTTTCCAACAAATCAAGTTGATGCATTAGTTCTAAAGCTGGAAACTCAAGAGAAATAGGTAACCTTGCTTCCTTACCATATACAAGCTTGTATGGAGAGTTGGCTATTGACTTCTTGTAGGTGATCTTATCAGCGCATAGAGCTGACTTTAACTTGAGATGCCATGACCTCTGATTTTCTTCAATAGTCCTTCATATGATCCTTAAGAGGTTCTTGTTTGTACATTCAACAAGGCCATTTTTTTGTGGATAACAGTTCGATGAAGTGCTGAGATAAAATCCATGTTGGATAGCCCATTGACTGATCCTAGATCCCACAAAAGCCATTGCATATTCATAAATAATGGTTGAAGGAACTCCAAACCTCGTAAGCAAACCTTCATAAAAATCAAGAATGTTAGTTTCGTTTACTTCTTTCAATGCATTTGCTTCCGTTCAACGTGTGAAGTAATCCATAGCTGTTAGAATGCACTTATGCCCTGAACTCGAAGGAGGATTAATGAGACCAATAAAGTCCAATCCCCACTGGACAAAACGCTGATCCATTGCAATTCGCTGAAGGGGCAAGGCTGCAAGTTTAACTTTTCCTACAAACATAGCACATTGTTTGCACTTCCTAACCCATGTATGGCAATCGCCAAATATAGTAGGCCAATAGTACCCACCTCTCATGATTTTAAGTGTTGTAGTTCTTGCGGAAAAGTGTCCACCAAGTCCATCATGGAATTCTTCAAGTAATCTTTGAATTTGGCTTGGTTCCACACACCTTAGTAACATTCCATTATATCATTTTTGAATAAAACACCATCAATGAGTAAGAATGGAATTGATTGCAATTTGAAATGCCTTCTTTTTGAAACACCTAGGTGAGAAGGGTAAAAACCATCTTGCAGATAGCTTACCAAATCACGAAACCCACTGGAAGTTGAGGTGTGAACAGTAACAATTTCTTCATCATTTGACACTAAAACAGCTTCATTAGTTTCTTGCAAGTCCTGAGCTAGATGCTCACAAAGTCTTTTGCCTCTAACCAGCTTTGTAACCTTAATTTTCACGTCATATTCCATTACCTTGGTTATTCAACCAACTCTTTTCTCATTTATGTCTTTGTTCAGAAGAAATTCTTTGATGCTTGGATGAGCAACCATTTGATGTATTTCATTATTAGACAACAAGTGTCTAAATTTCTTCAGAGATCTAATGTAGAAACCCTTGTTTCCCCTGAATTCTGGAACTGTATATTTTTTTGACTATTTTTGTGTATTTTGATTTTTTTGGTGTTTTTGCATGAAATAAAAAAAAGTGCGATTTTGCAAGATAAATTCAAATAAATAAATAAATATCAGTATAATCTTTTAACTGGCTAATCAGTGATCTTATTATTTTTCGAGATGATTACAATATTAAATATCTGTCACGCATATAAAATAATATGAAATATTGTTCAAAAACTTGATTTTTCCTGCAAACCCTAGATTTGGTACAGATGGTACGACTGCAATAAATATCTTTTTTTCCGCACTTTTGAAGGTACAGAAAGATGTTAGATGTCTAGGCGCCCAAAAGGGTATCAACAGAATTGCCAAAAAGAAGGCGTTTTGCCCTAGGAGAGAAAAAATGCTCCTGCTGGTACTGTACGTCCTGGTATAGTACCGTACGGATTCCGTACGGTGGCAGTAAGAACAATACGGCCTGGTACGGCTGTACTCCAGAACCCTAGAAAATTGCACTAATATTGAAGATATTTGTCTGGACGATTTTCGGATCAAAACCCTGATGAAATAAATCTCTGTGAAGCTTTGTGATAATCTCTGTGTGAAATTATTTCTCCTGGCAATAGATCAACTGATATCTCACAACCTCTGAATTGCACACACTGAAGATTGCACGTTCTCCAATGCAAATAGAATACTGAAACCCTTGGCTTAGTCTTCTCAGAAAAAACACTTAGCAAAAATTTGTTTTCAACATGAATAATGGCGCTCCTCCCAATGAGAAACTCTTATATCCTCAAAAAGGTGCGCTTTACCTAATTAGGGTTTCACAATTAAAAATTAGGGTTTTTTTTTTCTTTTAATTTTTTCATAGTCTAGGACACAATTTTAATTATAAAATATAATTAAAACAGCCCCCTTCATAATGAGCGCCCCATTGAGCCAAAACGCCTAAGTCATAATTACGTCAAATAATTAATATTTAATTAAATCAATTAAATATTAATATCTCCCTTGATACATATCCGATTCTCGATCCGTCTGAAGCTGGCGAACAAGGGAGTGATTCCGCACATGACCATACCAAAACAGGGGTGCTCCGCTGCATGTCAAATATCCCTTAAAAATAAGAGCTCAGGAAAATGTGTCCGAAAAAATCCCGAACGAAAGCCAACTGAAAAAATTCTGCTAGTCGAAGCCAAGCCAAGCTCCATCATGACCCTCTATCTATCCTATCAGCCTACGAGGGTCGCATAATAGGCTAATCATCAACTCTGTGAGATGTCAACTGGAAGGGGACATGACATCTAATAACTGAAAGGACATGCTTTTCAACAAAAAAATACCTTGTTTCATACTCCTCTAAGCCTTGGCTGTAGAAAGCTATTGGCTGCTCCAAATCTTCATGATTCTGCTGCATAAGAATACCTGAAATGGTGTCCACATTAGCATATGTATACAAAATGAAATCTTTCATAAAATTTGGATTTAAAAGCGTAGGAGCACTTGCTATGGCTTTCTTAACATCTTCAAACCCTTTTACTCCCTCCTTGGATGAGTTGAAGTTTTGATTTTTCTTTAGCATGGTTGTAAGTGGTTTAGCTACAGTAGTGAAATCAGAAATGTATCTCCTTATAAAGTTGATTTTTTCAAAAAAACTTTGCAAAGCCTTTTTGCACTTAGGCAAGGAGAGTGAAAGAATGGATTGAATCCTTTCAAAATCTATGTTTAAACCATGCTTTGAACCAACATGTCCAAGAAGCTTACCTTCATGAACTGAAAATACACACTTTTTGGGATTTAGAGATATCCCAAATTGCCTACACCTTTCGAAAACTTGTTTGAGATTAACCATGTGATCTTTTGCATCTTTTGAAAACACTGTTATATCATCCAAATAAACAAGCACAAATCTGTTAAGAAGGCCTTGAAAGGCCATATCTATGGCTCTCTGAAAAGTTGCTTCAGCATTAGACAAACTGAATGGCATCTTTCTGTATGCAAATGTCCCCCACTTAGTCATGAAGGTTGTCTTGAATTGGTCCTCTTTGACCAAAATCTGATTGTAACCACTATACCATCTAACAAGAAAAACCTCTCTGAACTTGCAACAAGCTGTAAAATTTGTTCCATTGATGGCAATGGATAGTGGTCTTTAAGTGAAGCCCTGTTTAAATCACGAAAATCAACACAAACAAATCTCACCATTCTTTTTCCATACTGGAACGAGGTTTGCCACCCAAGTTAAGTGCTTGATTGAAAATATAATAGTTGATTCTATGAGCTTGTGAAGCTCAGCTCTCATCAAAGGCTCAAGCTTTGGATTGATTGGCCTTTGTCTTTGTCTCACTGGTTTAGTTTCCTCTTCTAACTCAATGGTGTGCTGAGCCAAACTTGGATCTAAACCTTTGAGATCACTATACTGCCATGCGAATATATCAGCAAAACTCGTGCATAAATCAATTAAAGCTTTCTTTTGTGGAGGAGTGCATACCTTGCTCAATTTCAAAATTTTACCAGCTGCAATCTCTACAGTGGCATAGTGCTCTTCCTTTGTTGACAAGGATGATTTCTCTTTCCTTAGCTCATCATCTTCACTGAAAATATTTTCAAGAGTGACCAATCCTTTGGGTAGCCTATTCGTTTTCAGTTGTACAATTTGATCACCATACTGCTGTAAGTGTTTCGATTGATTTCTTGAAGAAAACTCAACCTCTTTCTGCAAAAATCTCACAATTTGATTGTCATTTTCAAACACTTGCCAATTCTCTTGGTTATCCGGAACAGAAGGCCTTACAACTACCTTTATATGTGACTGAAAATTGTCACTTTTTACATCAGCTGGAATGTTAAATTGTGTTTCAACAACAGCCAACCTATCAACATGTTTATTCCTATCTCTTGGTATTGCCTAAGTATTAAAAGATTGAAAATCTTCAAGTAAATCCCAAACTTTGTCTATAAGATTTAAGCAACAGATTCTTGCATACATTCAAACCTCTTATTTGGTGGACTACAAGTTCACTATCTCCAAACACTTGCAAACAATTGACTTTCATCTTTCTAGCCCACTGCAAACCGTGAACTAGTGCTTCATATTCAACAACATTGTTTGAACAACCAAACTGAAATTTAATAGAGAAGAAATACCTTTGTTCTGTAAGAGAAATTAACATCATTCCAGCTCTGGTTCCATGCTTATTTTTTGATCCATCAAAGTACAATTGCCACAAGCCTTCATTAGATTCGTCTTTTTTGACCATGGTTGGAATTGGTGTATCGTTCTTATGAAGACAATACACACCAAGACCTTCCTCTTCAATCAGCTTGTAGGGATCATGCTCATGTAAGGTAGAAGCCCACTCATCAAGAAACAAATCTAGAACTCCATTTAAAGGTGAGTCCTTTTCTACATCACTAGTTTGTAATATTTCATTTGAGATGATACAATTTGCATTGACAACACTTCGCGTATAAGGGTCCATATGACAACGTGCAATAGGCTTTGAATGAATTGTTATCTTTGTACCATACCTGGTTTTGAACAACAAATAGGTCCAATTAGCTGATAAACATCTCCCAATCTCTGAGATGAAGTCCCTTGAAAGGCACATAGCGAAATAATGAGGCAAGTCCACCACTACAACATCCTGTTGTAGAGTAACGTTAGGACAAGCGTGTAATGTCAATTTCAAATCTTTGATAATGCCTTTTGTCTTTGCTGGTAAACCATCCAACTGCAATACCCTTTAGTATTTGGCTTATAAACAAGGCCGAGCTTATCTACAATCTGTTTGGACATTACTGTACGGCTAGCTCCACTATCCACCATACAATTATGAACCAAAGTATCACCCACTATCAACAAAAGATAAAAATGAATTTTCTTTGATTTTATCTCATTTTTGCCCACCTTTAACATCTTATCTCCTTGCTGCCCCTGTTGTTTAGTTGGCTGATCCAAATTTGTCAAGACAACACCTTCTTTCTCAACTGGGTTTGGAGACAATTCAAGCGCTGAAAGTTCTTGAATGAGTTTATCCTTTTGCCCTGGAATTGAAAGAGAATCCCATATGGTAATGCTGATGTTAGACTTTTTCATTTGATCCACAATACTGAAATGAGATGCACTAACTTTTGATTGCACTTTCTGAGGTACTTGCTGCTCACGAATTAGAGGTATTTGCTGCACTTTACTAACCTCTATATTCTGATTTTTCTGGGCTGTGGGGGTAGTAGGCTGCTCTTTTGTACTTTTAGCAACAATACAAGGAGTACTTGAAGTATTTGCTACCGCTTGGGCTTCATCAATAACTCTAATTTTAGTTCTTTGATAGGTTATAGCTGCAACTTGGGCACTTGAATCGTTAGTTTTAACAACCTAAGTAAAAACAACATAATCATCAACCTGCCAATTTACATTAATAGCATCAGGCTGACCTTGAACTTGATGAGTCACTCCTTGTTATGTCAAACCTATATCTTGATATTGACCTCCTTGAAAAGAGAAGTTTTCTTGTGTCATCTGTGGCATGGTGATGTTTTGTGATACCAAGGCTTGGTTTTGAGCATCATTGAGATTTGAGGGCTGCCAACTTGAATCCTGCACCAAATTATTGAGGTGGGGTTGGAACAATGGCTTTTGAAGTGGAAGGCGCATTCGGATCAAGAGCAGCATATGGCTTAGCTGGAGTTATGGCTCCTTGTGCTTGATAGGGTGGTCTATTTTCTCTAAAATCCTAATAAGGAGACTTTTGATCTTTGAAAGACTGATAGTTGTTTTGATTTTGCTGTTGATAGGGCCTATTCGATTGAAATTGCTGCCTTTTGAGCTGTACTATTTCATTTTCAAAAGATTGTAACAAACTTTTTAACTCTCCTATCTCACTAGCTGACTAGTAGGTGCTGCAATAGGAATTTGAGGTGCTGGAATTGGAGCCAAGGATGGAATTTGAAGAACTTGAGGGGCTGGTATAGAACTTATTTATGGAAATATGGGCATTGGAGGTCTTGGGGAAAGCTTACTTTCTTGTATCAAACTATTTTTTACCTTTATTGCAACTTCATAAGCATCTGGCAAAGTAGTACCACCCATTGACCGTATCACCACACTAATGTCAGAATTAAGAGTTTTCAAAAAATACAAAAATGCATATTTAAGGGATAGCCGAATCAGAACCGGTATTCTGGCCCATGTCTTCTGGAATCTGAGATTAAAATCGGACATGAACTCATCAGGGGCTCTCTGTATGGGAGTTAATTGCTCAACTAAAGATAAGTGATCAGATTTGTCTTCAAATTGCTTGACTAAGGCTGCACCCAAGTCATCCCAAGTGGAAATGGATCTAAGTGGGAGGGTTCTATACCACTGTAATGTTTTTCCTTTGAAAGAAGCAACAAACAATCTAATAGCAACATTATCCTCAACAACATTATGAAGAGAACAAAGATTAGCCACATCTTGGATATGCTCAATAGGGGTTGTTTGATTTTCTCCTGAGAAGAATGAAATACTTTAACGGCAGATACATGAATGTCATCAAACTGTGCTAGATTTAGTGGACTTCCCCTATTTAATGGAGCAAACATTTGATTTCTAATGGTCATGTGGATAGTGGAAATTGCAGTGTTTAGAATGATAGGATGAGGAGGTAAATATTCTCTTTGAAGATATGGATTTTCCTTCCTAGACCTTGCTGTTTTATAAGTTACAAATTCAAAAGGAATACCTTTACTTGCTGATCTTGTGGTAACCTTTGGTATGAACGGATTGCTTGAATGATGCGTAGATAAATATCCTTTGCTGTTGCGAAAACTCTTTAGATATGCAAAGATCTTTTTCGTGGTCCCATCGGGCATGCCAAAAATTGTTGTCAACCTGGAGTTGCTCCCTGAATAAAAAACGTGCTGAAATGACTAATCCTCTCTTCAGTTGAAACAATGAGATCTTCTCACGAGGGTGGGTGCCTCAATGGTGAGAACTTTCAGAGAAGGTTGGTTCTTGTAAGATGTATCAATGAGGATCTCTACTCTGCGTTGCGGACTACCATGGAAAAGGAAGAAATAAACTTGAATAGGAAATCCTACCTAATGACGGTGATACACCAGAATGTTGATCCACCCTACTTGGAACCTTGAACACTGAACAAACAAGGGAAAAGGAAGACCTTTGATTTCAATTGATCACTATGCATAAGTATCTCATAAGAAGGTTCGATCCAATGACAAAAAACGTGAGGGAAAACGATGGAGAGAGGTCTGATACAAGATACTATGCAACCACTTAACATCCACTTACAGCTTCAACAAAAGACATATAAAACACTGAACATGACGTGCATAACATGATAAGCTAGCAACTAGGTACAAATCAAAATTTGGGAAGGGAGAGAAATCTACCACATATGCAAATTGTTGAATGAATGTACACTATGCCAGCACTTGAAATTTGAAAGTACAGTCCTATTGATTAAAGAGGTTACACAACTCACCAATGACAGAGTCTGGTTTTACCAAGAAAAAGATGGATTTTACAAGGCTGAAAAGCCATTAATATAGAAAATTACAAAAAGCCAAGAGATTGGCATTGGAAAATAAAGAGGGAGTAAACTCAAACCAACTCAGATTTTACGAAAGTCTATTTTGTCTTGCATGAAAATTCCTTGCGTTGAAAAAGAAGAAGAAGACAAGCTTTGAATGCATGAAATCTACGAATAGATGTCTTGATTTGAAAACCAGTCAACTCCAAAACAAGAGTAGTCAAATCCATTCGAACTGTTGGAATGTTTGAAAGTCTTCCCTTTGCATGAAATCAATGCAATTGCCAAATTAAGAATTATGTTTGAACTACCGCAATGTTTCAAGCTTTGAGACAAACAAGAGTGCATGCATGAAATTTCTCGCTGCTTGAAACGTTTAACACTTTGCTCGTTTATCATGCAAGACAACTCTATTTTCAGAACTAAAGCATGCTTGTTTTCTTAAACGTGTTCACTTCGTTGGAGTCACTCACGTTAGTCTGTGCATGATTTTTGTTCATTCTTCCTTTGTCTTTATTCTACATTTGTTTTATTCGCTGTTCATGCTTATGTCCATGTTTAGTTCTGCTTCAGTCTTTGCTCATGCCTCTATTTTTGTGTTTGTTTTATTGACTGTTCATGCTTATGTCCATGTTCAGTTCTGCTTCAGTCTTTGCTCATGCCTCTACTTCTGCGTTTGTTTTACTTCTTGTTCATTTCTTGTTCAGTCCTGTTTGTGCTTACGTCTCTGTTCATGCTCAGTTCACTTCGTGTTTTCTCTAGCTTTTCCCGTGTTTTGCTTTAATTCGGGATTCGAGCTTTATTTTGGTCGGGCTTCTGTGTTTATATTTTCCTGTGCTTGGCATTTTATTTTTTCATTTTTGGCCTTTGCTTACGCTTTAACCTTCGAGCTTTTGTTCCTTGCTTGTGGCCTATGGCGTTCATTTGGCCTTTGGGATTTTTGATCCATCTGAATTCCTTCGGACTTTTTGTTCGAACGAATTCCTTGGGACAAAAAGTCCAAAGGAATTCGTTTCCTTCTGCGTTTGTTTTATTTCTATCGGGGTTTTCCCTAGGTATATCCTCCATCAGTGCTTTTTGTGAATTCCTTCGGACAAAACGTTCTAAGGAATTCGTCTCCTTTGGCTATCTTTCCCCGAAGGGCAAGTGCCCTTCGAAAACTTTGTTTTTGTCCTTCGCCCTATGAAGGTGCCCTCCGCAAGGGCTTCTGCTTCCCAAAAATGCCCTTCGGGCTTCTTGATTTGGTCTTTTTAGTCGCCTGGGTGCCTTACGCAAAGGTAAGGTTCTTTTAGAGGTGCCCCTCGGAAGAATGGTAAAGGTCCACTTCGCTGCATAGTGCCCTCCGAAAGGGCCATTCGTCCTCAAAAGTGCCTTTTGTAACTTTTGAAAGGGTCCTGCCACCGACCAAGTGCCCTCCGCAAGGACAGGTGTCCTTCAAAACTTTTGCCAAGGTCTTTTTCGTGCTTGAAGTGTCCCCCGCAAGGGCACATACCCTTCGGGGTTTTTGTAAATGACCCTTCGAGAAAAATGAAAGGTCCTCTCGCCGCCTGAGTGCCCTCCACAAGGGCAGTTGCCCTTTGAGCTTTTTGAAGGGCACCCGGGCTTTTTGAAATTGTCCTTTGGATGAATTGTCTGCGTCTTTAGAAACATAAAGTGAACCAACCTGAAGGGTACATACCCTTCAAGACTTTTGAATTGGACCTTCCCGAAGGGCAGGTGGCCTTCGGGGCTTTTCAACTGTGTTTTTCCTTTTCCTTCTGATAAAAGTCCGAAGAAAATAAACTTTGAATGACTACCACTTAGTCATGTTTTTGGACTTTTACATAGTTCTTTGAGAGCTCTTTCTCTCGGACGAAATGTCCGAAGAAATAGTCCACCTCTTATGGCCCGAAAAAATCCTTGGGAAGACAAAATAAATAAACTTATAGCTTGTATGTCTTGGCTTTTGGCTGTACGTGATGCTTAGAAGAAGAGGAAAACCCTTTCAAACTGCTGTAGATGGCCACTTGGGTGGCTGCAAATGCACATTTAAGAACCCCAAAATTGATTCACAAGACAAACTTGGCACCATAGCAAAGTTTTGAATAGCAGGGGTGACAATTTGCCCTATGGGGGAAAAATTGTCAACATTTTTTGAATTCCTTCGGACAAAAAGTTCGAAGGAATTCGTTTCCTTCTGCCTTTGTTTTATTTCTATCGGGTTTTTCCTCGGGTATATCCTCCGTCGGGTCTTTTTTTGAATTCCTTTGGACTTTTTGTCCGAAGGAATTCCTTGACAAAAAGTCTGAAGGAATTCGTCTCCTTTGGCTCTCTTTCCCCGAAGGGCAAGTTCCCTTTGGGAACTTTGTTTTTGTCCCTCGCTTTATGAAGGTGTCCTCCACAAGGGCTTCTGCTTCCCAAAAATGCCCTCCGGGCTTCTTGATTTGGTCCTTTTAGTTGCCTGGGTGCCTTCCACAAGGGTAAGGTTCTTCTAGAAGTTCCCTTCGGAAGAATGGAAAAGGTCCACTTCTCTGCATAGTGCCCTCTGCAAGGACTATTCGTCCTCAAAAGTGCCTTTTGGAACATTTGAAAGGGTCCTGCCACCCACCAAGTGCCCTCCGCAAGGGCAAGTGTTCTTCGAAAAAATTGATTTTGTCCTTCGGAACTTTTGCCAAGGTCTTCTTTGTGCTTGAAGTGTCCCCCGCAAGGGCACATACCCTTCGGGGTTTTTGAAAATGACCCTTTGGGAAAAATGAAAGGTCCTCTCGCTCCCTGAGTGCCCTCCACAAGGGCAGTTGCCCTTCGGGCTTTTTGAAGGGCACCCAGGGTTTTTGAAATTGTCCTTCGGATGAATTGTCTGCGTCTTTAGAAACATAAAGTGAACCAACCCAAAGGGTACATACCCTTCGGGACTTTTGAATTGGACCTTCCCGAAGGGCAGGTGCCCTTCGGGTCTTTTCAATTGTGCTTTTCCTTTTCCTTCGGACAAATGTCCGAAGAAAATAAACTTTGAACGATTGCCACTTAGTCATTTTTTCGAACTTTTACACAGTCCTTTGAGAGCTCTTTCTCTCGGACAAAATGTTCGAAGAAATAGTCCACCTCTTATGGCCCAAAAAAATCCTTTGGATGACAATAAATAAACTTACAGCTTGTATGTCTTGGCTTTTGGCTGTAGGTGATGCTTAGAAGAGGAGGAAAACCCTTTCAAACTGCTGTAGATGTCACTTGGGTGGCTGCAAATGCACATTTAAGAAGCCCAAAACTGATTCACAAGACAAACTTGGCACCATAGCAAAGTTCCGAATAGCAGGGATGACAATTTGCCCTGTGGGGGCAAAATTGT
Organism: Torreya grandis; assembly: GCA_037957365.1. NCBI lineage: Eukaryota > Viridiplantae > Streptophyta > Pinopsida > Cupressales > Taxaceae > Torreya > Torreya grandis. The sequence goes on from JARHVA010003081.1 coordinate 1,286,589, forward strand.
CAACAATATTTCCCTGTACAACAAGGAAGAGTGATTTTTCTGTAAAATTGTGAAATTGAAATCTCTATCTTTTCTTCGAAAGTACATCTTACTTTTATCCTTGAGATATTGGAGTGTGAAAATTTACTCTCTTTGACTGAAAAAGGCAAAGAAATTGGATATTTTAAGATGGAAATGTTTGATAATAATGATATAATCTTGGAAATATTGTTGTTGAAATCAACATATCTTGCTAAGACACGGTACAATGCTGTGAAAAGAGATGGTAAATAACAAACTAATCCGTCTTTTTATTGGCGAGGACAAGAATGTGCATTCAATAAAATGCTGGCCCACACAATTGTTGTGTGGAGTGACTCTGACTGATCAATTTTTTTGAATAGAATTAATTCAAGATTCCAAAATTTGGAATCCAGATTATGGCAACTACTATGAATTACTGTATCAGCCATGAATACTTGCTGAACATGTTGGAAAAGTATCTTTCTTAATGTTCATTCCTTTTCAAGTCCATGATATGAACCTATGATGTGGAATCCTGCATTTTCAAACCTAGGTAGGATATTAACCTGAAATGTTGCATCCTAATTTTAGTTACTAATTAACAATTACTGCGACTCCTTCTATCTGAACACATTTCTATGGGGAAGCTCTTTATAAGACAATGACGGTACTTGAAAATGTCTTTTCTTCCCATATAGCATGTTCAATCAGACGTTTCATTTTGCTAGAAATTAGTGTTATTGCTTGGTCTGTATTATGTAGTTGTTTCTTCTTGCGTTCCTTTTGGCTCCAATACCATGTGGAATGCACTAGGATAATTAAAACATCTGCTACTTGTCTCATATTGTTCTGGATTTTATATGGTTTGTAGAATTGTAGCACTAGTTTATCTATGTTACCTTTAATTAAAGTTGTTTGTCTTTCATGTTGCAGAAGTACATAAACATGGTTTGCCATGTCGGTGCTTCTCTCTAAATGATAGTGATCATCTTTTTTTCATACCCTTTTGGGCTTCAACAAATTTCTTTTAGCAGACTTAAATTTGGATAAAATAATTTGTAAATGTAAGTCCACACCAAAACACCAAACCGGGGTGCTTGGCAAGGCACTTACAAATTTTTGATTTATCGTAGCCTCTCTCAAGTGGAGGTTCTTAAGCTTGCTTCGCACACAACATGCCATTTGCCCTTTTATGGGATTTGAACTTGGATCAACTTATAAATGTAATTCCACACCAAAACACCAAACGAGGGTGCTTGGAAAGGCACTTAACAAATTTTTGATTTGTTGTAGCATCTCTCATGCAGAGGTTTTTAAGCTTGCTTTGTATAGATCATGCCATTTGCCCATTTATGTCCTTTCTTGTAGGTATACCTTCCATTGGTATTATGATATTCCTTCACATATTCATATAATGATTTGACTTGTAATATTTGGATTGACATATGCTAAGCAATATTGTAGTAACATTTTGTCAAGTCCAAACATTTCACCCATAAATTGTGTGCTAAAAATTTTAGCTTTGTAGTTAATTTTCTAAACATTGGTTTTTTATACAATTGTTATCTAATAATATGAATTTTGTCTGTTGGTAAGGCCTACTTAAATTGTCGATGTTCTTAAATCTAATTGATCTAGGTTGAGGATTCAATAAAGGCAATAACACACCAACGATTAGGAATTAGTGTGTTATAATAATGCAAACTCCTCTCTATTGAATTGACACAAATTTGCAAGAGTGCAAAACAAAGCTTTATTGCAAGATAATAAAAGAGTTTATAAAAAGAAAGCAATCTCTGCGGAAGAGATATTTGCTGTCCACTCTACATTACAATAGGGCAAACCCTTGTCTTATAGCTATAGAAAAATAATAATAGTAAACTACTGTAAATTTAAATAAAACTAATAATATCTGCTCAATAAGCAAAGGCATGTAAATAGGAATCTTATTTAAAGCTAAACAAAACTAATAATATCCGTTCAACATGCATGGGCATGCAAATAAGAAAACTCCAAGAAGAAGAGATCTAAAATAAGAATTGCTAATAATAGCCTATGTTACCGGATATGCCCCCCAGCGTTGGGAGCGCGGTGGATACGCCCCAGGATACGGGAGTGCGGGGGGAGCCAAGGGATATGCCCAGGGAGTGTCCCTGGGCTGCGGATACGCCAGATACATCTAGGTGACGTATCTGGGCGTATCTGCAGCCCAATGACACTCCCTGGGCGTATCCCCACGCTCCCGGACGTCAAAAACATTTTTTTTCAAGTTCGTCCAATGAAAAGTCAAACATGGACTTCAAAATACAATTAAAAACAAACTAAAGTGGATTCCCAACCCTAAAAGCAACATTCACACTCATTTTATCAAAAGAAGCATAAACAAGTCCCCACAACCCCTCTCATGCCGGATGGCTTGTCGTACTACAAATGATATTCCCAAGGGGATTACAAGACGTCACACCATTACAGTTGTTGGAGGTTTAGATATTCACTTCACCTCCTAATACATTGCACATATGTTCACTCTTGTTCACCCTTGTACTTCAAAATACAGCTATGGATGTCATATTGAAGTTTTTATTTAACTTATTTTGTTTCCTCTATGCATATTATGTTGTTAATTTTGCTTATATGGCTATATTTTTTTATTTTTTATTTTTATATATATATTTTTGTATGTCCGTATCCAAACGTATCCAAACCCCCCCCCAAAAAAATCCCTGTATCCAATTCTCGTACCCGTATCCGTATCGGTAACGTAGATAATAGCCATCCAGGATAGGCCACCTTGTCGGGGTCATAACTTTTTTGGGTATGCTTCAATTTTAGAACAATTCATCTTTCCACAAAGCTCAGCTCACAATCTAGAAGTTCACATAGTTTTAGTTGTGTGATGAGGCTTTTTTGAGCTCCAAAATGCACCAAAGGCCTCCAAAATTGCCATTTATGTTGTGTTGTTTTTTTTGTAAAATCGCAATTTTTTGAAAATAAACCATTACTCTTATGTATTGGTCTCGAGTAGTTACCAGGATCATTTGCCCTCTCCCGCTCTTGCTCCCTCCCCCATGAGACGCAACAGGGCTTGTTGCATCTAGGTCTTTAACCAAATGTGGAAAATTTTGTTGAATCTGACTCTTGGTTAGCCACTTTCCTTGGTGAGTGATCTTTTGTGCTTTTATAAATCAATATAGGGGAATTTATAGATTTATGGTATCTTTTACCATTGCATCAATGACCCGATCAACAATGAATAGTGTTGAATAGTTAGGATTAAATTCTGTGACCTGCAACTGTTCAACAATATTTGATGTGTTTAAGCGAGGTGGGAAATATGCCCAGAGTAGTCCCACTTTAAACATTGGATGTAACCCAAGATAGGGTGTCAAGTTTAGCTCAAAGGCATTAGTTCCCACTTACTTGATGATTGTATAGGGCCCATATCGGAGAGGTCTAAGTTTCTAGTTTGGTCCTTATAAACATTTTTTTTTTATAAATGTAGCCATATCTTATCACCAACTTGGAACTAGTGAGGAACTCGATGTTGGTCATGGCATTGCTTGTACTTCTGGGAAATTTTCTAGGAGATTTCATTCACCTGCTTTTGGATTCGCTAGATTTGTTCAATAAATCTAGTGGCCTTGTCAGATTCTTTTTGTACATGGTTGGATACTTCCTCCAATACAATAGGCAATGCCATGTCAATGAGGGCTAGCGGTTGCAACCGAAGACAAACTTGAAACGGGCTTTGGCCTATGGAGCCATGGAGGGACTGATTATAGCCATGTTGGATGTATGGTAAACGTTGGGGTTCTAGATTGCACTCTAGTTGAGAAGGGGATTGTTCAGGGCCTCTGCTCAAATCTAGACCAACATGGGATTGATCCTAGGCTGTGGGTATCCTAATAATGAATCAGACCTCCGGAGAAGGCCGACTTCCTTTTGGATCTATCACCTAAACTAAAACTGTTTGGGAAAAGGGAGAGAAAAATAGGTAACAAAGCATGAAAACATGTAAAGGAGGTGATGCACCAGTAATGTGATTGTTCATCCACTCTATTGAACTTCTAATGAACACTAATGAGATCGGATTTGCAACTCCAAATTGCTGTTTATGCATTAGTATTTCATGCAAAGGTTCACCAAATGATCAAAACCTAAGGGAATTGATAGGTAGGCCTGGTTCAAGGCACTAACCAGTCAATGTATCCACTTGCTAGCTTTAATCAAATGACATTTAACACTAAACATGACCTGCAAAATAATATGATCTAGTAGCTAGGTGATATTCGGGATTTGACAAGGGAGAGATTTCTACCACATATGCAAATCAATTTGACATCTACACATTGTACTAGAATCATGAAATCTGAAAAAAGTCCTGTATTCATCTCAAGAGGTTACAAAGATCAAGTCTGGACAGAGTCTAGTCGTGCCCAAGAGAGGGATTATCGAGCTGTTTTCAAGGCTTAGACGCTTGCATTTATAGAAAAGAATGAGAGAGGGAACTGTGCATTGGAAAAGGTCCAATGGCTTCTGATGGATTAACACCAATTCGAGGATGCTGCTGAGTCAGGATCTTATCAAGAAGGCACAATTTCAAAGGCCTTGCAAAAGAATTTAATGCCCCATGATCCTTATGCAACCGCCAGGGCTTCATCTCGGGACTCCATGCCATTTTCACCTAATCTGCTGACGTGGACCAATTCTTTATGCCTTGGAACTCACAGAGTCTCACTTGGTCTGTTTTGAATGGTTGGATGTATCTGTTTTGTTGAAAATAGGGCCACATTGATAGATGAGACCCTTTGCATAAATCACCCATATCTGTTCCATTTCCATAGGTCTATTGTAGACGGAAAACCAATCTAAGGTCATTGGTTTTCCCATAGTCCTTACATTAAAATGGACCCATAGACCATATAGCACTTGTTGACCATTTTTGGTCCTGCAGACCAAAATAGGTCTCCCTTTTCTTCTCCTTCCATTTCCACGCTCAAACATGAAGGATAATGCAGAAGTATACTTCTGCAACTCGTTTTTTCTCTTGGCGTGCAAAAGGCTTAACTTCAAGCATTTGCAAGAACAAGCAGGGTTGGAAGGAGCGATTATACAGGAGTTTGCAAAAGGTGCTAGCTTCATGAGAGTTCCCAAAGTTGAGTGTAAGTTCCGTGTCTCAAACATCTAAAGAGCTCCATGATGTGTTCTCGGGTCTAATAGAGCAAATAAACTATTTTGGAGGACTTTTATTGGCAAAATAGACCAAGTTCAGAGGGCAGAAAACGCTTGAAAGGGTCAGAGTTTTCCTTCAGAAAAAGACTAAGGCAAAAGAAATCCAAGGGAATTCAAGGAACGAATTCCTTTGGACTTTATGTCCGAAGGAATTCCTTTGGACATTTTGTCCAAAGGTATTCATCGGGGTTTTTTTTCCGAAAGACAGAAAGGGCCAAAGGATCATTTTCAAAAGCGCGAAGGGTAGCAACCTTTGCGAGGGGCACTCAGAAGACAAAAAGGGCCTTTGCAAATTTTTCAAAAGGCAATTTTGGAGACCAAACAACCCTGGCGGAGGGTAGTCAGGCACAAAAAGGACCATTCCAGCAGGCTGAGGAGGGCAGTTCCGGACCCAAAGGTGCCCTTGCGGAGGGCAGCTGGTTAAAAAAGCCGAAACAAGGCGGAGTTTTCCTTCGGAAAAGACTAAGGCAAAAGGGAGGATTTCCTTTGGACTTTTGTCCGAGGACTAAATCCGAAAGAATCCAAGGTAAAGCTCAAAATTCCTTCAAACATTTTGTTCGAAGGAAAAGACACGGAAAATCAAAGGATCAATTCCTTCGGACAAAATGCCCGAAGGAATTCCTTCGGACATTTTGTTCGAAGGCGTTTGTCAAGGAATTTTTTCGAAAGAAAGAAGCCAACCGAAGAAAGCAAGCGTTAAAACATTGAAGGGAACATTCCTTCGGACATTTTGTCCGAAGGATTTGAGGACCAAGGAGCCCGAAGGACCTTGAAGGGCAAGTGCCCTTGCGGGGGACTCTCGGCAACCGCAAAAGGGACCTTTCTCAAGGCCCGAAGGGACACCTTCCCTTCGGGGGGTTTCAAAGACAAAGGCCCGGCCGAAGAAAAAAAAAGCCGAAGGAAAGGAAAAGCCGAAGGAATTGCCAAGGGGGTGATAGGGCCGAAGACATCAAAATCGAGCATCATGAACTAGTCGTTGGGATCCAGACATCAGATGATGTCCCCGCAGACGTCAAATTCAGGGCAATGGAATAGCCGTTGATTTTCAAATGCTTGAGCGCGAACCTGAGGAAATTCAATGGGGTTAAGGCTAAAGGGAAGAGACCGCTGAGGAAGGAGCAAAAAAAGGCCAGGAAAAGACAAAAGAAATGGCAAAAGACAAAGCCAGGCGAAGACAAAGCTGGAAAAAGACAAAAGTCAAGAACGAACTTATTGACCCGCTGATAAAAGAGCCCAAGGAGCCAGCAAAGGATGAAAAGATAGCCCCGAGAGCTCCAATTCCAGGAAAAGACAAAGCCAGGAAGAGACAAAATATGAGATATGGACAAAACAACCCAGGTGGCAAAAGGGAGGCGAGTTATTCCAGTAGTTGAAACAGTCTCCGCCAAGTGGTCATCAAGGAGCACAAACAGTGAACGGCGCGACCTGTTTTTTCTTCATTTTGCATTAAATGGTCAGACAACCGCGTGAATGTCTTTAAGGAGCGGTCTTGTTTGCAGACAAAGGAGCGCGGCCCATGCTTTCACAATAATGTTTGAACACCAAAGTCAAAACTGGTAGCCGACACAACATTCTCTTTCAGTGGCTTCCTCTTCCCAATGCTCTCAACGCACATGGGCCACTTGTAAAAGGGTGCCAAAGTCTTTTCCAAAAGGGGCGCCTTTCCTTTCTCTCTCTCTCTATATATTGTAAACTCTCATTTGAAAAAGATCTCTCAGCTTGTAAGGCGGAGCTCTGCCGAAATTTACTTTGAATAAAAAAGAAGCATTTTTGCCTCCATTTGAGCTTGCACTTTTGCATGCCTATGGTTTTGTCTTGGGTGAAGTCATTTTCCTTCATGCTTTCACAAACTGATTCCAGCATGTCTAGTGTATTGTGAGTTCTTTTGCAGGTTAGCCAGAAGTGTCCACACCAGAGTATAGGCGCATGTGAACACGCTGCCATAGTGTGTCTTAGAACACCTCTGGTAGTTCTTCCTCCCTGTATCTCCAGAGGACCCCTAGCTCACTGATGTAGAAGAATTTCTCATATCAAATGAAGTGTATATCAGCTTGTTCTTGGTGGAAAGTGTATGTTCAAGCTAAGTAGATCAACCATTTTTGGTGCATCACTGTTTAGTTTAGGTTCTGTTTTCAGTAACCCCTTCTCTCTTTTCAACCCCCCCCCCCCTCCCCAATTTTATATATTAGCAGTAGTAGTGAAATAACCCAAAAATGCATCAAAGGGAGTTGGCCCTTATTTAGAGATTCTCCCCTCAGTTTTGCCAGATCCACAGGCAAGAGAGGAGTCTCCATTGTGCCGCGTGGAAGAGAGAAGCCTAGCCTTCTCTCAAGGGTGCAATCCACAACGTCAACAGCACCTTCTGGATCCCATTGGTCTAAAAAGACCCACTTTATCTTTGCAGGAGCCAAGAGTTCATTGTATATAGATCCTTCTTTAGAAATGGCGAACTAGTTACAAGAACGAACCCTGCAAGCCAAAAACATGTCGAACCAAAGGTCTGCATTAAGCTCCAATGGCGGTCCCTTTATATTTCTCATACTTGACTATATCAGTTAGACTGCTTCGTGGCATTTGAAACGGCTTTAATGGCATCGGGATGACCTTTCAAAACCCTATTGTCCACTTTCGAAAATAGCCTCTCAACCCTCATCGAAAACCCTAGGCTCGTTTTTGCTCCAATTGGTTGTTGAACGCTGACTCGGACCCTTGACTTTTCTAACTCTTGTTCGCTCTATTGATCTGCCTGTGCACAGATGCCCGCAAGCCATCAATCTTCTGTCAACTGAAACGCGCTTGTGCCACTTGTCCTTGACTCATTAGCTCTTTGGATTAGCTGACCAGTTTGACTCACGTGCGCCATCCGATCAAGATGTATGAGTTCACTCGCAGCATAGATCTCCCTGGTCCCACTTTCTTGTTAGTTTTTGAGCTTTGTCGGATCATTGGTACGATTGAATGCGAGCCCTCGATTTAGCTTGGACCCATCCTTTTGTCAGTGATTTCGCTCTGTTGGATCTTGGCTTGATTATCCCCATTGTTGGATTATGTCCAACTTGTAGATCTTTAAAGGTTTTAACCTAGGGACCTTTTGACTTGGTTGACTCAATGCGGATCATTAGATCTTATGTGTTAGTATGAGGGCTCCCGCGGACCATTAGATCTCGATCATCTTCAAACCTTTTAAGGACCTTTTGAACCTAAACGGTTACTTGCTTTGATTAAAATTGACGTTTGCGCTAACGTCATTTGACGTTCGCGCGGATGTATTTGACATTCCAAAGACCGTCAAATTTAAGCTCATATGGATTTTCGTAGTGTCTTTATTTTGACTCTCGCCCGACTGTCATTCATTATTTGATTAACTTTGACATATTTATATCTTGAAACGCAGGAATCATGGAGGGGCCAAATTTGTTGGAGATGTTCTTGAGACCAAAAGGAACAAACCCAATTGACCTGCTGGTTCGGTGAGGCTTCTTGAGTGAAGATATAAAATGTTCAAGTTGACTGGTCCATATCTGGTTCGCATGACGTCCTGGTGACGTTCTAAGCTTATTTGGCTAAGTATGGGAAACTTAGCGAAATCTGACTGAGGAGCCAACTTTGAACATGCACAACTCTTACCGTGCTTCGGCGGATGATCTAAAACTTAGTGCGTAGCAACTAGGGACCAAGCTGGACAAACCCGTGTGATCACTTTCTCCTGATACTACCACACGTGCGAGATATGGCCTTTGCAAATTGCCTATTTATACTTTTTGCTACTTCCACTGAATTCTTGGACTAGGCAAAATTTGGTATGTAGACCAAAATTGGTCAACATCTTTGGCAACTTGGTTGGGCAGCATGCCTGCTATGCTCGAATTCAGACCATGTACATGACCTTTGACTTATAACAGATAACACATCTGTTCCATGATTGCAAAAAACCTCTTGATTGACAGACAATGGACTCCACCAAAACAGGGAAGAAAACAAAAGAAAGTAGGGAAACTAATGCAACAAAGTAAATGTGCAAATAAAGCACTTATCTGGGACAAAATATAAACAAACTAATCTAATTAACCATGACAAAACATGATCCACTTGGATCAAAAAGTAAATTCATGAATTTGCTCATTACAAAATATGGTACAAGTTGCAAAGTAGGGGGTTTATTAAACATGACCTTTGAAGAGGCACTCTTTTTGCCAATTATTTCTCTTAACATCTCTTGAAATGAGCTATTGATAGTAAACCAATCACCAACAAAAGCAAATTCATCTTGCACTTTTGGATTTTCTTTATGTTGCTTGTCAACTACAACCTTGTCAATTGACATCTCATTTATGCATGATCCTTGAGTGACCTTGTCCTTATCAACTGCTGCAAGTTCATTAACTGTTCAAGGAGCTCTGAGTAGTCAAACCAAGTTGTATCATGATCTTGAATAGGTGATTCTTGATCAAACTTTTGAATATCATGCTCTCTAATGGGCAACATATCCTTACAAAGTTCTTCAATCTCTTGCAGAGATTAAAAATACAGCTGCCAATCATCTTTTTGCTCTTCACTTTGATTAATTTGAATTAAGATCATTTTGAAAGGTATCTTGATCTTTCTCTAGTGGAGAGATCTCAACATTATTTGTAACATCAACGTGTATCAATTCCTCATGGATTTCTTCCATATCAAGATCAGCGTTTTCCTGCATACTTGAAACATCTTCTTCAATATAAGCGACAATCTTAGTTTCAACTTGGACCTCAATTGAAGTATCAATGAAAAATTCTTCGTCATACACACTTGAAGCATCTTCTTCACATTCTTCAAGAACTTGATTTGCAGCTGCAACCTCTTTCTCTATTTCCCATAGAACAGGCTCCTCTTGAAGAAGGGAGATGGTGGGAGGGTGATGAAATTCATTTGCTTGAGAGAGAGTATGAAGCATGGGAGGTTGATCATGATCAAATTTTGGGATCTTAGGGGCAATGAAATCATTTACTGAATCTTGAAGAGGAGGGAAAGAGAAATTTTTTAGAACTTCCACATTCTGCTCCTTCCACTTGGCTATTACTTCATCAAGCTCTGAAACCTTTTTGTCCTCATGGAGAACTTGACCTTGAGGTGTAAGTGGTGAAGAAAGGGAACTATAAGTAGGTTTAGCCTCTTGAATAGGCATATGAATAGCTTCTTGAATAGGTTCTTGACTCCAACTAGGAATCTCCATTGGCTCACACTGAACATGGTCAAGAACTTTATGAGAATAAGGAACATAAGAAGGCTGGTAAGGAATACAAGAGGGTTCTTGAGACAACTGATCCAACTGAATTTGCTGTCTCTCACAAGCCTCTGTTTTTTCTAATACAAAGCTACAAGACTTAAGCCTCTCCTCTAGATCATTAGACACATTCTGAAAAAACTGCTCATTCACTTCCTCATATTAGGAATCTGAACATACTTTTCTTGCATATGCTATAAATTTAAGCTCTATTTCATCCATTCTCTCTTGGAGACAAGGCTGCTCATGTACAACATCATATCCATATGGGAAAGGTGAAAACCGGTCTTGAAATTGATATGGTTCATAAGGAAGGTAAGAGTCATGCTCTTGGTAATAAGGATCATGGAAACTTGATAAGGTTCATCATAGATTTGATAAAACTCCTAGTAAGGTTGATTAGGTTCATAACAAGGCTCATATGGATCATGACAAGGCTGGTATGATCCATCACAGGGCTGATAAGGAGGTATAGCATAGGGATTTTCTTCATACATAGCCATGAAAATAACATTAAGATAGTGCAATGAAAATGAACTTACTTGGAAACTGCCCGGACTTTAGAAGCAATTGCTTGAGCTTGGTATCACCAAATTCTTTATGAAGAACACTACTGCAACTGCAATTTCACCAAGACAAGATCCAATGGGTCGCATCGGGCGTGCCAAAACTGTTGGCAAATTTTGATTGATTTGTCCCATCGGACGTGCCAAAACTATTGGGGTTCTAGATTGCACCCTAGCTGAGAAGGGGATTGTTTAGGTCCTCTGCTCAAATCTAGACCAACATGGGACTTATCTTAGGCTGTGGGTATCCTAATAATGGATCAGATCATTGGAGAAGTCTGGCTTCTTTCTGGATCTATCACCTAAACTAAAAGTGATTGGGAAATGGGAGAGAGAATTAGGAAACAAGCATGAAAACATGTAAAGGAGGTGGTGCACTAGTAATGTGATTGTTCATCCACTCTATTGAACTTCTAACAAACACTAATGAGATCGGATATGCAACTCCAAATGGCTGTTTATGCATTAGTATTTCATGCAAAGGTTCACCAAATGATCAAAACCTAAGGGAATTGATAGGGAGGCCTGGTTCAAGGCACTAACCAGTTAATGTATCCATTTGCTAGCTTTAATCAAATGACATTTAACACTAAATATGACCTGCAAAATATTATGATCTAGTAGCTAAGTGATATTCAGGATTTGACAAGGGAGAGATTTCTACCACATATGCAAATCAATCTGATATTTACACACTGTACTAAAATTATGAAATTTGAAAAAAGTTTTTTATTCATCTCAAGAGGTTACAAAGATCAAATTTGGGTAGAGTCTAGTCATGCCCTAGAGAGGGATTATTGAGCTGTTTTCAAGGCTTAGACGCTTGCATTTATAGAAAAGAATGAGAGAGAGGGAATTGTGCGTTGGAAAAGGCCCAACGGCTTTTGATGGATTAGCACCAATTTGAGGATGTTGCTGAGTCAGGATCTTATCAAGAAGGCACAATTTCAAAGGCCTTGCAAAAAGAATTTAATGCCCCATGATCCTTATGCAACCGCCAGGTCTTCATCTCGGGACTCCATGCTATTTTCACCTGATCTGCTGACAAGGACCAATCCTTTATGCCTTGGAACTGAAAGAGTCTCGCTTGGTCTGTTTTGAATGGCTGGATGTACTTGTTTTGTTGAAAATAGGGCCACATGATGATAGTTGAGACATAGGTCTACTGTAGATAAAAACCAATCTAAGGTCATTGGTTTTCCCATAGTTCTTATATTAAAACAAACCCATAGACCATATAACACCTTCTGGATCCCATTGGGTCTAAAAAGACCCACTTTATCTCTGGAGCCAAGAGTTCATTGTATATAGATCCTTCTTTAGAAATAGCGAACCAGTTACAAGAATGAACCCTGCAAGCCAAAAAACGTTGAATCAGAGGTCCGCATTAAGCTCCAATGGCGGTCCCTTTATATTCTTCATACTTGACTATATCAGTTAGACCGCTTCGTGGCATTTGAAACAGCTTTAATGGTGTTGGGATGACCTTGCAAAACCCTATTGTCCATGGTCGAAAATAGCCTCTCAACCCTCGTCGAAAACCCTGGGCTCACTTTTGCTCTAATTGGTTGCCGAATGCCAACTCGGACCCTTGACTTTTCTAACTCTTGTTCGCTCTGTTGATCTACCTGTGCACAGATGCCCTCGAGTCATCGATCTTCTGTCAACTGAATGCGCTTGTGCCACTTGTCCTTGACTCATTAGCTCTTTGGATTCGCTGACTAGTTTGACTCACGTGTGCCGTTTGATCAAGATTTACGAGTTCAAGCACACCATAGATTTCCCTGGTCCCACTTTCTTGTGAGTTCTTGCGCTCTGTCGGATCATTGGTACGATTGAATGCGAGCCCTCTATTTAGCTTAGACCCATCCTTTTGTCAGTGATTCTGCTCCGTTGGATCTTGGCTTGATTATCCCGCACTGTTGGATTATGTCCAACTTGTAGACCTTTAAAGGTTTTAACCTGGGGACCTTTTGACTTGGTTGACTGAGCGCGGATCGTTAGATCAAGTATGAGGGCTCCCGTAGACCGTTAGATCTCGACCAACTTCAAACCTTTTAAGGACCTTTTGAACCCAAACGGTTACTTGCCTTGATTAAAATTGACGTCTGCGCTACCGTCATTTGACGTTCGTGCTGACGTATTTGACATTTCGAAGATCGTCAAATTTAAGCTCATATGGATTTAACTAGTGTCTTTATTTTGACTCTCGCGCGACTGTCATTCAGGTTGATTGACTTTGACAATTTATATCTTGAAACGCAGGAATCATGGAGGGGCCAAATTTGCTGGAGATGTTCTTGAGACCAACAAACCCAATTGACCTTGATGGTTGGGCACGAGGCTTCCGATTGAAGATATAAAATGTTCAAGTTGATTGGTCCATATCTGGTTCGCATGACGTCCTGGCAAAGTTCTAGCTTATTTGGCTAAGTATGGGAAACTTAGCAAAATGACTGAGGAGCCAACTTTGAACATGCACAACTTCTACCATGCTTCGGTGGATGATTTGAAACTTAGTGGTAGCAACTAGGGACCAAGTTGGACAAACCCATGTGATCACTTTTCCTGAGACTGCCACACGTGCGAGATATGGCCTCTGCAAATTGCCTATTTAGACTTTCTGCTACTTCCACTGAATTCTTGGACTAGGTATAATTTGGTATGTAGACCAAAATTGGTCAACATTAAACTGTCATGTTTTGAGGTATACATCTGAAGTAGATGCACCATTGTACGGTTAACAACTTCTATTTCCCCATTTGTTTGTGGATGAAAGGAGGTGGACTTGTTTAGGTTGATGTCCATCATGGACCATAATGTAGACCAGAAAGTGCTAAGAAACCTGCTGCCCTTGTTTGACACAATGGTATGTGGTAAGTCGAAGTGGACCCACACATGCTGAAAGTAGAGCCTTGTAGTATCTTTAGATTTACTCCTCTTTGTACAGGGCACCAACACTTCCATCTTGGAAAACTTGCCAACCTAAACAAAGACATAATCATGACCACACCTATTCATGGGTGACCCCAACATCAAATTCATGGAGATTGACTCCTAGGTCGATTGAAAATGAGTAGAGGTGTGTAGAGGCCCTACTTCTTGTTGGCTGGTTTTGGTGTTGCACATGTTGTGCATGATCTAACATTTTTGTAGACATCGTGACTAATCTTGCTGACATCATAACAAAGGTTTGGCCAATAGACATATTTCTGGAGCATTGTCACTATCTTTTCCACCCCAAAGTGTTTTGTAACTTGACTATAGTGTGCCTCCCAAACCATCTTCTATCACTTCACTACCAGAACACATAGGTGTCCCAAGTGACATTTAAGCCCTTACTTGTAGATCACCATTCCTTACTGAGAAGATATTGATGCCATTGTTTCAGTGGTTGGATTAGGGCATAATATTGCTTGTTGTAGATGTTATAATTGAGCTTGCCTTGCGACATGGCATATGAATGGTAAACTGCTGGATGCTCTCTTTGCTTAAGCATAGTTTTTATGGCGTATTGGGAACTATCAGTTGCACGCTCAAAGGGTTGTCACAAGTCGAAGAGAGCAAAACCATGATTAGGAAAATAGCATTTTTCAAATGACTAAATGCTGGGTGGCTGGTATGCAAATATGTTTTTTAATTAGAGAGATGATAACATGGGTGGGAAACATGTGAATAAGTACAAATGAGCATCCTATAAAAACTTTTACCCACCAAAAAACTCGTAAGATCTGAATGTTGATGGAAGGGCCACTTCTAAAGGACCTTAACTTTATTCGGACCTGAATTTCCTCCATGTTCGTCAGTGAGGAAGCCAAAGTACTTGTTTGATGTTTGTCCAAAGATCAGTATTGGAGAAGATCTAAAACTATCTGCACATGGCCCATGTGGTTGTTTCAGGGCTTCCTGTAGACCAAGATGTCATCTAGATAAATGAAAACAAATATTCCAAGATGGGGCCAAAAAATATCGGTGATGGTGCACATGAATGTGGCAGATGCATTGGTGAATTTAAAGGGAATGATCAACCACTAGTAGCGCCCAAAGGTTGTATTAAAGGTTTTCTTCTAGATGTCACATGGTCCATATAGATTAGGTACATCCAAAATCCAAGTCAAACTAAGCGAAGTATTTGGTACCTTGCAATTGGCCCTATTGGTCTCCAATGTGGGGAAATGGTGTAATGTCCCCTTCTAGCTAGACATTGTACTTTTGACACGATTAGCCTATTAGTGGCCCTCGTAGGCTAATACAACATGGTTAGAGGGTCTTCTCTGCAGTTACCCAAATGGCAGTTGGTTTCTTTGGGGAAGTTACGACATAATCTGGAGGTTTTCTAATGATTTATTAGAATGTTTCTATTTTTAGAAACCTCGTTACAAAATGATGTTATATTTGTATTTTATGTTATAATTCATTATTTTATATTAAAGTGCAAATATAATATATTAAAAAGAAAAAATAATAATAAAATATTATGATGTTTCTAGAAGCTTCCCAAATGAAGGAAAGAAAAAAAAAGTATAAAGGGAGGTGTGGGCTGCCATTATGGATTATCCCGATTTGATGTTGTCTTTGTTGTGGTATGCTTGTGGAGCCTAGAGTTTTCTGCAGTGAGTCAATTTGTCTTTGGGAACGATAACTCCCATTGATAACATAATTGAGGGAGTGAAATATCTCTTCAAGGGTTGCATTTTGGAGGTGATATTTCAGTCATCTCAATTGGAGCGAAATTTGTGGCCATTGGCCAATTTTGGAGAAATCAATTTGGTGAATTTGCGGAGGTTGCATAGCTATCTTTTGGTGTTGGTTTCTATATAGCTTGGCATCGATTTTCCTTGGTTAAGAGAGCAAATTGCATTGTAGAGAAATCTGATATAAAAATCAGATATTTCATTGGTTTGGTGCGCCCACTTCCTTGGAGCATGGAGATGATATTAGATGCTTGAGACAACGCATATTCATTGCATATTATTTTAAATATGAGATCAGACCAAAACAGGGGCGGCTGGCTTGGAAAATTTGATTTGGCTTGGGAGATCATCCTTTCACTTGGAAATTGCTTGCTCCTTCATCTATTCTCAAAGGGCGCCTCAATCCAACCAAGTTTCATTGCATACAATTCATTCTTTAGTATAGTTTATATTTGTAGCTGTAGGTGTGCATCTCTCATACCAGCATACCATATAATTGTAATTCTTGTTTATGCCAAGAGTCTTGGCTAGTCTAGTGGAGCATTGTATCAAATCATCAATAAAAATAAGAATCACAAGTTACTGATCATTTATAGTTATCTTTTGAGCATTTGAATTGAGATAGTAGGTTGCATGCCAGCTGTTTGACTAAATGTCCATTCGCTGTAGGTGATTAGTTTGCTTTGTGAATTCATCTAATTGCATAGAAAAGAACAAAAAAAGAAGTCATTCTTGCATTTAGAACTTAGCATTGTCATTCTTGCATTTAGAACTTAGCATTGTCATTCTTGCATTGTTCTATAAACACTTGAAGCTTTAATCCATTGTCATTCAAACAAATCATCAAACTTTGACAAAAACTAGCAAGAAGCACTTTTCATACAAAGTGTTTGAAAAAATTACAAGGCAACAAATTGAGACAATTAAGGGCAGATTGGGCAAGGATTGTTACAGTGGTATCAGAGCTCTGATCCTGCCATCCTAGAGGGTTAAAATATCACATGAGAGGTCATCATAGGTACTATACCCGTAGAAGAGCAGAACAGGAAGGGAATTGGCAAGAAGAAAATCCATTTACAGAGGTACCTTTGGCTGAAATGGGTGACAGAGCAGACGTGGATCCACACAAAGATGAGAGAAGAGACAATGATAGAAATGTTGACAAAGTAGTGAGAGACACTCTGAGAGATTTACGAGTTGGTCAGCAGCAGGTAGTTGGGGCCCTATAGGAGTTGGCAAATACTTTGCAGCAGTTGAATTTACCTAGAAGACATCCTCAGGGCCAAGAAGATGATAGGAGTGTAGCTGGGTCCCGAAGAGTGCAGAGGGCACCCTCTCGCATTGCAGATAGGCCCACATTCCTGAGAAATGAACCAACTTGTTGTCCCCGAAAAATGCCACTCATTTTTGGGACAACCTATGGACTATTTTGGCCTTGCACAGACCAAAATTTCTCTCTTCCCTTCTCAAAATTTGTTCTGAGCTTTCAAATTCCTCATTTTTAAGCTTTTTCCGTAAAGGGATTCACAGGGTCAACAGGTTAAACAAGCTTCTGCAAGCGAGTTCAGTCAAAAAAACAAGTTTCTAACACTTAGTCGTTTCCAAGATCGGTTCAACGCCTCGGTCCAATCAAAAGAGTTCAATCGGCACATGATAAAGAACAAAGGCTTGAACCATTGAACTTTGAACCACTTTGGTTCAAAAGTTCAACGACCAAGTTGGTTCAACGTGCTTGGTGCAAAAGATCAAAAGGACTTAGCCAAATAACGAAGGATGAGCCTATTGAACCATTGAACCGTTGAACCAAAGTTGGTTCAATCGGTTGGTTCAATTGGCAGGTTCAAGGGGCTGCCCCAAAGCGAAAATGGCAAGTGCCCTTGCGGAGGGCAGGCATCATTGGTTCGAAGGTCAAAGAAAAGACAGAATTCCTTCGGATTTGTTTAAAGGCCCAAAAGGAACAATTCTTTCGGACTTTTTGTCCGATGGAAATGGCAAAGTCCAAGAGGCCGAAATAATTCTTTCGAGAAGATTTTCTCGAAAAAATGTTAAGGCAAAATTCCTTCGGACTTTTTGTCGGAAGGAATTCACCCGGAGAAAAAGTCCGAAGAAACAGAAAAGAACGAATGGCCAAGTAACAAAAAACTTTCCTTCGGACATTTTGTCCGAAGGAATTCTTTCGGGCTTTTTGCTCGATGGAAAAAGCCCGCCGAAGATGCAAGAACCCGCCAGGGAAGTTAAAGCCCGAAGGTCGCATGAAAAATCCCGAAGGGTAGATACCCTTGCGGGGGACACTTGACGTCAGAAAAATGACCTTTTCCAAGGACTCGAAGGGACACCTTCCCTTCAGGACGTTCCAAAGGCTGAACAAAGACGCAAAAAGGAACTTTCATAGACTTAGATGAAAAGGGGCTTCAAAAGATGAACTGTATGAACTGATTGAACCATTGAATCGTTGAACCAAAAGGTTCAACGGGTTCAAGGTTCAAAGGTTCAACTAGAGCTTAGAAAGATAAAGGAAGCGGTGTTTGAGCAAAACGCAGAATAAACCAATGAACCGATTGAACTTTGAACCGAAAGAGTTCAAAGTTCAATGGTTCAACATGATTCAAAAGTTCAAAGGCGGCCTCAGTCAAAGAAAAAGCGGCGCACAAGTGGTTCAACGGATGGTTCAACCAAGGGACGAAGAAGCGATTGAACCAAGAAGCGATAGAACAAAAGAGACAGAATGAACCAATGAACCGATGAACTTTCAGTGGTTCAACGGGTTCAAGGTTCAACCTGAATCAAGCGATCAACTGAAAAGAGAGTCCGAAGACTCAAAGAGAGAAGATCGATGCAAAGGACCAGAAATGTCTTCGAAAGAGTTATTTCCAGTAGGTGGAACAGTGGATCGAGTAGACTTCTGAGCGCACCAAACCAAGGACGCGGCCTGTTTTCTTCCATGAAGTAAAGACAAATATCCAAAGGACCAGACGGTCAATATTAAGGAGACATATCAGATGAAGGGACACGCCATAGTTATGGCAGCGCACTGTTCTCAGCATGGTCTCTCCAAACAAAACTAGAGACGCATTGAAGACGTTGACTGCAGCATGGGCTATCCCATGGAAAAAGGCGCCAATCCTTGGGTAGTTGCTATAAGTTTGTATTTTCTCTCATTTGTAAGGGAGACTTTTCATTTTTACAGAAGCGAAACTCTGCCCATTTTGAAAGAAGACTGAGACTTTGAGCTCAGATTGTAATTTCATTTTTATCTGAATGAGAAAGCAGGTTGCTTACAAACTTTGTGCTGTTTTGGCTTGTGTCATTTTAGAAGATCATTCTTACGTCTGTCTTCTGAAGGTGTTCTTATTCATTTAACTTAGTAAGCAAAATTATTGAAAGTAATAAGGAAGTGCCCTGAAACCAACTGTGGGAAGACTTTGTGCTTTCACAATTGTTTTCAGTCTGTGTTTTTCTTTTCTTTTTTGTGTTGAGGATTCTGGGGCGACTTTGTGCCCCCATTATCCTTTGTGATATACTCTTTGGGCAGTTGAGGTGGAAACTTTGCGATCTGCTTCATCCTGTTGTTACTACGCCCTTTTGATTACTGGTTACTTTACTATCTAAAAGAAACTCCTGTTGTTTCCTGCAAGAACACTTCTGAAAGAAGAGAAGTGCCTTCAGTGTTTACACCAGGGTTTTCTCCTTTGTCTGTGTGCATCATCTCTGAAAGAAGAGAGATGGATGGTTGATTTTGCCCGCATGTGTTATTTTCTGCTTACTTATTTTGTATATAGCTCCTACGTATCTATAGGGAGCCTCCTCTTGATGAGAGGAGAGATTTGTCTTCGATTGATGTAGTAAAGCTGCACACCTGGCCGACCATTCTCCCTGCTGTGGTTGATCAGACCTATTTTGTTGATCAGTACGTTGATTGACAAAATATTCACCCAACACAACTGAAGAGAATATTGAAGAGGTTGAGAATCCAACCTATGCTGATGCATATATGGCTGCCCATGATGAATGGCAGCAATTGACACTTGAGCATAAGAGCTTATGCATTTTGATCGGTTTGTACAGTCAAGGATGTATTACTATAGGTATTGGCAGGAGAGAAGACCTAGGAATCAGAATAAGGAACTCAAGCACACTACTAATAAGCTTACAATTACCCATGTTTGATGGCAGTGACAAGACTACGACACAGTCATGGATTCATAAGTTGGATACCTTCTTGGCTCTTCGAACCATGACAGAAGAAGAAGCTATCAAATATGCCACTTTGCATCTAGAGGGAGCAACACACGAATGTTGGTATCATGGACTAGTTACATTGCAACATAGTCAGATCACATCTTACCAGGAGTTTGTGGATAGACTGATTGAGCATTTCGATAGGAAGGATCCAGAATCATACTTCAGGGATTTGGCCCAGCTCAAGCAAGTTGGTAGTTTGGAAAGCTATATTGGAGACTTCCATAAACTATCAGTAATGGTGCCCAGCATCTCAGAGAGACGATTGGTGGTGCTATTCATTGAGGGGTTATTGGAGCCTATGTGAGGATGGATTAAAGCATTTGATCCTCCCACACTTCAGAGGGCAATGAAGAAGGTGAGGATCATGGAACTTGCAGCCCCGCAAAGCAAGTACTCATCAAAGGTATCTTCTTCATATCGAGACAATAAATCTTTCTCTAAAAAGAACAAACCAGACTTTAAGGGCAAATCATTAGCACCTCTAGATAGGGATACACTTAATGATTTGTGCAAGAAGAAATTATGTTTCTATTGCAAGGGGCCCTATGATGCAAACCATGATTGTCCTTTAAGACCTAAAGGAAAAGCTAATAGAGTGATGTGGGCATATTATGAGGACTCTGAGTCGGAGAAATCAGATCAGCAATCTGATCCTGAGGATTCAGATACGGATCATGAGGAAGATAAGCATGAAAGTGAAGGAGAGCATGAAGGGGCAGCGAGGGAACGTGATGCGCACATCACAACATCCAACAGGAGGGATCATTTAGAATGCGTGGAGTTCTAGCAGGGCAAAATATTATCACTCTTCTTGACACAAGGGCAACTCATAATTTTATTGATGCCCGATTGGTTGAGAGGCATGGAATCAGGGCAGAGGAATTTGAGGGAATAAGAGTTAAGGTGGCAGATGGTTATACCCTCAAGTGCAAAAGGAGGATATCAGATTTGCCTATGCGTTTGAACAACTATGAATTCAAGACTGAATTCTATGTGGTGAATATGGGTGATACAAATATGGTACTTGGCATGAGATGGTTACATGACATAGGAAAATTCACCTTGGATCTCAAGAGATGGAAATGACATTCCAAGTAGATGGGAAAAATCATGTCCTCAAGGCTATTCGAGATTCCAGTTTCAAGATGATTTCTTTTAGGAGGATGGAGAGACTTATGAGGCATGACATGGTTGAGTGGGCAACTGAGTGTGTTTTGATGCCTACACAGGGTGAGCAGCAGAAGCCAGTTTACCATCCAGACATTCAGGAGTTAAGAATTAAGCACACTAAGGTATTAAGTGATATTCCACCAGGAAGACCACCAGACAGAGGGATTGAGCATATCATTGAGTTGGAGGAGGGCACTAAGCCCGTGATGGTCACCCCATATAGGCACCCCAAGAGGCTGAAGGATGAAATAGAGAAAACTACTAAGGAGTTGCTGGCCGTGGGACACATTAGACCAAGTAAGTCACCTTTTGCATCATCAGTAGTCTTGGTCAAGAAAAAGGATGGTACATTCCGGATGTGTATTGATTATAGGCTCCTGAATAAAAGAACAATTAAGAACCATCACCCCATCCCTAAAATTGATGAGTTACATGGTACCTGCTACTTCTCCAAAATTGACTTGAGCTTGGGGTATCATCAGATTCGTGTCAGGGAGCAAGACATCATAGAAGATGGCTTTTAGGTGCCATTGTGGACATTTCGAGTTCGTGGTTATGCCATTTGGGCTAACCAATGCTCCGACGACATTTCAGTCTACGATGAACAGGGTCTTCCATTCGCAGTTAAGGAGGTATGTGTTGGTATTCTTTGATGATATCTTGGTATATAGCAGAACATGGGAGCATCACATTACACATCTTGATGCAATTTTGGGTATTCTTGGAGGCGAATCCTTGTATGCCAAGGAATCCAAGTGTGACTTGGGAATGACAGAATTATTGTATCTTGGGCACATCATCAGTGCTGAGGGGGTACGTATGGACCCAGAGAAGATCAAGGCGATTGTTGAATGGCCTATTCTAGAGAACCTTACTCAGCTTAGAGGATTTTTGGGATTGTATGGTTTTTACCGCAGGTTTGTTAATGGATATTTACGACATGTGGCACCACTCACTGATTTGATGAAGAAAGGGGCATTTGTTTGGACTCCTGAGGCACAGGATTGTTTTGAGATGTTCAAACTAATTATGACTTCTTGCCCAGTTCTTGCATTGCCGGATTTCTCCAAACCCTTTGAGCTACAGTGTGATGCATCAGGTGAGGGGATAGGTGCAGTCCTTATGCAGGACAAGCATTCGATTGCTTTTGAGAGTCGGAAGCTTCACGGTCCAGAGAGAGGGCACATCATATATGACAAGGAGATGTTGGCCATCATGCATGCATTGGCCAAATTCAGGCAGTATTTGGTAGGCAACAAGTTTGTGGTGAAAACAGACCATAACAGTTTGAGGCATTTCCTTGGACAGAGAGATCTTAATGATCGGCAGCAGAAATGGGTCAGCAAGCTATAATCATATGATCTTGACATCTTTTTTGTCAAGGGGACACAGAATGTGGTTGCTGATGCTTTATCTCGACGTCCACACTTGAGTTCTATGACTGAGATAGCAGATGATTGGTGACACTTGATAGTGGCAGAGTATGCCAAGGACAGTTGGGCTGCAGGTATTGTTGAGGGGTCAGTACATGATGCCATATATACAGTTGTAAATGATTTAATCATTTACAAAGGAAGGATCTATTTGACCCTAGGATCGGAGATGAAGAACATTATTTTGAGGACCTTTCATGATACACCCATGGCAGGTCATCCTGGGTATTTCAAGACTTACAGGCAGATTCGGGAGAGGTTCACTTGGAAGGGCCTCAAATCAGATGTTTTACGATATGTCAAAGAGTGTCCTGTTTGTCAGCAAAATAAATAGGAACACACATAGCCAGCAGGTTTACTTCAGCGACTTCCGATTCCTGATAGGAAGTGGGAATGGTTATCTATGGATTTCATTACTGGATTACCTAGAGCTCAGGGACGGGATTGCATATATGTGGTTGTGGATTGTTTGACTAAATATGCTCACTTCCTTCCGATCTCAGCTACTTAGCTACGCAGGTGGCATAATTGTTCTTCCATGAGGTATTTAGGTTGCATGGGTTACCTCGGAGCATAGTCAGTGACAGAGACAGCTGGTTTATGAGTCATTTCTGGTAGGAGCTATTCAGGCTGTGTGGGACAAAACTCACTCTGAGTACTAGTTACCACCCGCAAACCGATGGGTAGACGGAGATTGTGAATAAATGGGTGGAAGGCTACCTCAAGAACTACCTAGCAGGGCAGCATAAGGGTTGGGTTAAGTGGTTATATTTATGTATTGTTACAATACCACTTACCATCTCTCCATTCAGATGACACCATTCATGGCATTGTATGGGTATGATGTGCCGAGCTTTCTGGATTTGTTATTTGGAGATAGCCGAGTGCCTAGTGCTGGTGCTCTATTGCAGGAGAACCAGGGCATTATGAGAGCATTGCGGGAAAACAAACAAAAGGTCCATAACGAACAAAAACAATATGCAGATTAGAAGCGAGTTGAACGCTCATTTGAGGTTGGTGATATGGTATATTTGATGCTACAGCCACACAGACAGTCTTCTCTTAAGAAAAGCGGAGCCGAAAAGCTCAAGCCACGATACTATGGGCCATTCATGATTATCAGGAGAGTGGGCGAGGTGGCTTATGAGTTGGAGTTGCTAGCCGACAACAGAGTACACAATGTCTTCCATGTGTCACGCCTCAAGAAGGCGTTAGGACATCGTGTGGTTCCTTCCATGACTTTGCCATCTCTAGATGATGAGGGGAAATTGATACTGGTGCCCGAGGCCATCTTGGATGTTTGAGAGAGGACTTTGCGGAGACGGGTCGTCAGGGAATACTTAATTAAATGGAGGGACTTGCTAGTTGAGGATGCTACTTGGGAGAGTGAGGAGATTCTACAGCATCCAGATTTGAGATTGCTTGGGGACAAGCAATTTTAGGAGGGGCGGACTGTAATGTCCCCTTCTAGCTAGACATTGTACTTTCGGCATGATTAGCCTATCAACAGCCCTTGTAGGCTAATACGACATGGTTAGATGGTTTTCTCGACAGTTACCCAAATGGCAGTTTGTTTCTTTGGGGAAGTTACGACATATTCTGGAGGTTTTCTAATGATTTATTAGAATGTTTCTATTTTTAGAATCCTCATGTTACAAAATGATGTTATATTTGTACTTTGTTATAATTCATTATTTTATATTAAAGTGCAAATATAACATATTAAAAGGGAAAAATAATAATAAAATATTATGTTGTTTCTAGAAGCTTCCCAAATGAAGGAAATAAAAAAAAAGTATAAAGAGAGGTGTGGGCTGCCATTATGGATTATCCCGATTTGATGTTGTCTTTGTTGTGGTATGCTTGTGGAGCCTAGAGTTTTCTACAGTGAATCAATTTGTCTTTGGGAACGATAACTCCCATTGATAGCATAACTGAGGGAGTGAAATATCTTTTAGAGGGTTGCATTTTGGAGGTGATATTTCAGTCATCTCAATTGGAGCAAAATTTGTGGCCATTGGCCAATTTTGGAGAAATCGATTTGGTAAATTTGTGGAGGTTGCATAACTATCTTTTGGTGTTGGTTTCTATATAGCTTGGCATCGATTTTTCTTGGTTAAGAGAACATATTGCATTGTAGAGAAATCTGATATAAAAATCAGATATTTACAGTCAAGGAAGGACGCCATTAGGAGGGGTGTTTTTGCTTGTGGGGGTTCCAATTTGCATCGATTCTTTGCTTGGCTTGGTGCGCCGACTTCCTTGGAGCATGGGAATGATATTAGATGCTTGAGACATTGCATATTCATTGCATATTATTTTAAATTTGAGATCAGACCAAAACAGGGGTGACTGGCTTGGAAAATTCGATTTGGCTTGGGAGATCATCGTTTCACTTGGAAATTGCTTGCTTCTTCATCTATTCTCAAGGGCGCCTCAATCCAACCAAGTTTCATTGCATACAATTCATTCTTTAGTATAGTTTATGTTTGCAGCTGTAGGTGTGCATCTTTCATACCAGCATACCATATAATTGTAATTCTTGTTTATGCCAAGAGTCTTGGCTAGTCTAGTGGAGCATTGTATCAAATCATCAATACAAATAAGAATCACAAGTTGCTGGTCATTTATAGTTATCTTTTGAGCATTTGAATTGAGATAGTAGGTTGCATGCCAACTGTTCGACTAAATGTCCATTGGCTGTAGGTGATTAGTTTGCTTTGTGAATTCATCTAATTGCATAGAAAAGAACAAAAAAAGAAGTCATTCTTGCATCTAGAACTTAGCATTGTCATTCTTGCATTGTTCTATAAACACTTGAAGCTTTAATCCATTGTCATTCAAACAAATCATCAAACTGTGACAAAAACCAGCAAGAAGCACTTTGCATACAAAGTGTTTGAAAAAAATGACAAGGCAGCAAATTGAGACAATTAAGGGCAGATTGGGCAAGGATTGTTACAAAAGGGTTATATGCTCCTTCTTGGGTACTACCATTGCAATTATATTATTGGGCTGTATCTTGCCCTCTTTGAGTAACTATTTAATTTGTCATTCTATCTCAACACTCATGATAGGTGTAGTGCGGTAAGTGGTTGATTGCACATGATATCCTGGCACAAGATCAATGGAATGTTGGATCGACTGCAAACAAGGAATCCCCTTAGGACATCAGAATACACATCAATAAGAGATTTGATTGTTGAGGGTGGGAGCTTTTTAGCATTATTTTCCTTAGCTTTCCAAACAATACTAATTAATAGCTTTATACAAATTGACTTGTTTGACCACTTGCTTACTAGAGAGCAATTAATTTTCAGAAGAAGTAAGCTATAGATTACTTGCCTTTCGGTCAACTAATTAAAGGCAGCCTTTTGGGCAACCAATAAGGTTCTCCAAGTGTCAAACCAAATCAATTATGTGGAGTGATGTCGCAATCAATTGTGTCCTAAATTACTATAAAATGTTATATAACACTTTCAAGAAATAGATGTGGGTTGTCCTTTGTTTTTGACCCATCACATTTGGTATTGGTGTGGGTGTGTTATGGTTTGGAACTGAAATTGGTCCACCAAAATTTTCAAAATTAGGTTTTTATGGCTAATATTGTCAAGGATGAGTTTCATCAATTTGTCTTTCCCTTGGCAGTTATGTGTAAGGAGAGCTTCTTGATTGTTGGAAAAATATTCATTCATCATGTGGATGAGTTGAGGGTTAGAAGTGCTAGGATCAGATACCCAAATCTTTGAACCTCCAAGCTGTGACATGTGCTCAACTAGAAGGACCTTTGCTGTGTTTGATTGAAGCACACCATTTTTAGAATGTCCAGTGCCCTTGTGATAAGAACAATAATTCATTCCGTTACCGGATAGGGTTGAAATCTTACTAGAGCCATTTTGAGAAGAATTCCAATTCGTTGAGAGAGAGCTAGAGGAGTTGATAGGGCCAAAGTTCTCTTTTTTTGGATGTAAAAGAAAAACTTGATTCAAAGGACCCCATCAACACCAACCTGTACCTCTAATTTGATAGAGACGATTGAGCTGGTCAACATATAGCTAAACGAGTTGTTAGAGACATAACAAAGATGGAGACAACATACCATCGATAGCTCCTCTTTGTACTCGAGGAGGTTAAATTGCTTCATAATAGTCTCTTTGAATACTTTCCAATGTTGAATGGTTGGTTGCTGTATATTGGCTAGAAGTTGGACGTGAGACTACCACTAGATGAGGGCTTGATTGTTCATATGAACCTCAACTAACATTATTTCTCATGGCTCAATGAGTTTTAATTGCATCTTGAACCACTGCAAGCAACAAATCAAAGCATCAAACTTTTTCCCATTCATTGTGCAATCAAAATAGGGAATGGACATCTTGGTGTTTGTATCTAAGTTGCTGATATGGGTAAGGGTACGAGAATCGGATACGGGGATACGACGATTTTTTTTGGGGGGTTTGGATACGGCTGTACAAATATATATATATATATAATTAAAAAATGTAAAAATATAGACATATAAGCAAAATTAACCACATAATATGCATAAAAGAAACATAATAAGTTAAATAACCACAAAACATACTAATAATTCAGTGCCAAATATCATAATATTCAATTGTCGAACTTAGATTAGTCTTATTTATTATTACAAGTACATAATGCAAATTAGTCTACATTATAGAAATCAGATTAGTCTACACTATTCAATTGTCGAACTTAGATTAGTCTTAGATTAGTCGAACTTAGATTCTGAAAAATCAAAGTCCATCACTATATCATTCTAATTTGAGGTTTGAGACTTACCATCATGAAGAAATATTTTTTCTAGTTCCATGAACATGCACTCTTTTGGCTCTTCCCAAGTGATATAACGACTGTTCCGTGCACACAAAACCATGCAACCAGCTGCAAACATCAATGCAAGGTCTGAAATTTTTATGATCAGCATTATAGAACAGCCATTAAACATCAATGTGTAAGCTGAAATCCACCAAACCAAATCTGAAATTTCTTCCCCAACTCAACAATCTTAAGATATGAAATACTCTTTCATTGGCTAATAATGAATGGAGATCAGCAGGTTTAAAGCCTCATTTGATAACCACCTCAAGAGAGAGATGTCTATATGAAATGTCTTTTCCTACTTCGAAGTATCCTTAGAAGAAATAAAACATTGCGCTGCCCAAGCCACATCACCATGTTTGAAGATGCTCTCCATCCTCTTAGTTGTCACGACCCTGGGTGCACCATTTGTCATACCTCTTAGGACCACTTTCTTTCCATTCGCTCTGAATTTCAACTCCATTGTCTGAAAATTCTGCGAGTAATTCCCCAGTGAATGTAACCATTGGACTCCCAAAACCACATTCATCTCCCCAATGCCTACTACGTAGAAATCATTTGTCACTATGTAGTTTCCCAAAGTCATGCTCAACTGCGGAATCTGTTTGGTACAAATCACGGGAAAGCCATCTGCC
Organism: Torreya grandis; assembly: GCA_037957365.1. Taxonomy (NCBI): domain Eukaryota; kingdom Viridiplantae; phylum Streptophyta; class Pinopsida; order Cupressales; family Taxaceae; genus Torreya; species Torreya grandis. The sequence continues at coordinate 1,314,672 of JARHVA010003081.1, forward strand.
ACCATCACATTGAACCCCATGAAATCCTCTGCCTATAGACTCCTCTTGGCCACCAAGGCCGCATCGATGAAATTGTGCGTTGCCCCACTATCAATCAAAATTGTCACTCGCTGCCTCTTAATTTGAATGGGTTTTACCTTGGGGTACCAGAAAGAGTAGCGATGGCTCCTCCTTTCACATCCTCTGATGAGTGCACATCTACATCCCCCTGATCTCCATCTGAGTCACCCAACTCATTACTTATGGCTCCTACCTTCTCCTCTTCAGTATCTGAGATCACCTCTATATAATGTGTGTTCCATTTTCCCAAACACTTGTGACTAGGCTCCCAAGGTTCTTTGCAAGAGAAGCAAACCTTTTTCCTGCGAAGTTCATTTCTGACATCATCATTCAAATTGTTCCTTTTTGGCCACTTTTTGAAAAGGCTTTTTATTCTTCTTTGGTGGAAATGCTTTGGATTGGAATTTGTTTTTAGGGGCTGAGCTCTCCATGTTTCTAGCCCTCTTAATAGCATCCTGTAAGGTACTCGGATCAAATGCTTTGACCCATCCCCGAAGTGGTTCTTCCAATCCTTCCACAAATAGAACAATCAACCTGTGCTTAGAAACATTAGTGACCGTAACTGAAAGTTTTTTAAATTCAGATTCATAGGAGTCAACCGATCCCATCTGTTTCAACTGTGCCAATTCTCTGAAGTGCAGCGCTGGATCCTTTTTATCAAACCCGTCAATCTCTGTGTAAAGTCTGCATAAGAAGTGATATTGTCATGTCCCAAGGTCACCAAACCATGGTACCACCACTCATGAGCCTCCCCATCCAAATGAAGTGTGGCATACTTAATGGCTTCTATCTCTAACATGGCATTAAACTAAAAATATGTGTCTAATTTATGCACCCACGAACGTGTAGTACACTTGTTGGAACCATGATAACTGGGAATGGACAACTTGCCCACTCTACGTTGCAACTCCTGGTTAGGTCCTTGTCCCCTATCTCCTTTGGGCCTATTCGTGTACTTCACCCGGCAAAAATCTGCTAAGGATATGGCTGCATGAAATTCATCACATAATGATTGGTATTCTCCCAAATAGTTTGCAAAACTTCCACCATCTCCCTATTGTCCTACTTGTTCTCTTGGTTGTGCCTCTAAGAAATCAGGCATAAGAGGTCTATGTGTTGTTCTACTAGCTGCCCTGGACTTGTTGTTGGAGGGGATATTAGTGTTACTTGCCTCTCCATGGTTGCCATTGTTTCCATTGGCGTCATTATCCTCTGCATTGTTCTGGTTGGCATTATTGTTTTGCATCATTTGAATGATCCACTGAACCAACTATTGTTGTCCTTTAGCCAAGTCATTTAAAATTTGCAGTGTTAAAATTTTGTTGGTTATCCCTATCACCCATGTTCCCTGCAATTCTATCAACACACAGATCTGCAATAGGTTTTTCTTCTTCAATTTCCTATTGATTGGGTGGATCGTTTGCCCTTCTCCTAAAATAATACCTTTGTGAACCCTCTGGCCACATAAGAAATTTTTGCTGATAAAAAGTGACTCTAATTCCCACTAGCTGGTAGGATACTGGGCTCTAATACCACTGTAAGAACCCTCCCAAGATTCTATCCAAAAATTTCACAAATTTCTGATTTCTATAGTGCAAACATTTCATCAAACACTTTTCTTTCTTGTCAAAATCAGTGTGGCTGTTTAGATTGGTTTATTGACAGTTTTGGTAATATAAATCATGCATAAAGACATTTATAAACTCGTGGGAAATTAGAGGCAATATATCAAATAGTTTGTAGCATAAGATATTGAAGAAATTTGAAAGTTAACTTTCCCAATTTGCTGTTTATACCGTTATGGCAGAAGTGAAATATATTCTAATAATGAGAGTCTTTACATACCACAAGAGAACCAACATCAAAGTAGCATCCAAGAGTTGGCGCTTCATGGTAAGATATTGTAAGTATAAATCCGCAAACCTCCAAATACAAGCTGCGCTCTTGACGAGAAAACCCACGACTTCCCCTTTACTCACGTCCTCACCATACAAGGAGCAGTCCCACTTCTAATACACATACGCTACCTCAAAGGACTTGCGATTCCTCTCATGTATGCTATGGCTGGGGTAGCAATCTACAGAAATAAACAAGGCTCCCAAAAATGGTGCTAAACCAAGACTAGCGTTAGGGTTTAAGGCCCAAACTCTCCATAATATAAGCAACAACATATCACAAATATCTCCACGATAATCACATAAATTTGTATTTGGATACAATCTCACAAATTTATCAATAAGATCTTCCTGCACAAATATTCACGTAGAATGATAAATCTTTTCGCTCCAAATCCTTTCAAATCTGAACCAAGTGCACCTGTGAATTCTATATGAATCCACTTGCAAATCGGCTAGGGTAGATGTCTCACCACCGAAACCAATTCCCTTAGGGTTTTCGTCCTAAGGTTTGCTCTCACTAAAAGCTTCAAGTTTTCACAAGAAAATAGAATCAAGCATTCCTTCAAATGAGCTCAACTCTTCCTTTTAAAGACACTTTTAGGACGACGAGGAAATAAAATAATAATTTCACTTTTCCTTTAATTTTCTCTTCACTTAAAAATAATCTTTTTAATTGCTCTCTTTATGTCTCCCTCACCTAGCATCTATTTTTATGTGAGCATCAAGTAATATTTTCCCCAACCTTTCCAATGAGCTATTACACTTATCTTTTTAATAGTCCCAACTTTAGTTTTAATATTCCCAACTTTAGATAACTTAAGCGAATAATTAATTAAATGACTTAAATAATTCACCCAATTTACGAAAAGTCCCAAAATGATGCAAATTGCAAATTTGACCATACCAACATGATCCTGAAGGTTTGGGATGATGATTGATGCTAACTAGGTGACTTACTATAAATAGACGTGCTCTCCAAGAAGTTTGGAGAACACCCTAGGAGTCCGAAAACACTTTTGAAAGTGTCGTAGAAATCATTAACGCCAACTAAGCTCAATGCCACAAATAAAACCCAAAAATACTGAACTTGCATCCTCCATGAAGTTTGGAGTTCTCCCCAACAAACCTAGAAGCTTACGGGAAAACTTGAAAATTGGCCAAAAGCTCACAAATCAATATTTCTAAAAATGGGGGCATTACATTTAAATTACATATGAAAAATGGGTGCTCCGGATCAAGCATAGAGGGAATACCGATTGCACGGGCGGTCCCTTATGCCCTATACTGCCTTGCCTTGCCCTTTAATAGTAGTCGAATCGGGAATTAGGCCAGGTTCGCAACTCCCACAGCTATAATACCCGTACCATTGCCGATTGGAGATAGTATGATATAAATAATATGAGATGGCGGCCCCCACTAGATATATGGGCCCATATAGAGATAGATGGAGTAGATGGTCGAGCAGCCTTCAACATCTGGCAATTGGTCATAGCTCAGCTCCAAAGTCCTGTGCCCCCTATCTAATATATGATATGTCTCATCCACGAACCGGATGATCTGAGCGCAAACACATCAGTGCAATTACACAACTGCCCTTTTGCAGCCAAAACTGTCCCTGACATGCCATTTGACAACTTTTGTTCTGGAGGTCATAACTTTGTCATATGGGCGCTGTTTGACCCTGTTTTTGAAGCATTGGAAAGTTATTTCAGAGATCCACACATTGGTGACAATTACAAAACCACCCTTGGTGGTCCTGCTTGCAAAGGGGCAGATCTGTTACAACGTCCACAAAATGAGATGAAAAATCAGGGAGATGAAAATGGCCATAGGCATCCCTACGGGGTCGTTTCACGTCACTATCTTTTTGTGAATGCTACAACCTAGTCATATTCCACTTGAGTTTTATAAATATGTGTGTGCTAGAGGTCATTAGGGATTGAAAAAGTGAGTGGGCAGCCAATTCTCTGCTATTATTGTGGTCATACAGCCTCATTCAGTTGTTATACTATTCATTTCATTGCTTTCTTCTCCATCTTTGATCTTGCAAGCATTCTGAGAGGGATTTTCGTATTTAGGTTGTCTTCTGGTGACAATCTATGCGGGAATCTCCCTCAAAGAGGTTCTTTTCTGAGGACACCACACTCCTGCCTCATCTTCACACTTCTCTTGGTCTGTCATCCACCAATTTGGCAGGTCAGAGCTTTCAATTTGCAGTTTTATTACCTTTTAGCACTGTACTGGCTCTTTAAGGATTGAATTACATAAGTTTACTTGCATATCTTTGTTTCTAAGCAAGAGGTTAATAGGTTCGGCCCATTCGGGCATTATCTGTTACACTCTTACATATTAGTTAATTTACATCAGCATGCATAGGAATTTTCGAGTTTATTCTATTCATACTGCGCTTGCAAAGCATTTGAAAAAAAATAATCGGTTTTGGATACTTCTTGTTTTGCATGGTTTGGAGCCTCATTGCACCATCTTAAGCTTGTGTCATTTCATATTGCACATTGCAATCTGATTTTCAGTATTCATGCTCTTCCAAAAGTGCAGTTATGCACATATTTTGTGTTCATAAGCATCAAATGGTCTTTTAATTTGTGTCATACTCTAAATAATATTGCATACATCCATTTTCACACTTGTTTACTAGTTGTCAACCTGGAGCTGCGCCCTGATTCGAAGACGTGCGCAAAACGGCCAGTCCTCTATCCTGCTGAAACAATGGGATCTTCTCACAAGGGTGGGTGCCTCAATAGTGAGAAGAACCTCTAGAGAACGCTGGTTCCCGTATGATGTATCAATTAGGATCTCTACTCTATGCTGCGGACTACTGTGGAAAAGGGAGAAGGGAAACTTAAAGGGGAAATCCTACCTAAAGGGGGTGATACCCCAGAATTTTGATCCACTCAACTTGGAACCTTGAACACTGAACGAACAAGGGAAAAGGAAGACCTATGATTTCAATCAATCACTTATGCATAAGTATTTCATGGAGAGGTTCGATCTAATGCTTGAAACCTGAGGGAAAACGATGGAGAGAAGTCTGATAAAGGACACTTTGCGGCCACCTAACATCCATTTACAGCTTCAACAAAAGACAATAAAGAACACTTTAAGATGACCTGCACAAGGATAATCTAGCAACTAAGTATGAAACAGAATTTGGGAAGGGAGAGAAATCTACCACTTATGCAAATTGCTGAAGAAATATACACTATGCCAATGCTTGAAATCTGAAAGTACAGTCCTTCTATTGATCGAAGAGGTTACACAACTCACCAATGGCAGAGTCTGGTCTAACCAAGAGAGATTGGATGCTTTTTAATCAAGGCTGAAAGCCATTATATAGAAATTTACAAGAGGCCAAAGATTGGCGTAGAAACTTGAAGAGAAAGATTCACTTTGGTTAACTCAAGGCTTTACTTGGCCTTTCAATAAAATATATTTTCCCTTTTGTCCTTGCATGAAGCTTCCTCGCTTGGTGAAGCGAACTTATCTTTGTTATGTACTGCCCACCTCCTTTTGCATAGAAATCTATGCAAATGTTGAATTTAGAACTCCACGTGAGCTGCTATTGCCAAGTTGTAGCGTTTGAAAACTGAGTTAACCGTTATTTAAGCTGAGTTGGACAAAGAGATCATTTTCCTTCGCATGGAAAGCTTCTAGTGGATGTGGCGTTTTAATCAATTAGTCCACTCTAAATCTGGAACAGTCAACTTGTTGTTCGAATTTGGGACTCCTGCTGAAACTGATTTAGACCTTCGTATGCATGCACTGACTGGAGATGAACATGACTTTAATAATCAGTCAACTGAAGCTTTGACTGATGTTCGAAAATAGCTCCGATGTTTGCATGTATTTCGTTCTATTCTGGTCTTCCTGTTCGTGTCTATTTCTGGCAAGATTCCGTATTCAACTCTTTCGTCGGATTATCTATTTTCTATTCTCTTTTGCACAGTCGGCCTCCATTTATTTCGGATTTCTTGTCTCTTTGGTTTTAACGGTTACTTCCCACGGTCAAAATTTGACAGCGTGCGGGACGTCACCGGAAGCTTTATTCCTTTGGACTTCCGTCTTGCCACTTTTCTGCGGCTTTCTTTCCATCGGCTTTATTGGCTTCGCATCTTTCCCGCGGACAAAATGTCCGCAAGAATTATCTTGGTCTCTGGCCTTCAGAATTCTTTCGGGTTTTTTTAATGGACCTTTGTTCGAATTTCTTCGGACAAAAGTCCGAAGGATTTCGTCCTTCTTTTGCCTTAGCTTTTTCCTGTTTTTCTTTGGACCTTCTTGCTTTGTGGCCTTCCAAATTTCTTCGGACTTTTTGTCCGAAGGAATTCCTTCGGACAAAAGTCTGAAAGAATTCATTATCTGCCTTCGCCTTCGCTTTGCAACTTTTCCGAATTTCTTCGGGATTTCTTCCGTCGGGTTTATTTAACGGACCTTTGTCCGAATTTCTTCGGACTTTTTGTCCGAAGGAATTCCTTCAGACAAAAGTCCGAAAGAATTCATTTTCTTGTTCGTTCTCTTCTTTTGGTCCCTCCTTGTGTCTTCTGAATTCCTTCGGACAAAAAGTCCAAAGGATATCTTCCCTTGCCTTTTCCTTTGCTTGTGCCCTTCGCCCTTTGAAATGTGCCCTTCGGGAAATTTGTCATGGTCCATTCTGCTAACCAAGTGTCCTCTGCAAGGGCCTTTAGCTCTTCTTCCGCAACCGACCAAGTGTCCTCCACCCGTGCCCTTCGGAAAAATTGGAGGGTACTTGGGTTTTTGCAACGGTCTCTGATATTTGGTCTTGTGCCTGCCTGAAGGGTAGGTGCCCTTCGGCTTTTTTGAAAGTGACCCTTCCGAAGGGTACCCTGCCCTTCGGAATTCTTGAACATGCCTCTTCCGAATTAATTCCTTGGCTTTTCCTTGTGCGGATTTTTTTTGTCTCTGTGGTCTTCCGAATTTCTTCGGACTTTTTGTCCGAAGGAATTCCTTCGGACAAAAGTCCGAAGGAATTCCTTCGGACAAAAGTCCGAAGGTCTTCTTTATCCGAAGTTAAAACCTTTTTGTTGAACCTTTCCGAAGGAATTCATCCTTTGTAGCAAGGACCCTACCAAAACAATGTACTCTTCTTTCTTGGCTAGAGACGTGAATTTTCCGAATGGCGAGAGACAATCTGACTTGTGGAAGAATTGTCAACATTTACCTTCAAAGCTTGCTGTTCCCAGCTCATTGCTGGCTTCTGTTTTAGAAATAGTTTTGTACATCCTTAGGTGCATGTTTGCATTTAGGGTCATCCTACATTCCTAGTTTGTTCTTTTGGAAGATTGTTTGGTCAAGGACACTCTGTATTGCTTCTCATAGACCTGATCATACCCTGTTTGAGTCATAATAAGCATTTGGAAACATCTGGAAACATTTAGGGTACATCTATTTTATGTTTCAATTCTTGACACTTTGCAATATTTTAGTTTGCATTATTTGATCTGTTTTTTGGTGATAAACTACTTTCTTGAGCATTATAGATCTTGCAAATTGTTTGAGAGTCATATTGCATCATAGGACTTGAAATCATTCTTGTTTGCAGGTTTTATGAATTTTAGGTTTGTTTTGGGTATCTAGAAACCTCTAAAATCCAATTCTTGATTACTTCTATTGATTGCTCATTGTTTTCACTTTGCACACCATTGGCTTTTTTATTTGCATCATAAAAAGCATCTAGGAAGCAGTGCGTTTGCTGATTTCAGTGCATTTCAGGGCTGTCTTTGGTCTTAAAAACATCAAGTTTGGTTTTGGCATTCTCATAGAACATCATTTGCTTACATACTTTATTTGAATCTTCTAAAGCAATCAAGGAAACATTACATTTGCTGAGTTTTGTGCATTTCAAAGCTAATTTCATCTTTTCATAGCTTGCAAATCAAGTTTGTGCATGCCATTAGTGTGTTTATTGCTTATACTAGTTGCATTCATCATTGGAAACATATGAAAAAGGGTAAACCGTGCTCATCTAGGTTCTAAGATTTCATCTTTTGAGTGCACAAAATATTGCATAAACTTTCTTGCATTGCATATATGTCATCACAAACTTCATCTAACCGTCTTGCTGATTTTTGGCTTGAATAAGCTAATCACAAGTCTGAGTTTTGATAGTTGAGATTATCTTAGAACATAAGGCTAATCATACATCATTTTGTTAACATCCTACATCTATAAATACGTTACTTTATTGGAAAACAGTTGTTTGTCAAGGATGTGTGCAGCTTTTGCAAATTGGTTTCATACTACATTTTCCTCATTGCATATAAAAACGTAAAAATAAGCTTAAAAAGAGCAGGTAGGCCTCTCTTTTTTCTTGTCATTTCCGCAAGTAGATTATAGGCTGTTTGTTGTTTGAATGAACTAGGACTTAGCTTAACCCCACACTTGTTTGATTTTATTTTTCTTGTTTATTTTAGCAAAGAGACATTCATAAATAGGTTGTTTGCCATTTATTTCATTATATTTTGGCTTTTTTGCTTGAGTTTATCATGTGAATTGAGTTTGTGTTTGCATATTGTTTAGTGTAGGTTTTACTTTCTTACAAATTATATTAGACATTCAGAGGCATCAAGCTACTTTGAGGACTTGCTGCTCTTCCCACTCTTTCAACTAGAGCTGCCCTAACCAACTTGTCCTTTGGTAGGGTCCTGCCTTGCCTTTCGTATCATTCTTGGTTTCACCTTGTCACTGTTAAGCTTACCTTGCCAACCCGATCATTAGTAGGTTTGTCTACAATTGTCCTCTGCCTTTTAAGTCCAAATAATTCATCTCAACCATCTTATGACTATTCGTGGGCAACAACTACCCCTTAGAGCTGGTCAGTTTCCTCATGTTAGGCAACCTAGTCTTGCCAATGAGGCTAGAATGCAAGACGATGTTGGCCAACAACTCTACAGGTTGGTCCTCTTGTCTACTCCATTTCCACATCATTTTATCCCTCAATTCCAAGCCCTCAATGAACAAGTAGAAGGCCGCCAACCTTTATTGGGGTAAAAGAGACCACAAACAAAGAAACCATTGAAATCGAGCTTTTAGCTTTTCAAACAAATCCTTTGGAAAATTTTGTGTGGGGATTACTTGTTAGTTCTCCTTGCTTACATAAGTTTGGTGAACCTGACGTGAAATAGGTTCATTGCTCCCCCTTCATTACCTTTCTGCTCCCATTCTATTTATCCAGCTATTTCTTTGGAAGGTAGTTTGCTTCATCCGCAATCTTGCCTAGCCTTTTCCCGATCATTTCATGACCTTTCCAACCATATCTTTGGAAAGTATTGTATGAGGATTACTTGTTAGTTTTCCTTGTATATAGTGTCAAACTTGAAAGTAGGTTTGTGTAATGTCCCCTTAGTCTAGATAGAGTGAGTCTATTATTGAGTTCCTGTAGACTAACAAGCCTGGTTAGAGAACCACTGTTGGCAAAGTATTGGATTGGTTTGTCTGTATTTGAGTGGATATTGGCTTGGTTTCGGGTGTGATCTTTAGTTTGGTACTTTCTGGAGTGGATTAGATTGCTTAGGCCTGGACTTACCATTTTTGGAAAATTAGGGTTTCTGTCCGTTTTGGGATTTTCAATGTTGGAGATGAAGCGTCTTGGCGAGACCTTTCCAACAGTCTATAGATCACTGGATACCGAGATCATTTCGGCCTTCGTTTTAAAGTCCGTAAATTATCAATGTTTATTTAATATTGGACTTTGGGTTATAATGGTTAAGTGTCAAAAATGAAATATTAATAAAGTCACTATAGTCTTATTGTGGAGCGCTCACTTTGGGAATTATTAAAAGTGAATTTAATTAAACATTACCTCCAAAAAGGTGAATCGACCCTCTTGAGAGAATATAAAAGCCAGAATGAAAAGAGAAAGAATTCATTCACGATTATTATTCTTGTTTTGGAGAAAATTGGTGAAGAGCTTCAGCAAGGGTTTGTTGGTTGAAAGCCATAGATTTTTGAGGACGAAATCCCTTAGGAAGAACAGCTCGGTGCAGGAGTGAAAGATCTCCCAAGCCAGCTTGCAAACAATTCCATTGAAGGGATTGTGCTTGTGCTTCATCTATTTATAGGAAAGGATTCAAGATAAGGGTTTGAAAGATTTATCAGAATATTGCAAATATATTGTTCATTATTCCAGTACGGAGGTATTCATAGGAGGAGTTAGCGGCTTGACGTGAGCTTGTCTTTGAGATTCCAGTTAACTGTACACTGTTGTGCATCATTTTCAGACCCCATGAGTATTCTCAGGCATTGTACGTGGCTGAAGTTGTCTCAGGAATTTGCTGCTACCTCAGGATCAGAGTTGGAGGTCATAAACTGGTATTTTCCTTTGGTTATCATGCCTATTATTGACTAGAATAAGTCTAGAATTACTGCTGTGTAAACACAGTCCATTGTATATGCATATATCAGTCCGTGTAATTACTTTGCACTGAATTGAAAATTCTGAAAATGTAATGCTGCTGTTGCTAATAATCGGAAATATCAGTTTTGAGGGTTTTGTGTCTCATTTGGAGAATATTGCATGAGTTTATGTACTGGGAAAGGTAAGATATTAAGTTGTTCATTTGCTGGTTTGATATTTATGATTAGCAACCCCAAACTATCAAGCAAATGTTATTTCTAGTTTGCCTACAAACTGTGTGACAAAATGTCCTAACTGTCAAACTGAAATTAATCGAGCAAATTCTCAAAGCCAAAGCTCAGATCGGGGTGGAACAGTACAATTTGACAATAGGGAAGACAATAGGAATAAAGGTGTTCTTTTATTGTGGACTAAGAAGTTTTTGGAACATACAAGTCATTTGTTGCATAATTCATTATGTTGTTATCAATGGTTGTGAAGCTCTTATGCAAGAAACTAGACTAATTTATTTCTTGGGATATGTTTGGTGGACTTCCTAGACTATCCATAAGTTCTTTCTATATCGAAAAAGTACAAAATACACAATCCAAGTCAATACACCAAGAAAAAACACTACGCGTTTTTTTAGTTTACTTAAATATAATAAGAAAATTACAATGAAGAAATGTCACTGACCCCCTTAAAATCCTATGACGAAATTATTCCTAGGATTTTAGGATTAATAGATTAAATCTCTATGAGAGGAGTTGATCATACTTTAGTTTTCATCTTGGAGTTTTAATCCCAAGGGAATATCGAGTTTTTTTTATAAGTTGTCCAAGTGGTCATATTGTAACTTGGATATCCCTTCATAAGATGAATCAATTCACTTTTCTTTCTGAGGGGATCACTCACACACACACACACACACACAAATCTCTATGAGAGGAGTTGATCATACTTTAGTTTTCATCTTGGAGTTTTAATCCTAAGGGAATATAGAGTGTTTTTTTTATATATTGTCCAAGTGGTCATATTGCAACTTGGATATCCCTTCATTAGATGAATAAATTCACTTTTCTTTCCTAGGGGGTCTCTCTCTCTCTCTCACACACACACATGCACACACGCACACACACACACACATGCACACACGCGCACACACAGAGAAAATATAGAGTTTTTTTTAATAAATTGTCCAAGTGGTCATATTGTAACTTGGATATCCCTTCATTAGATCAATCAATTCACTTTTCTTTCCTAGGGGATCACTCTTCTCACACACACACACACACACACACACGCTCACACGCACACGCACGCACACACACATGCACATGCACACATGCACGCGCACACACACACACAAGTCATGAGTTGGAACATAAATTTTGTAAGGTCTCTCCTTTTCTCCAGAGTAACCGCATTTGCCGAATTTAATTGTAGAAGTTCGAAATTTGCCGAACAACAAGAAAACCTTTGAAATTCGTTCAAATTCATGATTAAATTCGGGATTAAGTTCGTGATTAAATTTGTTCAAATTCGTTAAAATTTGTGATTAAATTCGTGAGTAAATTCAGTATTCGGTATCCAACAAACTTTTCATAGTTTGTTTATTTCAATCAATTTAAGATAAATTTTAGAGTCTGAAATTTTGGACAGATTCTGTTCTATTTGAAAATGACATGGAAAACCTGAGTCTGATTTTCCTTGTATGCTTTTGTTTTGAGTCAATATGGAATTTAGTAAAGCAGATTACCATTAAATCATCTTGCTGAGATACTTGGTGGAAACTTGAAAGTTATTTTGACATGTTTATTTATACGAAATGTGATCTTTTCTTAATGGTGGGTTGGTATATTTTAAAAAATAAGTATATTTCTATCAGCCGAATTTAATTACGAATTTTATATCAAATTTTTTAGTTCCGAATTTTTTCCTCCGCGAATTCAAACACGAATTCGAATGCGGTGACTATGCTTTTCTCTACATTGAATAAATAAAAATTTAATTGCTCCGAAACAATGACAGTTTTGAAGCAAGAGAAATCAGCGCTTGTGGAAGCTACAGTTCAGGAAATGGAGGCATACTGCAAAGGCCTAAATTGGGTCTGATTGGATGGGAGAGTGCCTAGATTTTGTTTTGACTTCCTCAGAATGTGATTAAGTAGAAGAAGGGAGCAGTCCCATGATTAAAAATGATTGCACAATGTGGCCTGAATCTGTAAATGGTGACCAAATGTGAGGATGTCTGTCTTGAGTCAGCCCTAGTCAATTTTGTACCTCTAATTTTAAGGAGAGATGATTGAACTATTCAACATGTTGCTAGAACGGGTTATCGAAGGCCTAAAAAGATGGATCCAATATACCAATAGCCCATCTCTCTACCCAAGGAGTTAAAATTGCTTCCTAATGGTCACTTTGAATACTTTACAACTTTGAATGCTTAGTTGCTTTGTAGTGGGTAGAAGTTGGACATGAGACTACCACCAAGTGAGGTCTTGATCATTCATATTAACCTGACTAGCATTATTTCTTGTGGCTTAGTGAGGTTTGATCATCTTGAAGAACGGCTCCAAACAATGAATCCAAGCACAAACTTTTCCCCTTGATCGTGCCATCAAAATGGGGAACAGATATCTTGGTATCCAGATTGAAAGTAGGTTCAGCGATTGGAGTGGTGGTAGGACCAAAAGTATCCTACTACTGTTGACCGAGGAGTTTTTGGAACATGCTTACCATATGCTGCATCAATTTGACCCAGAATTATTACATTGTTACCATTGGTCGTGAAGCTCTTTAGCAAGAATCTAGACTAAATTTGATTCTTGGGTTGTGTTAAGTGGACATCCTAGACTATTCATAATTTATTTCAATAAAAAAAAGATACAAATAGGAAATGCAAATGACTACACCAAGAAAAGGAACCTTTTGTGCTTTTCTGTTCTCTTAAAGGTAATAAAATAATTACATTGAAGAAAGGTCCTAGGCCCCAAGGTACACATGACGAAGTGATCCCCTAGGTAGGAAAAGTGACAATTGATTCATCTATAGGTTGAGCTTGATAAAACATAGGGCCTTTAAGCATTTGATCGATAGATCGAGAAGCGTGTAAGCGACCCTCAACCATAAGGAGAGGAGGTCAAGGACCTTGACCAAAAGGAAGAGCAGTCCTTGGACAACTTAAAAAAAAATTCAATATCCCCTTAGAATTAAAACTCCAAGATCAAAACTAATGTATGATCAAACCCCCTCAAAGAGATTCACACAATGAATTATAAAGTCCTAGGACAAAGGGATTCAAATAAATGGTTGAAACATTAGGACATCTGTGATGGCCTACTGATGTTGAGAGCCTTGGAAAATTAAAAATTATGCATTCAAATTAAAATCACAAAATTTCTGGAACAATGAAAATATCAAAGATGAGAAAAATTTGGTAGTATAAAAATATCATCAACCCCCAACTAGAACATCCCATCTAACTTCACAAGACAAATAGTCTCAAAAAGAAAATCACAAATGGGGTAGACTGTGATGTCTTCATTTGATTTTTTGCTTTTAAAGGCCTATACTGACATCTCAATTCCATATTGCAATCTCAGGGCATTCAAAGACGTGCTTTTATGTTGCCTTCTAGTTGTGATTTTGATTCAATAATTATTTGAGTGTGAAACATGAAATTAGGTTTTGAAGCATGTTATGTTGTTTGATGTAGGTAACCTACATAGAACCTGGTCAAAGCACACAGCTGAAGGGAAAAAATAGTTTAGAGATAACCATTCGAGCATCAGTGGGGCCTGTTCTTGGCCCTCCTTGGCAACGTCCTGAGAATGGGTTAGGTCTTCTTACATTTGCTTAAAATAATCTGTGTAAATTGCAAGTTCAGTGTGAGGTTTTTTGGTTGGTTGTCCTAAATATTAAGCAAATGATAACTAAAATAAAATAAATGAAATGAACCGTAAGATCTTAAGTTGGTATCTTGATTTGTGGTAGACCAATATAATAGATGTTTGCACTTGCGTATCATACTATATTTATGTCATTGAAACTATGTAAATCTATATGAACACTTTTACAACACAGCTTAAATAGCAGTTGAGTCTTTTGACTTCTTCTCAATCTTGCCGATAAGAGGTTTTTGCTAAAGATATTTCCAACTATCTTGCAAGTGGAGCAGAAAATTTTCTCTCTACAATAGTTTACCCTTTCGTCAAAAAAATCTCATTTTTCATTTTTTCTTTGGTAAGTTCAAAATTTTATACTAAACCATGATAATGCCAGAAAGATGCACCTAGAAGACCGCTAGTCAGTTATATAGACTATCTCACTGTCTTTTGGTTATGATTATATTTATTGACTTATTCTTAAGAGACAATTTTTGTGATTTTATTTCTATAATGAAGCATGGCGTTTTAACATTGGAGGAATGTTTGGTTGTCTTCGACAAGTAGTTAATAAATGATGCAAATCTTCAATGCCCTTTTAGATTGGGTTGCTCTATTTAACCCAGTATGTAAATGATATATATGTTATTGAACATATTGCTTCTATGCGTTGGGACCTCTATGATGATGTTCCTTAGAGTACATTTATTTTTTGAGTCTATTAGTATTTGCATATTGATTATTTTTGGAGTCCTGATGCAGTTGTGCTTTTCCTAAAGTTTGTCATGCCCTGAACACTGCAATGGAGTATTGCTCATCTTCAATCTCTCCGGGCTTGTTAAGTTCAGAAACATGATCTTCCCATGGTATTTTTGGGATGTTCCATCATCTGGTCTGAATTTTCATTTCAAGGTAGTTTGTACAAAAGCATTAGTGTGCTTTCTTTTGTGTCTATCCACCCAATTGAGATTGCAGTTAGTGCTTTGGTATAATATGTAGTTTACTTATTCTTTATTGCACTCGTTCCCTTGCCATCTCATGCACTTGTGTTCTTATAGCTCGACTCATTTCTTCATTCATCTTGCATCTATTCCTCACATTGCTGTTCATTTGTTGAAATCTCTTGTCTATCATTTCTCAAGACGTTTGTTGATTTTGACATATAATTGATCCTTTGATAGGAAGTACTGTCTCCTAACTCTTGGATACACTTTTTGTATCTCATGTATCTGATGATTTCTGTTGATTAGCTAAAGGAGGTTGAAGGGACTAAATTTTATTAGGAGGAAAGGGTAGGTTGCTGTGTCTTTGAGTTTTAATTTATTAAAGATTAATTCTTCATATTTTTTTCCCCATGTTCGAATTAAATACTTCCTCTCTAAATTCCTTGCATTCCTAGAAGATGAGAGGAGGAAATAGATGATGCATAGAATCCTTTCTTTTTCCCCATACAAAAAAAGACAACATTTGCATTTATTTAAATGGATGAAATATGGATTCCATCGTTGCTTATTATTTTTTCTATAAAATGTTGCAATGGATCTTCAAGTATTTGTAGGTATCAACAAATTCTATTTGGTTTCTATTGAAAGTAGTTCTAGTTCTTTTCAAATTTGATTATCATAAAGAGAATACTAATTATTTTTTTGGTTTATTGTAATCTAGACCTTTCCTAGCTATTCACTTCATACTTTTCTCATAACATATTCTAGATCATGCAAGATTTATTAAGGAATAGGGTAGGTTTGAGCATTCCTTGCAAATTGTATCACAGTTTTTCTAGATGAAATAAAACTATAACTTTCATTCATATGAGGGGAATCACTTTTCTAGAAAAATTAACTAAGTTACCAATATGGATACGGGTATGAGAATCGGATACATCGATACGGGGATTTGTTTTTGGGTTTGGATATGGCCGTACAAAAATATATGTAAAAAATAAAAAATCTAAAAAATATAGCCATATAAGCAAAACTAACCACATAATATGCATAGAAGAAACAAAATAAGTTAAATAACCATAAAACATACTCATAATTCAGAAATATCATAATATTCAATGGTCAATCTTAGATTGGTATTATAACAGGTACATAGTACAAATATTACATTGTATGGACAAAAATGAAGACAAATCAGCATATCAATGATTCACGAATCACTATATTCATTTTCCTCTTCGTCTGCCATGTTAGAAGCAATTATCATGTGGTTCATTAGAACCACAAGTAGCAACAGTGCCACTCCCACTAGCTCCACTATGCAAGTCGTGGGAAGCATTGTCTAGCTCCATGTCACTGAATGAAAGCTGGGCAATGGAGGCATCCAAGTCAGCAGTCTCTGGATCCACATCCCAACACTTTGTTTCCCCTTCCTTGTAATTGGGTTATTTGTGTGAGAGAAGGCGCAAGTTGGAATGCACATAGACCAAATCCTCTGCCTTTTTTGCTGTCAACTTGTTGCGTTTAACTGAGTGGATGACATTGTAGGTACCCCAGTTAGCTCAACTGAGGAGGAACTTGCAACCTATCGATACAATTCGCAAAGCCAATTAGAATTTTCAATTTAATTATTTATAAAAGTTAAAAATATATAACAAAACTTCGAAAAGAAAGGTAGAGTTAAAATAAAAAATTAAAATCTTGTGATAATTTTTTTATTGCAAGTGGTTGAAGGTGGATGGATGCTTGCCCATGGAGGTACCATCAAAATTGAGCTTCTTTCTTGTACTTGTCATGGATGGCGCCAAGGGAGTGACTCGCGAAGGATATGAAATGTGCAAACCCTTCCCTGACTTGGTCTTCAATTTTTAGATCAGAGAAGAGTTTAGAGAATGCTGCCTTATATCCCTCACTAACCTTAATATTCCTATATGGTGCGACCTTCCTAGGAAAATAAAGGATCTCTGTACTATAGTATTTGGGCGTCAAGGCAAAAACAAGAAGATGCAATGGGGTGGTCATTTTGTTCCACCTTTCAATGAGATGTGATAACACTTCCTTGAACAACCTCTCTGTAAGATCCTGCTCCTTGGCATTTATGACATCTCTAATCTTCTCAATCATTGAGTTGAATTCCATCATAAACTTTATCCAAACATGGATATTCCATATCCACATATCTCAACATGCTCACAATGGGCTCGGTAAAATTGAGCAAATGTTCCACATGATCCCACCGCCTTGCATCAAGAATCCATTCTTTCACCTTTTTGGCCTTCTCACTATTTCCTTGACTCCATACACCCCAAAGGTTGTTGATAACCATGCTACTCAATGCCTCATGCACTTTGACAAGTCGTCTCAAGATGAGTGTGTGTGAGGCAAACCGAGTCTCAACAACCTAACACTAAATTAAAACAAATAAAATTTAAAAAATATTCAAAAATAAAAACACTAAAAATTACAAACTTATAAAATAAAACTAAAATAAGATGTTACCTTCAACAATTGCAACTTTGAGAAGATCCTGAAGGTACCTTGGGACAGGTGATGATTATGAACATTTGGATCTCGCTTGCCTCTTCATAGAATTGTTTGATCCAATCAATTTTTGTCCCCAATTTTTGCAATATAAGATTGGAGGAATGAACGACACAAGGTGTCCAAAATATGTGCCCATACCTTGCCTCAATCAACATGCCCACAGCTTTGCAATTTTTTGCATTGTCCATTATAAATTGGACAATGTTTTGAGGCCCCACCACTTCAGTGGACTCTATCAGGATGTCTGCAATGATTCATGTGTCCTTCACTTGCCCCTCACAATCAGTGACTCTCAAAAACTTTGCTCCTTTAGGGCATACTGCTACCACATTAATCAATGGACGTTTTGCCGTATCTTTCCATCCATTGGAAATGATGGACACCCCTATTTTGATCCATGAATCTCTGATGGGTTTCAACGCATCTTCAACTTGTTTTCTCTCTTTTTCCAATAATGAGGTGTGCGTCTTTTCATACCCTAGGCCAGTGAACCCTTTAGGGGCATCATTGATAGATTCACCATATCCTACCAATATGGTGGCTTAACCATATTAAAAGGAAACCCGCATGCATAAACACAACGTGCAATGCTTTGCCCTGCTATGTCCTTGGCTATATTTTGGAATGCCCTTTCTAATGGGCCCACATCTTTTGTTCTTTTGCAAATAAGAGGTGAATCCTCTTCCTCTTCGGCTACAATGCGTGTAGCAATAAATGGGTGTGATGGAGTCACCACATTAGCACAAGAATCATCCATAGGTGACAATCCTTTCTTTCTCAAAGGATGCTTCGTTTTTTGCCCAACAATGGCATCTGCTTCTTCTTGTTCTTTGATATAAGCAAGGATATTTGCCTGTGGCAAGCCCTTTCCTGGATTTCCATTTATGCTTGGCCCACCACAAGCTTTGATTCCAACCCCAGGAATTGCACACAAATGGGCTTTCACTTGACTATATCAGCTCTTGTATCTACAATTGCACTTTGAGCAAAGCCAAAGGAAACACCCTCCACCTGACAGCTATTCTAAGACCGTCACATGCTTCCAAAGAGGTGCTCGCGGATCAGGTCTGAAGGCTATCCCTTGGCCCACCGAACTAGCACTTGCAGCCTGAGACATTCTAGCAAATCCTATAGCTCCTGGTAAACGATAAGAATATTGATATTAAAACTTAAAGCATTTGGTATTTGACATTTGTTGAAATTTAAAACATTCGCTATTAAAAATTTAAAACATTCGCTATTAAAAATTAAAAATATTTAAAAACTAAAAAAAACAAACCACAAAACTGAAAACCTACCTCAAATCAACAAATCTTATTCCTTGCATGCTCCTTGAACTACTTAGTAGTTTAATATTCCTCCTTGCAAGCTTCTTAGTACTGTAGGATTAGCAAAAAGAAGGAGATTCAATCCTATGCAATTGCAAAAATGAAGATAAGAGAACAAATTGTAAAAATGCAATGAAAGGTATATGTGTTGTTGTTTTGTTTTGACAAAATGAGAGCAAAAGCTTCTTTTAGGGTTTTAAATCCACTTTAGATCGTTTTTAATTGTATTTTGAAGTCCATGTTTGACTTTTCATGGGGTGAAATTGAAAAAAAAAAACACTTTTGGCAGCGGATACGTCGTGGATATGCCCAGGATATGTCCCTGGGCCTTTGGATACGCTCATATACGCCCTGGGACGTATCCTGTTGTATCCACAAGCCTAGGGACATACTTTGGGCGTATCCCCGACCAGGGTATTTTTTAAGGATTGGAAAAATATATATGATGTAGAAGGGTAGGTGAATCATCAAGCCATTGTCAAACATAACATAGGGAAATAGTTATCAATTTCCAAAAGAAAGCATATGACTTTGGCGAATGTTTGATATTTAATAAATTACATAAGGCGAAAAATATAATGTTTTGAGGCAAATATTATTTGCGGTACAAAAATCCATCCATCATTCCAACTTATTTAGAGTGTCTATCCATTTACCTCCTATGATGCCTCCCTAAAATCTTGAAATCCTGAAATATGCCTAAGTTTAAAACCCTGAAACCCTAAAATATGGCTAAGTCTGAAATCTAGTAGGACCCTCCAAAATCTAGAATTTGCATTATATCTCCTAGAGGTCCGAAACCACTCTCAAACATCCTGAAAGTATAAATATAAAATATAACTTAAAGTAAATGTTGACATTTACTTAAATGTTTATTTTATATTTATATTGTCTGTACAAGCATTTTTTTTGAACTCGTAGGTGCAACTATTGGCAGGAAAAACTACTATAAAAATAATTTGTGGCAAAAAATATTGGATGACTTTACAAATGACATCAAATTACGACGAATTTGAGTGCATGGAAGTATCTATTTTATGGCGATATATTTTCAATATTTATACCTCTGTCATAATTTAGGCGAAACTTGAAAAACACCTTTTATGTTAACTATTCGCCCAACCCAAGTTTTGGTCCCTTAAAATTCGCCATTTGCCACCAAAAAATACATCCTTGGGCCTTTGGATATGCTCGGATACATCCTGGGACGTATCTTGCCATATCCATAGGCCTAGGGATGTACCTTGGGCATATTCTCGACATATCCTCTACGTACCCGAACCGTATCCGTTCACGTATCGTATCCAGTAGGGGTTTGTGGCATATTTGGCAACTTAGGAAAAATATGCACGATGTCTCTTATTTCTTATGTTTTTTGTTTCTGATGTACAAGGTAAAAATTGATTTTATCTACATGAGAATGTTATATATGTTGCAGACTTAACCTATAACTAATGCAGACTTAAATATTGAGGAATTACTCTCTTTAAACCTTCTTAATGCATGCAGTTCATAACTTCATAAACGGAAGTTGGATTTAAGGTGAAGGGCCTGCATAATTGTAAGAAAGAGCCTACATTGGATGCCGAATAAAGACAAAAAGAACCGACTTTAACAAGCCTACTAAAATCATCTTCTCATGTCCCCATACACGGTATCATTTAAGTGCCGTTGGCACTAGAGTTGAGATGTTGGAAATGTAATGATAGGCCACCCCTATAAAGAAGTGAAGGTTGAAGGATTGATGGACCGTTAATAGTTTATATATCACAGTTACCATATTCCTGAGATGACATTTAATAATTGTTAATATCATGGGTATGGACCTTCATTAAGTAGTCAGCAGTTGTCTTAGAGTATGCATCATATAGCACTTTCTAGAGAAGAACCACCAAGGTTTCCAACAAATGATTTGGACAGAGGAACTATGATTAGTTCTAGTACAGTAGTCAGTGTTGCATCTACAAGCACTCCATCGTGCAATAACTATTGTACTCCATGTTGGTGTCTATGGGCCTTATGAATTACAATTTTTGGAGAATCAAAGAATGCATGATTCTAATAACTATCATCCAAACCCGTGGAAAAATGGATCTTCCTATGATTTTTAATATTTATCTATGCATTGCCAACTTTTGTAGTATGGATTGGCTTTCATTGATTTTAAGATTCAATGAATATTTTTATGGTCCCAAACATGTGGTAAGTGAGCTTGCGTTGCATAATGTTTCTTTTTTGCATTTTTTCCATTATGCTTAAAAGACTTTATTTTTATATTTTTTCAACACCAAGTATGTTGAGTACAAGCATGCCAATCATGTAAAATATCAGAATCACCTTTCTCGATGATAATGAATCAGGCACGAGCATTGCAACTTCGGTAAAAATATACTCATTCTCCAAAATGACTACAATACTTAGGTGAACTCTATGCGAAAATCTTTTTTCATCCATGCACTCTATGTAAGGGCGAATTGAAAATTTGGTTAGCTTCATTAATTCTCAAGACAATGGCAAGAGGCAGATTTATGCAAATATGGTACTCAGTTGTGGTGAATATATCCACCCGTTGCATCTCATTGTCATTAATTATTTCTTGTGTGGCTTATTATGGCCACATTTTCAACATTTTCTGAGTCTCGATATTTTCAGTCAGCACATGAGCACACAAGTGGGTGGTGCCAATATACACCGAATAATATCATTACATGCAAATGATTGAGCAGATACAATAATCCCTCTCACACATCCATCTCCTTGTGCATTTACCATTGGAGCATAGTTCGCATACTTGGACTTGGCAGAACCAAAATTTTCCGACTTTGAAATACTAGGCAACTTAAAAAAATACTTAAATTTCTTAAAAAAAACATAAATTTTATGCAAATTACAGTTACAAAATGAGTCAAATGGGTTTATAATACATTGGGTAAGTGTTTTCTATTAGATTTGAATATAATTAGATTACGAAATTGCATCATCATTTCCTTTATGCTTTCGTGTTGATATGTATCTTTCCCAAAGCACCATCATGTATTACACTATTGTGACATGTGCTGAGCTTCGGATGGGGCATATTTATACACCGGTATTTTTCCTTTGTATCATTTATTGATGCTCTCTCTTGCAGGGGCTCGCGGACGCATAAAATCTCCCTGAGGGCACACCTTAAAGGGTGCATCAAGAATGGGGTGGGATCGGCTCATGGCACTTTCCGAGAGATGTTCTCATACTATTTTATCATACCTACATCCCTTCATGCAACCTTCATACCTCCTATGATGTCTCCTTGAAATCTTGAAATATGGCTAAGTCTGAAACCCTGAAATCTGACTCAGTCTGAAATATGATAGGATCCTCCGAAACCCATAATTTGCATTATAGCTCCTAGAGGTCCGAAATCACTCTCAAACATCCTGAAAATATACATACATACATATATATATATATAAAACTTAAAAGTATAAAAAAATAAATATGGACATTTAGTTTCTTATACTTGAATGTTTATTTATATACATATAATGGCTAGTTCAGGGTCCTCTTGCCCTCTTTTGCTCATTTCCTACCTCGCCAGGTAGGCTGGCTGAGTACTCGCGACGAGAACTCGCACAAAACTTGCCAATTTAAGGCTTGCGAGTATAAGTTAAAAAAAACTAACTGGGAGGGGAAAATCGCGATTATTCATAGACTCGCCGAATGCTCGGCAAGTATTTATACTATGAATTGAGTACTCAATTTATAGATGGCATTTTATTAATATTGGCTAGGTTCATCTACCTACTCCATTAAGGGTGTCATGGGCAAGCGTCCGTGACTTAACTAGTATAATTAAGGGTGTCATGGGCAAGCATCCAAAGAGGGCTGAAATTAGACATTTTCCAGGGCTTTAATGTGATTGTAGTTGGTGGTTTTACTATTCCTTGCACCAGAAGGATTCAACAATTAGAGATCACACTTGATAATCACAGGGTGTGTGATGACTTCTATGTTATGAGCATAGGAGAAATAGGTATGGTTTTAGGGGTGCAGTGGTTACATTCCCTTGGCAAATTTACATAGAATTACCAGACCATGGAGCTGAAATTTGAATCTGATGGGAAAAAGGTTGTGCTTCATGGTATGGCCAATGGAGCCCCTACAATTGTTACAACAAACATGATGTAGGGTGTCATTGTTGGTAGTACTCTCTCTAGATTACAGCTCATTCATGATTCTTCTATCATGGATTAACTCATTGAGTTTGTTGGAGAAGCATCAGTGGGTTCAGGGCTTCCAATTTCTAATTGTATTAGAGTAGTGCAATAGAAGTCATCTGCATCACCAGGAGGAATGGTAGAAACAACGAAATTGGTTTGAATCTTGGTATTTGCAGGACATTTCAGGTATTGCTTGAGGGCAAGCAATCTTTGGGAAGGGTGGACTGTCATGTCCCCTTCTCAAATAAGAAAATAATAATTTAATAATAATGTCTAAGTCGTTCCCCCAACGTCACTTTATAATTATAACTTAAAATGGGACATTTAAGTCATTCTTATTAATCGAATGGGGCCAAAAGTATATATTAATTATAAACCCAAGTGGAAAATAGAAAAATAAAAGTAATTAATTACTTTTGAAGCAAAAGTGGAAATTAAAATTAGAAGTAATTTTAAATTGCTTTAAGGGTTTTTAAGTGAAAAGGTAATTATAAGGAAAAGAACATTCATTCATTTATTATTGATCATTTACTTTTTATCTAATTCACAAATGAATCCATAATTCCTTCTACTTTTGCTTGAAGACGAAAACCTGCATTGTAGTTGAATCAGAGGAAGAAAACTTTTCAGTGCATTGTTGTAGCTCCATATAGGGGTTACAAGTGATTTACAGAGCTGGTTATTCACAAAAAATCAAAAATCAGGGTTTTGCATGTAAGGGTTTGACTGGTAAAAATCAGTTTGCTAGTTCTCAAAAGCTACCATAGCAAGGTGTCACCTCTAGAGGACAGAACCCAACACTAAGGCCAGGGTGACATACAATTGGTGGTATATGTGGCACCTCAAGGGCAAATCGTAGTTGTTGAGAGGCTAGCGCAGCACCTTAAGGTTATTTTCAGCTGCTAACCAACAAAAACTGCCATTACAGACATGTTCACTGTCGTCTAAGGGCTACTTGAATTCAAAACTAGGCTGAATCCTTCAATTAAGGGTGTCGTACCACTCGGATAGGCTTCTGTACCATCAAAAACCCTAGTGCTAGTCTGCTTCAACCTACCGTACCAATAAAAAGGTAGAATTGGAGGATTTTTAATCAATAAATTGGTACTATGCTTTAATGCAATATGTACTTTTCATAAGTATTTTCAAATAGGTTTTTGTGTATTCACTTAATTGAAATAAAGAAGGGCACTTGTATGTGGTTAAAAATCCTATTGTATGTATTCGATTATTTATTATCTTGGTGAAAGACATATATCTTGTGCCCCAACTAATATTGAGTGAGATTAATGAATAGATTCAAAGGGTTTTGAATTTATTTCTTCTAAGGGATTTAATTTTTTGTTTTATTTGAAAAGGGATATTTCAGTGGTATCAGAGCCAATTTTCTTGCCAACTTATGCGAAGGATTTATTTTACAGCCTCGACTTCATGCAAGGTAGTGACAGAGAAGTCAAGTATTATCAGAGAGAAAGGAAAAAGGGTCTAGAACAGCCAGAGGAAAGGTTAGGGCAACAAGATACAAAATTTGTTGTAGGAAAAGGAAAAGAAGCTATGGGTGACAGAGATCCGAATGAAGTTCGCTGTGACAGGGGTGTTCAAGGACAAGAGCAGTTAGCTAACATGATGGTTCAACTAGTCCATACTTTGCTGAATAATAACATACAAAGGCCTTACAATGGTGGAGGTAGGTCTTCAAAGGAAAATAATAATCTTCCCATCTAGAGGACAACCATTGGATCTTTGGCCAGGCCCTTCCAACCCAACTTCATCCGTAGGGAAGAGGTGGTTGCGGAGTGTTGGGTGAATATTTTGTCAATCAGCGTACTGATCAACAAAATAGGTCTGATCAACCACAGCAGGAAGATTGGTCGGCCAGGTGTGCAACTTTACTACATCAACCGGAGACAAATCTCTCCTCTCATCAAGGAGAGGTTCGCTATAGATATGTAGGAGCTATATATAATATAAATAAGCAGAAAATAACACATGGGGGCAGAATAAACCATCCATCTCTCTTCTTTCAGAGATGATGCATACAGACAAAGGAGAAAATCCTGGTGTAAACACTGAAGGCACTTCTCTTCTTCCAGAAGTTTTCTTGTAGGAAACAGCAAGAGTTTCTTTCAGATAGTAAAGTAACCAGTAACCAAAGGGCATAGTAACAGTAGGATGAAACAGAATGCAAAGTTTCCACCTCAACTGCCCAAAGAGTATATCACAAAGGATAATGGGGGCACAAAGTCGTCCCAGAATCCTTAACACAAAAAGAAAAGAAAAACACAGACTGAAAACAATTGCGAAAGCACAAAGTCTTCCCACAGTTGGTTTCAGGACACTTCCCTATTACTTTCACTAGTTCTGCTTGCCAAATTAAATGAATAAGAACACCTTCAGAAGACAGACGTAAGAATGATCTTCTAAAATGATACAAGCTAAAACAACACAAAATCTGTAAACAACTTGCTTTCTCATTCAGATAAAATGAAATGAAATTACAATCTGAGTTCAAAGTCTCAGTCTTCTTTTTTCAAAATGGGCAGAGTTTCGCTCTTGTAAAAAATGAAAAGTCTCCTTTACAAATGAGAGAATTAACAAACTTATAGCCACTACGCAAGGATTGGCGCCCTTTTCTATGGGATGGCCCATGCTGCAGTCAATGTCTTCAATGCGTCTCCAGTTTTGTCTGGAGAGACCATGTTGAGAACAGTGCGCTGCCATAACTATGGCGTGTCCCTTCATCTAATGTCTCTTCCTTGGTATGGTCCACCTGGTCCTTCTCCAATTTGTCTTTACTTCATGGAAGAAAAACAGGGCGCGTCCTTGGTTTGGTGCGCTCAGAAGTCTACTCGATCCACTGTTCCACCTACTGGAAATAACTCTTTCGAAGACATTTCTGGTCCTTTGCATCGATCTTCTCTCTTTCAGTCTTCGGGCTCTCTCTCCGGGTGAATTCCTTCGGACAAAAAGTCCGAAGGAATTTTGCCTTAACATTTTTCCGAGAAAATCTTCCCGAAAGTATTCTTTCGGCCTCTTGGACTTAGCCATTTCTATCGGACAAAAAGTCCGAAAGAATTGTTCCTTTTGGGCCTTTGAACCAATTCGAAGGAATTCTGTCTTTTCTTTGACCTTCGAACCAATGCTGCCTGCCCTCCGCAAGGGCATCCCTCTTTGACACGTGGCAGCGTCCGCCTGACTCTTTCTTTTGCGCGCGTCTCTTTTCTTAACTGAGGCAACCTTTGAGCCCATGCGTTAAACCTGCTAATCCTTTTACCAAAAAGTTGAGAAAATGACGAAATTGAATGTTCAGAACAAATTTTTGGAAAGGGGAGGGGCAATTTTGGCCATGCAGGACCAAAATAGTCATATGTTGTCTGAAAAATGAGGAGTTATTTTTCAGGGACAACATGGAGGAAGAGGTTCAACCCACCATAGGGTGTGATATTGCAACTAGTTATGAGGAGTACAGGGTCCTACCAAATGAAATTAAAGAGGCTATCTCGCTTACCAATTTCATAAATTTAAAGAAAAACAGGGGCAACCAAAGAGCTAAAACAAGGCCACCAACAAATTAGAGGGACCTATAACAAGGAATAGGGAAGATTATACTTCCAACATATGATGGCTCTGGTAAGTGCACTGCATGCTCATGGATACAAAAATTGGATACATTTTAATCTTTGAGGCCAATGTTAGAAGAGTAAGCCCACAAATTTGTCACTCTTCATTTGGAAGGTGTAGCTCACGAGTGGTGGTACCATGGATTGATCACACAGGGGCACAATCACATCTACTCATATGTGGACTTCAGTACCAGGTTGATAGAGAGATTTGATAGAGTTGATCTGGAGATCCATTTTCGGGAGTTAGCTCAACTCAAACAATCCAATTCAGTGGAGGACTTCGTTGTTGATTTTTAGAAGCTTTAAATTATGGTACCTGATGTGACTGAAAGGAGACTTGTTTTGTTTGTTGATAGTTTAGCTGAATCACTCAAGGGTTTGGTGAAAGCTTTCAACCCTATTTCTCTTCAAGAAGCCATCAAAAAGGCTTTAGATTTGGAGACATCAACACCTAAAGGTAAAATTTGCCCTATGAACAATAAAAAACATCTTATGGGCAGCCAATGTCATCAGTTTTTTAGCAACAAAAGAAGGCATTTTAGCAAGGGGTTTCTCTCCAAAAAGAGTTGCCACAAAAGCCACATATTGAGATAGAAACACGAAATGAACTCAGAAGGAAAAAACTATGCTTCACATGCATGGATTCATGGGAACCAGGTCATAAGTGTCTTCCAAAAGGAAGATGCACTACATTGAGGTGATGTCTGATGAGGAGTTAGAAGAAAAAGTACCAGAACCTGAAAGAGGAGAAGAGGGAGATAGTTCAAGAGGCACCCTTGCCACCCTTATTTTAGTAGGGGCCTATGTTGTACTTTCTGGCACACCCTGGTATTACCCTTTCAGAATTCATGGAGTTATGCAGGGACATAAACTCACAATTTTAATTGATAGTGAGGCAACCCACAACTTCATTGATAAGGGTTTGGTAGCCCAAAGAGGGCTGAAATCAAATTTTTTTCAAGGCTTTAATGTGATTGTAGCCGGTGGTTCTACTATTCTTTGCACTAGAAGGATTCAACAATTAGATATCACACTTGATAATCATAGGGTGTGTGATGACTTCTATGTTGTGAGCATAGGAGAAATAGGTATGGTTTTAGGGGTGTGTAGTGGTTACATTCCCTTGGGGAATTTACATAGAATTACAAGACCATGGAGCTGAAATTTGAATTTGACAAGAAAGAGGTTGTGCTTTGTGATATGGCCAAAGGAGCCCCTACAGTTGTTGCAACAAACAAAATGGAGGGTGTTTGTAATATCCCTAATTGAAATATTATTTGATAATTTGGATTCCTCATAATTCCTTTTAAAATAATATTTTATAAATGTAACTTGTACTAAGAATAATATTTAAAATAAAAAAAATAATTGTATTAATAATAAAATATAAATCCTTAAATGATTTCGTCCTTGGGATATAATGATTACAAGGGTTTTCGTCCTTGCAATCAAATTACACGATTAAGGGATTTCGTCCTTAAAAGTGGTTGTAAAGAATAATGCTTGTACATGGTTATATATTTTTAATACATGATTGAATGAATTCCTTCCATACCAATGAATGACAATAAATACTTCATCACATTCCATCGAAAGATGTGTCTCTTCCAAATGTCTTTTCCCAGGGGAGGCGATGTCCCAAAAGGTGGTGTCCCTTGGTGTTTAGGTGAGTCGGCCTGCCTATATAAGTCTTATTTTTTATTAAATGTGGTGCTTCCCTCAAGAGGGGCGATTCTAATTGCTGCGGCCTCCTTAATGGCTTGGAAAGGGATATTACAGTCCTCCCTTCCCAAAATTGCTTGTTCTCAAGCAATTGTAAGCCCTCATGCCCAAGTACCATGTCCAAAAGATAAAACATGATGTAGTTCTCCCAAAGCCTTGATCCGGTCCCTGTCAAATGAGAGATCTCTTGCCAACACAAGCTCAGGCTTTTGATGTACCTTCGCTGATCCAAAATTCTTGCATCTATCTTCATGTCATGGACTTTCAGGGGTCCACTCTTGCTGTCCCAATCATTTGTATTATTGTACCTTTGTCTTTCCTTTTTGACTTTATTTGTCTGATGCATGCACGAAACCCTTTCATCATCTACTTGCTTCATGTAGTTAGCTGTTCTGAAATTTCCATCAAGCTGAACATTAGTAAAATCATTTGGAAATTTGGCTTGCACCACCAGTTTCTCTTCACAATCTTGCACCTCAGATTTTTCTTATTCTTTGGTTCATTCTCCATGATTTCTTTTTCTTTCTTTGGAGATTCTGCTGCATTTAATACTTTTCGTGGTTCTTCATCTAGCAACATATCTTTGCGCCCCTCAATTGTCACAAATAGTTTCAGTTTCTTTGAACATTGAGCAACAATACTTTTAGCTAGTGTATGTGCCACTAGTGATGATTCCGAGGACAAACAGTTAGTCACTTCTTCCAAAACGTTGAGCAAAACATTTTTTGAATAATGTGGATGCTCAAGTTTCTTTCCCAATCTACATAGCTTTGTTTTCAATTCATATTTTCTTATTAACTCCATGATTCATAGACTATGCAACAAATCGAAAATCCATTTCAACAGTCTAGTAGGAACAATTGCTTTGATACCACTGTAATATCCCTAATCGGAATATTATTTGATAATTTGGATCCCTCGGAATTCCTTTCAAAATAATATTTATAAATATAACTTGCACTAAGAATAATATTTAAAATAAAAAATATAATTGTATTAATAATAAAATATAAATCCTCAAGGGATTTCGTCCTTGGGATATAATGATTACAAGGGTTTTCGTCCTTGCAATCAAATTACACGATGAAGGGATTCCCTCCTTAAAAGTGGTTGTAAAGAATAATGCTTGTACATGGTTATTGTTGACCATTTTGGTCCTGCAGGCCAAAAATCGGTCCCCTTTTCTCCTTGCTGTTCTGAGCCAGTTTCATTTTTTATTTTGCACAAGTCTGGGCTTTTCTACGGGCTTTGCAGACTTTTCTACAGACTCTGCAGGCATTTCTACGGACTCTGCAGGTGTTTCTACGAACTCTGCAGGCAGAGACGAGTTCTCGACACTTAGGCACAAAATGGACCATTTCAAGTGCCCTTGCGGAGGGCAGGGAACGTTTCCAAAGGGACCAAAGAGAAGGCTGAAAAAAGCTGAAATTCTTTCGGAAAAGTAAGGACGAGAATTTCTTCGGACAAAATGTTCGAAGGAATTCCTTCGGACATTTTGTCCAAAGAAATCCTTCGGAAGAAAGTTTCGCGGAAAAGACAAGGCAAAGGCACAAATTGATTTCTTTCGGACTTTTGTCCGAAGGAATTCCTTCGGACAAAAAGTCCGAAGAAATTCGGGAAAGGCCGGCCGCGGGAAAATTGGCCGAGACAAAAGCCCGACAGCGGGAAAAAAGGCCGAAACAAAGGAAAAGAACCGAGGATTTGCCAAGGACAGTGACGTCTCCGAGGCCATCAATTTCAGGGAAACGGACTAGCCGTTGGTTTTCAAACAGTGACGGGCCCGCGAACGTCAATTTTACACCAGAAAAAACCCTGAGAGCGAAAGCTGCCATGTGTCGTCTGCTGAGACACATGATAATTTGTCTCTAAGAGCAGCGGAACGTGCCACGTGTCCCTTGCAAAACCCAGCGGAGCGCGACAAGTGTCTGCATCCAAGTCCCAAAGCTCCTTTCAACAAGCGTCCTTTAGAGTTCCGCAGAGGGTGCCAAGTGGCAACTGCGGAAGGTTTTGGCATGTTTTTCTAAGAGCAGCGGAACGTGCCACGTGTCCCTTGTAAAGCTCGGCGGAAGCCGACAAGTGTCAACATCCACGGTCTCTCCCTTTTGTTCAGTAAAGACTGTGGTGGGCCCCGGACGAACTACTAAAGAGAGCAGAATCTACCAAGTGTCATCGTCCGTGGTGAATCCGAATGAGTCCCGAATACTTCTGTATTGCTTCTAAAGCTCAGCGGAAGCTGACACGTGTCATCTTCCGCAGGACTCTCAAAAGGTGCTTAAGCTTCTATCAGTTAAGTGGATGCTGCCACATGTCCTCGCCTGTTTCACAGCGAAACACGCCACGTGTCACTTGTTGAAATAAGCGGAAAGCGGCCAAAACAAGCGTAAAGGCACGAAGAATTAGCAGAAGATAGCCCTGAAGGACGAAGGAGCCAGAAAAGAGCCAAGCGCAGAAACAGAAAAAATAATCCAAGTGGTGAAGGAAGGTGTCGACTCAAGGAGTTATCCCAGTGGTTGACACAGTGTCTGTGAATTGACCATCAAGAGGCGCGAACAGTGAACGGCGCGACCCGTTTTTCTTCACTTTGCATTGATGAGAAGACAAGCCGTGCGAATGCCTTGAAGGGAGCCGTCTGTTTGCAGAAAAGAGGCGCGGCCCATGCTTTCACATTAATGTTTGAGCGCCAAAGTCAAAGTAGGAGCCGACACAGCATTATCTAGCAAGCGGCTTCCTCTTTCCAAGGCTCGGAACGCACATGGGCCACTTGTAGGAAGGCGCCAAAGTCTTTTCCTTCTCTCTATATATATTGTAAACTTCTCATTTTGAGGAGCATCCATCTCTTAGCCTCTAAGGCAAAAGCTCTGCCCAAAAAATCTTTGGGTTTGTAAGGCAGGATTATGCCGGATTTTACTTTGAATGGAGACAGCATTTTTACCTCTATTTGAGCTTGCACTTTCGTATGTGTCTATGCCTTTGTTCTGTGTTAAGCCATTTTCCTTTATGCTTTTGCAGGATGATTTCAGCATGTCTAGTGCATTGTGAGCTTTTCTTTTGCAGGTTTGCCGGAAGTGTCCCTAGAGGATTGTAGGTGCCTGCAAATAGGCTGCCATACTGTGTCTGAGGACGTCTCTGGTAGTTCTTCCTCCCCATATATCCACGGACCCCTAGCTCACTAATGCAGAAGGATTTCTCGTGTCAAATGAAGTGTATGGGAGCTTGCTCTTGGTGAAAAGTGTATGTTTGGGCTGAGTGGATCAACTTTTTTGGTGTATCACCTTTTAGTTTAGGTTTAGGTTCTGTTTTCAGCGTCCTTCTCCCTTTTCAACCCCCCTTTTTTTCATGTATTTGTTAGCAATAGGAAATCCAGGACCTAAAATATACATCGAAAGGAGCTAGCCCTTGTCTAGAGACTCTCCCCCCAGTTTTGCCAGGCCCGCAGGCAAGAGGGGAGTTTCCATTGTTGCGTGTGGAAGGCAAGAGCTTAGTCTCCTGTCCAGGGTGCATTCCATTGCGTCATCAGTTATATATTTTTAATACATGATTGAATGAATTCCTTCCATACCAACGAATGACTATAAATACTTCATCACCTTCCATCGAAAGATGTGTCTCTTGCAAATGCCTTTTTCCAAGGGAGGCGATGTCCCAAAGGGTGGTGTCCCATGGTGTTTAGGTGGGTCAGCCTGCCTATATAACTCTTATTTTTTATTAAATGTGGCGCCCCCCTCAAAAGGGACAATTCTAATTGTTGCACCCTCCTTAATGGCTATGCCCTTATCTTATGCTTGGAAAGGGATATCACAGTGTCACTGTTGGTAGTACTCTCTCTAGATCACAACTTATTCATGATTTTGCTATCATGGATTCACTCATTGAGTTTGTTGGAGAAGCATCAGTGGGTTCAGGACTTCCAATTTTTAATTGTATTAGAGTAGTACAATAGAAGCCATCTACATCCCCAGGAGGAATGATAGAAACAATAGAATTGGTCTAGGATCCTAGTGTTTGTAGGACAGTTCAGGTATTGCTTGAGGGCAAGCAATCTTTAGGAAGGGCGGATTGTCATGTCGCCTTCTCAAATAAGAAAAAAATAACTTAATAATAATGTCTAAGTCATTCCCCCAATGTCACTTTATAATTATAACTTAAAATGTGACACTTAAATCATTATTATTAATTGAATGGGGCTAAAAATATGTATTAATTATAAGCCCAAATGAAAAATAAAAAAATAAAATTAATTATTAATTATTTTTGGAGCAAAAATGGAAATTAGAATTAAAAGTAATGAAAAACTTTTTTTAGGGTTTTTAAGTGAAAAGGTAATTATAAGAAGGAAAAAGACATTCATTTATTATTGATCATTTACTTTTTATCAAATTCACAAAAGAATCCAAAATTTCTTTTACTTCTGCTTGAGGATGAAAACTTTCATTGCAGTCTGTTGATGTTAAAAATTGTACCGTCAATGAATCAACCCTTTCGCCTATCACGAAGGTCAAGGTGGAATCGTACCAATCTAATCATGGAGTTCTAAAGGTTCAACTACGATCCTAAAGACGTGAGGGGTTTTTATAAGTTCTGGGAAATAATCAATAAGTCATTGAATGTAACATATTCCATTATAACAATCAAAAATCTGTTTTATCAAATCATGAATCAGTTTAGTTAAGAATCTGTAATCTATTCTATCCGACAGAAAAAACTTATGAATTAAATAATCTCTTGAAGAATAGAAATTTGATTCAGTAAATATATGTAAATTCCAAGTAATATCTTGCTTCTTGCTATAATATTCTTCAAGTTAACTTCAAAAAGAGAAACCAGAAATATAAGAAACGGATTTTAGATAAGATAAAAGATATTCAATTACGTAAACAAACAAAAGAGAGATACACAACAAACAACAGATAACAAACAAACTAAAAGAAAAGAGAACATAAAACAACTACGCCAAAGAAAGGACAATAAACTACTCGAACAACTAAGTCTAAACTAAGAAACAACCTAAAATAGGAAAAGAAAAAATGG
The DNA here is from genome assembly GCA_037957365.1 of Torreya grandis. Taxonomy (NCBI): domain Eukaryota; kingdom Viridiplantae; phylum Streptophyta; class Pinopsida; order Cupressales; family Taxaceae; genus Torreya; species Torreya grandis. The sequence continues at coordinate 1,348,272 of JARHVA010003081.1, forward strand.
ATCAAAGAGATCAAATAAACTAATCTAAGACTAAACCTAAACAAAAATTAATCTATCTATAAATTAAGTATTTAATAAACAAGTAACAAGTCTAAACTAAAACAAAAATAAGACTATAATCTGAAATTTAAATAGGTTTAGAATGTAATCTAAGACTAAGATTAACAACTAAAGAACTTAAAATCTATAACAAAAATATAAGAAAGAACTAATTAAAGAAACAACCTATTTATACTATCCAATCTAAGAAAGAAAACAAGGTATTAATCTAAGAAATTAATTGAATAAAAATAGAATGAACCAGAAAACTAAATAGATAAAGATAAATGTAAAACTAAGAAACATAAATAGAAACTTAGATTAAGAAAATCTAAAAGATAAAACTATATTAAAATTATAGTAAATATAAAGTACAATAAAGTGTGCGAGTCTTAAAGGAGAGTCATCTTAGCAGAAAAGATAGATTTTATTGAGAAAAACATCTTTCTTTACAATAACTTGAGTGACAACTTTACAATCAAAATAGATCAATAAAATATCGCAAAATAGCGAAATGTTCATTATTCAGGTTAAATACTTGGAATCTGCGCATCGGACTGCAAAGAGCAATCATCAAAAGATGTTAAACTTGACAATCTTCAGATAATCTGTTATAAATGATAATAAAAACTGAATATACCTGTGTTGTCTAAGCAATTACTCAACCGTCAAATAAAGTACTATTGGGTCTATTTGCAAAAATTGTACTATCTGAGAGAAGTTGCATATAAAGAAAAGAGATGAATGATTGACTTCACAAAATGGATAAGTCTTCAATACTTGTGTTGTTCTTTTATCTTCAAATGACCTTTTATGCTTCAAATTTAGTTGAAAAATAAGTTATAACTAACTTTAGTTAGTTATTAGTTTATGTTAATGTTGACCAAATTTGGCCCACATACCAAGCTGTACCTGAATGGATCAAGTTGCTAATGGATGAGTGGATGAACAATGTTCCGAATGAAATGAGTGGACCAGAGAGATCTTATAATTCTCACAAAGCTTTTGAAACACTTTAAGATTGCTTAAAGCGTATTTTGTCAAATTCTAAGGGACAGAGTTGCAGAGCAAAGAAAAAAGTTCTTGAGCAGTTGTTATGACAAAACCAGGGAATTCAAGCATTTCAAACATGAATTCAAAATAACATATGCGCCTTGGAAAAGGTTTAGCCGTTTTGAAGGACTATGTGAGCAAAGTTAAAAAGAGCTTTCCAAGTGCCACACCTTGCATGTGCAGCAGTTGCAAGAACAAATCTAGAAGAGGCTAAAAATTTTGCAAATTAGAGAAGCTAATTGTTTTTACTCCTTTCAGTGCAAATCAAATTCTCTCAACAACTCAACCTATAAAGTTTTAACAAACAGAAGTAATCCGTGCTTATGAACCCGAATTACTCATGGCTAGTGTAAATCGTGTTTCCCAAGGTAGAAGACTTCGGGTTTTCCAAGCTGCATTACTCAAAATGTTTTATAAGTTGCAAGCAATGGTAACTCCAAAGTTGAAGAGCTTTGAAAACCCGAAGTCGAAGAGCTTGGAAAACTCGAATAAGTCTTGAATAGTGTTTTTGGGATTCTCCAAGGTCAAAACTGATTAAAAAGGACTTATAAACCTTATAAGTTAAGTAGTTAGGAAAGCCCAATTTACATTGCGAAGAGTAACTCGGGTTTTCGGGGCTACGAGTTAAAATCAAATAGTCAACAATCCGGAGGGCTAATCAGTTAGTGACAAGTGGCATGGGCAAATCCAACTGGCGGGGAGATCGACAGCTTGCAGGCATCCATGTCAGGCAGATCGACAGTGCAAATCAAGGATCTGAGTCAGCCTTCGACGACCAACCAAGGCAAAGAAAAGCCCAAGCGACTGGCAGGAGTTGGTAGGTGCAAATTAATGGAGGCTTTTGTCCTTCGATATGGCTCTCACCCTCGACAAACGATCGCACGATCAGAGGCAACATGGCTTGGTCTAGTTTCAAAGATATGGAGACTTCGTCCTTTTTCAAGGAGGACACGCGAAAGTAAAAGGAGTACGCCGAGTCTTAATGCAGGGATCGACTCATTCACATCACGCAGGAACGTGCAACTACCTTCGATATGGCCCTGTCAGTTCAAAAGGAAGGGACTTGAATGCATGAGGGGCTCAAGGAGATTTGCGGTGATCTTGGATGGTTCAAATCTAGGTCAAGGCAGTTGCACGCTTTGAAGGCAAGAGAGCTCGAGTACAACAGCAGGGGTCCCGGTCATCGACGACCTCCTCTCTCAGTTCTCCTTGCTTCTACGAGCCCTTTTTTTTCTCTGGGCCCTTTTTTCTATATGTTTGGATGCTTTCCATTTTAGAGTTCCCAATTTTTTAGACTTTTCTATCTCTTTGGGAGATGGGACATTCTTAGAGATATTGCAAAATATGCTCAGCTTGATGAGGCTCGACCCTGTCAAGCATTTGTAAGAACTACTTCTTGATGCAATAAAAGATTTTCTTTGCCTATCTCTTGCCTTGGATTTGTGTCTATTGAGTTGCACACTATGGCATTGTGTGAAGGATAATCTTCCTCATCCATGGTCCTCCTTTCTGACCTTGTTTAGGGAGTTTTTCAAACGTTGTTTGCAGGTTTGGTTGAGTGCTCTTTTCGCCATTGATGTGAACTTTCAGTGAGTTTTAGAACTCCTCTTTGTTTGCATTCATTGCTCCCTGAACCTCCTCCATGAAATATTAATGCAACCAGCTTGATCTTGAGATTGTGTAAGTCAGTACTGTTCTCTGCAGAACTAGTGAGGGTTCAAGCTTATGCGAGTTTTTCATTTTATTTTGGTGCATCGCCTGGTTAAACTTTCTTAGGAACCCTTATCCCCTTTCTAACTCTTTTCCCCGTGGAGCATTAGTTTAGCATTAGTTTTAGGTGATCTACCAAGAGGAAGCCGGCCTTCTCCCGAAGTTCAACCTCACGACAGGATACCCAAAGCCTTAGGTTGTCCCAATGCTTGTAGCTGGGAGTGGGAGAGCCTGAAAAACTCTCTCACAAGGGTGCAATTCCACTCTACAACAGTTAACTAATTGACTTTTAAAGTCAATTAATTATAAACAATTATTTGTTAAGGATATATTTAATTAAGACTTAAAAAGTCATTATTGATCAAGTTTTTAAATATAGATCGGGTACTAATCTTAATGGCGGGGACTCTCATCAATTAATAATAAATAGAATACATATATCAATCAATAAATAGATAAGTCAAAGACTAATAAAATTTTATTTATATTAAACCATAATGCATGTCTAAAATTAACTTAGATATTTATATCAAAAAATAAGTCTGTTGTACTTCTCAAAATATTATCATCAAAAATACCAAAGTCTGAAGTAAAGTATCAAACTGGAAGTATAAAGTTCTGCTATGTAAAAAGTTCAACTGAAAACAGTTTATCCCCTAGAGGTCCAATAATCATCTGAATCCGAAAGCACGTCAATCACTGGTTTGTCCTATGCTTTAACATATAGATTATAATTCATTTCTGTCGTAGGAAATTGCACCAACTTTGTTTCGGAGTCATTTGTACTATCATCAATTTCCAATTTGATTCTCTTCAACATTTTGACCTCCATAGAAGTATCAGGGTTAGTCTGACTATCTGTTCTTTTCTCTGTAGTGGAAGGGGGAATATCCATTGTGCGTCTCATACCAACATAACCACGTTTTTCCAAACTCAACTTTTCAAATCCCATGACAGGCTCACTATGGGAAGATGCCAGACCTAACCTCTTAAAATCAATATTTGCAACTGAAAACTGACAGATAAAACTCATGACCTTGAGACCATCCATTTATATAATTTTTAATAACTTCTTGACATATCTTTCCACAAAATGGCCCACTGTCTCTTCTATATAAAATCAACTCATATCTTTCTAAAGAACAAACATAAGTTGCCTCTACAAAGTTCGGGTTACTTGAAAACGAACAAGCTTTCATGACATCAAAAATCCTTAAAAGCTTTCAATCTAGGCATGCAAGATCGACAACTTATGCATAAATAAAAAGAGCAAAACCAATTCATTTTACATGAAAACCCTGATACAGCTCATTTTCCATGCATGTGAACTCTTTCTGAAAATAAACTCGAAGTGCATGTACCATATGAACAGATGGACAAGTCTATCCACAACACTGAAATCAAAACCTTTAACCATAAACATTTCTAAAATACCCATTTTCGAGTATCTTAATAGAGTCTTTATATTAAACAAATTAGAAAAGTAAAGACTCCATCTTTCAATAAGATATGTTCATAATCTTCCAAATCAGGATTTAGGAAAATTATTTGAAAGTTTCAACACAATTCAGAGAATACACAAACAAAAACCCTTAAAAACAACATGCATAGCTATTTTCAAAACCAACAGTCTGAAATAAACTTCTTGCTGTAACGCCATGAAATATCTTATTCACAAATTGAAGTTCTCAACGAAAATCTACTTGAGACTGTGTATATCTCAAATACACATCGAAATACACAGAGATTCGACACATCTATTGAATGATAAAATTTTAAACTGTCCAAAGAACCATCCTACTTTCTTTTCTTTCATCACACATGCAAAATATACACAGAGTCGACACCACTTCTTATCATGCAAGTAATAGTTACTGAAATATATTCGAATATCAACAAAAACTCCTCAAAACCATTAATTTGCAGATTGATTTATAAAATCATCTCATACTAGAGTAGATAAAAGTAACCCAAATCTTCAATGAATATCCATGCAAACCAGAACCTATTCTATTCGTGCAACTAAGAAATGATCTCATTATGCAACTGCACACTTCTCTAAATCACCATATATTTTTTCAAAACTTATCCAAAACTGTAGGAATCATACCTAGAAATGCACCCTAGAAGTCTTTATGCCCGATATCCTCAACAGAGCTTTCTCTGCAATTTGAAAAATCACCTAGCCAGAGCTTTGCTTCCGCGCTAAGCTTTCCAAATATACACAAACCAAAAAAATTAACCTACTTATTTCCGCCACCCTCTGCCGTAACGGACTCAGCGAGATGCTCACTTCCTATTGGCTCGTGTTTACCAAGGACATACTTAGCAACTTTGCTAAGTTAGTTATCGGCACAACCAAACTTAGTCATTACTAACTCTTCCCATTAAACCATTGCCAACTTCCACCATTTGAGGCATACGTGATTTGCATTAACTCTACCTTGTTGCCAAATCTCCCATGACGATCTCGAAGCATCGAAAATGTGCTTCGCATTAAATGTTTATGCCAACTTACTATGCCACGACATCCATCAATCATCTAACATCTGCCAACTTGGCATCTTACGTCATGCATGATTCAAATTTGAAACATGTCATGCACATTATTGACAACCCTTCGAGTTTATTTCAATGCCCTTGAGACAAGCAAATTAGGTCTTTGAAAATGTATGTGATGATGAAGGTTTAGAAAATATCTTAACTTCAAAACAATGCCTTATGCCATTAAAAACATCCCGTGAAACAAGTCTTAGGTCGACAAGTTATTCCTTTCATTATATAAATCTTCTATGCCAAATGAGACATGATAAACATGCCATCTTTATGCTTCGGGACTTATGTTTCAAACAAAGACTTAAGGATGCCAAATAGGTCCTTAGAACTATGAAACCTTAGAACAATGATCTTAGACTATGCATTTTGGTAAATAAGTCACAAGATCATTAGACAAAATGAATAATACCTTAGGCTAGACAATATAAAAACTTGGACTCTTTAACAACATTATCAAATCAACTTAAATACATCAATGTTTTGAATGTCCATTGTATCACAAGGAGCAAGAACAAATGAGTCTTCAATTGGGTCTGTAGCCTCGTAATGGTTTTTTTATAAAGAAATGCATTGTTTCTTCAATCATAGTGCTTTCAATCTGCAATAATCATCTATATACCCTCATTATTTGTTGTTATATCAGTAATCACATCATCCATGTATATCAATGAAAATCAAAGAATCATCATAAACTTGTTCAAACTGTCAAATCTGAAAGTCTATTTCTGAAATTTGTCACGACAATCCATATTTATTGAGATCAATAGACATTATATCAGATATATGCACTTCCAAGTTTGAAATCATTCTCAACTGAAATACTGCCTCATAACCTGTTATGACTGAAAAACAAGATAATTGATCACATTCACAAATATATATGCATATTTATTCATTTATCCACCGTGCTTTTCGAAACCACTCAGAAATATCAACATGAATTCATCAACTAATCATTATCAATTTATAATTGAAAACATGCATTTAAATATACTATTAATTGACTGGGTCCCCGACATAGTTTTAGATTTCATGACTGAGTCATCTCTATTACAGAAAGTATTGATTTTGAAAAAATTGAGGGGGTGTGAAAAATAAGCATAATACAGTCGGATCAGAGGACAAAAACCCTCCAGTCCATTGTGGTAGCTCCATATAAGGGTTACAAGTGATTTACACCGCTGGCTATTCACAAAAAATCAGAAACCAGGGTTTTGCATGCAAGGGTCTGAGTGGTAAAAATCAGTTTGGTAGTTGTCAGAAGCAGCAAGGCATCACCTCTAGGGGACAAAACACAACACTAAGGCCAGGGTGACATACACTCGAGGGTATCTATGGCTCATCAGGGGTAAATCATAGCTGTTGGGAGGCTAGCGCAACAGCTTAAGGTTATTTTCCAGTTGCTAACCAACAATCACTGCCATCACAGACCTATTCGTTGTTGTTTAAGGGCTGGCTGAGTTCAAAACCAGGCTGAATGCTTCAATTAAGGGTGCCGTACGACTTAGATAGGTTGTTGTACCATCAGAAATCCTAGCACTAGTCTGCCTACCAATAAAAAAGTAGAATTAGAGGATTTTTCAAACAATAAATTAGTACTTTGATTTAATGCAATTTGTTCTTTCCATAAATATTTTTAGATGGATTTTTGTGTATTCACTTCATTGAAATAAATAAGGGCACTTGTATGTGGTTAACAATTCTATTGCATGTATTCAATTATTTATTATCTTGGTGAAAGACATATATCTTGTTCCCCATCTAATATTCAGTGAGATTAACAAATAGATTCAGGGGGTTTTGAATTTATTTCTTCTAAGGGAAATCTGATTGCTTCTAAGGGAATTTTTTTCTTATTTTATCCGAAAAAGGATATTTCATCTTTGCAGTCGTGTCATCATATTTGTTCTATTTTGTCTCTAAGTTGTACTCGTAAGCAATATTTGCACATTTGAAATTGAAAAATTTGTTGTAAACGCACTCTTTATAAAGTGCCACACCATTTTTTCTAGGGGATTACTTTTTTGCATCTTTTGATGTGTACTATCGATTTTGGGAGGGCCTAATTCATCTTGATTTTTGTGCCAATCATTGTATTGTGCCAAAAACATTGTACACAACTGCATCATTATAAGCATTTTTTGGTTTTTTTAATATCTTGATGAGTGTATTTTTTGCCTAAGGTTCATTCCAAGGCCTTTTTTTCCTTATTGTAATGGCTTCGTGCCACAACCCTCACACTCACGCCGGCCAATTATTACCTGCAGTTGAAAGAGGATATGCTTTTCTCTAAAATGTGTTCACTTCAAGTAGATATGATTAAGCACGTAGAAGAGATTAGGAAGCTCAAGAAGCAAAACTCCATTCTCCTCTCCCTCGGTTTTGGGAAAGACACCCTCATATGTACATTGTAGAACATAGTTTCACATTTGCAACATCAGATTGATACATTGGACTTACATTCTCTTGAGCCTAGTCCATCATGTGATTTGCTACTTGTTCTTGAATTTAGCATGCATCCACTTGATACACTTTTAGACTGTCACCGTCTAGATTGAGCAACCTACTGTATTTGATGCTCATATTTTTTGTCCTCTTGCTTACCCCACTTTAGATTCACCTGCATATGTGCTTGGTTCTTTTGAGAAACATACTCCTTTACATACATACTTTGTTCCATGGGTCATCTAGACAGAGGCATATTAGCATAAATCTTGAAAAAATCATGATTAATCATGAGTTGTGGAGGAAAACGCTTTATTCAACCAATAAATCGTGGTTTTATGCTAGTCAACCCTTGCATTGGTCAAACCTAAGAATAAATCAGTAAAAATCACAAAAATTCAAACCTAAGAATAAATCAGTAAAAATCGCAAAAAATCAACAAATAATTATGGGTTTTTAAAACTCGCGATTAAATCATGATTTAATTTGTGGATTGCGATTTTTTTGTTTATATAAACGAAAAAAAATCACTCAATTTTTGCTGTCATTTTCAAACCAAACAAAAAGAACAAACCAGACAAGGATTTCAAAATCGAAACAAACCAAACAAGGAGAACATCGAGATTTTCAGCGGAAGGTCTGAGAGGTTTTCAGCGTATTTTTTTCGACATTTTCTCTTCACTATCCCTGTTCAAATTTCCAAGTAATTTGAGTTTTTTGGCTGGGGGTGACAAGGTTTGGAACCCACTTCTTTGCAAAGAACTTCTTTGACCATAGGTTACAAGGTTTGCAACCCACTTCCTTATCTTGCGGACTCTTTCCCAACAACAAATGAATTTGAAATGGATGTTCATTTCAAGTGAGTGGATGGAATCTTTCTTTGCAAAACATATAGATGGCAAAATAGTGAATGACTATTTTTTCATTGGCTTTTTGGAAAGAAAGAGCAAATTATGTTATTCTCTGAACATCTAGTTCGAATTTTGAGACTCGTCGATGGGGATAAATCTCCTACAGGTTATTTGTATGTGGGATTAGATAGGGCAAAAGAAGCTATTAAAGGAAGATTGAAGAATACCAAGGCCAAGTACATGTCAGTATGGGAGATAGTTGATAACAGATGGAATCGGCAAATGCATTCTCCTCTCCATGCAGCTAGATACTTTTTCAATCCAACATTATTCTACAGTGCCTCATTTTGAGACGATGCAGAGATCACAGAGGGCCTATTTAAGTGCATGGAGAGAATGTTTCCTATTCAATAAGGATTTGAAGAAGATATGGGAGAATTGCCGATTTACAAGTAGGCTAGGGGTTTCTTTGCTAGTAAGGTAACTATCAGACAGGAAGACCTTCCAACCAGGTGGATAAATTTTTTGTATATGTATAGTTGAAGTGTTAAATTTTCACTGGATTATACAACTGCATGTTACAATGTTGACAAAATCTATTTTTACAACACAATGGTGGGATTTCTTTGGCAAAAAAACCAAACACTTTCGAAGGATGGCAATGCACATTTTGAGTCAGCCATGCAGTTCATCTGCTTGCTAGCGTAATTGGAGTGTGTTCGAGCATATGCACTCAAAAAAATGCAATCGACTCACTCAAGAATGGATGAATGATTTGACATTTGTCCACCACAATCTTTGCTTGAAGATTAATAAAGCTCAAAGTTAATAAATGTTGCATTTCTAATTCTCAAGTCATATGAAAAGTTGATTTATATTCTTGTAAAATATTATTCACATAAGTCACTAACATATGCATTGTATTTTATAATGTTAGGTAGATAGATGAAGATCATTTGATTGACCTTGATGAGATCGATCCAGATTCCGAATGGCTTGAAAATAATGAAGAGCCTCTTTTTTAAGATTCTGACTTCAACATCATGAATGACGCTAGGTTCGACACCAAGGTCGTCTCTCAAATTAGGAGAGGCAAGAACCTTGAAGAGATGTTGAAGTATAGACTTGCTGATCTATAGTCTACCTGCTGCCATTTTCTCCCTCCCCTTTTTTGTTCCCTTGTAAAGGACAGTAGTATGCATTTTGAAATGAAAATTTAATGAAATTGGAATATTTTAGAAAAGTAATGAAAGAAAACAGTTAACTGATTTTGGTGGCGTACAATCTCAATTATCTTCCTCTCATAATTTGTATATATTCTCTATGTAATTAAAATACCTAATATGTACAGTTAGCCAAAATTGGCCAACATGGGTGAGTACAATTCAAAACTTTGCTTCTAGACTTGTTTAACTTTGTTGATAGCGTTTTGAGAGTTTTGGTCTTGGTCTATTGGTCAAGCCTTGTTATAAAAAGATGTATTGTCAAGTGTATTTGGTCATTTCAAAGTCTCCTGAAGTGTCTAGTCAAGAGGAGTGAATCGAACCCCCCTTGTCTTGTCATTAATCCTTTTCAATTTTCATTAGAGTTTGATGACATGTTTTGGAAAGATCAAGGTGAAGTTATTTTTATGTTGTTTAAGCCTTCTAATTTCTTATTCTTTGCACAAGTCATTGACGCCAATGTGAAGGGGTTTTATTGCGAAGTCTAAGCATGATTTAGGGGATCTTTTGGTGTCTTATAAGTCTTCATGCTATGTCCATGGTTAATAAGTCACTTTAAGCCTTCTTAATGCATAGTGAACATGTTTGAAGTTGTGAAAGACTAGTTTAGAATCCTAAAGGGTAGAAATTACATCGCAGAGCACTTGGAAATGACTTGTGAATAAGTTTCTAACGTGGAGTTGGCAGGTACAGTTCATTATATGACAGTTTCAGGTCAGAAGAGATAATGATTGTACTTGCAGGCAATTATAACACATCTAGAATGGGCTATCAAAAGAGTGAAAAGACGTTTTCAAGAATTTGCAGATGTATGGTACGTTGTCCTAGGTGTGTCAGGGCCAAATCATGCTTGAGTAAGCTTGGAGAGGTCCAAAGAAGACAAAATGTTTCATCTCCTTCATCGAGCTCTTTGCAAGCTAGTGAAGGCCATTTTCAAACATTTGGTTTATGAAGAGGAGAGAGAAAGAAGACCAGAGCTCTTAGGAGAATATGAGGACCCTAATGGACTTCCAACTCATCGCCATAGTTCTTGGATTAAGGCCCCCAGTTATATGAACAAACTTTAAGAGGAAAAGTGCTCTAAAACCCTAAGGAAACCCCTTGGGCTCGGTCTTTGCCTTGAAAGTGCATCTCAGAGTTGATGAGGGAAAAATGGTGATTGGAAGGTGATATAAGAATATCTAGGGGTACTCACAAGATCAATACAAATTCAAAAAGCTCAAACACACACCTGTACCTGTTTGAGAGATGCTCTGTTCAGTGTTTTGGGGTGTGACAGTTAGGTTACAGGTGGATAAAGGAACATTTTGGTCTTGAAAATCATGATATGCAAGAGATAAACATCATTCTTGGCTCACTTAGGCCATCATTCAACTCTTCATATGTCCTTGGAGCTTCATTAAAACTAGTTAATGAAGAAATGCAAAGATTCATCCAAATCAGCTGACTGCACCAGTAACACTTCTGTTACATTTGGGTTTTCAAGTTTACAAGAGACTTCCATGCTTAAAATGAATCATGTGTAGACATGGATGCCAATTCATTGACCTTGTATAACCTCTTCAAGGCTTCTTCAAATGCCAATCAAGCCTTCATGGTGAATCAAGACCATAAATATGCACGTTTGGACTAAGGGGACTGTCGAAGGCAAAACACACAGGTTTCATGCATATTGGTGACTAAATGCAAAGCCTAAAAGGGTCCAAAAAGTTGGAATATACAGTGGTCATGAGCCTAAAGACATGATGTGATACAAGATAATGTGATCCAAGAGGTGGAGTGATAAGAAGGTAGCAAGATGGTGATCCAACTGTCTCTAAGAAAGACAATGGAGTAGACATCTTCCTAAATTGTTTGAGGTCAAAAACATCATGTAAATCCTATTGATAACTCCTCAAGATTTCAAGTACCTCTAACATCCCCTTTTATATCATTTCATGTTCATTACCACTTCAAAGTGATTCTCTTGTGATAATCTCACAAACAGGCCTAAAGGAAGACCTCCAGATCTGTATGAACATTATGAGAATAAGGGTAAAATGTTGGTCTGATCATTAGGTTTGAGGTTAGTACAAGGTCTGAGAGACCATAAGAAAGATGCCCACCTTGAATAGAGTTATTATGAAGAGCAAAATAACAAAGAGGGGCTATTCTCATACTTAGAGTATTTGGCCCAAGGGAGAACAATCAGGTCTGCTCCTATGTCTGAGAATGTTTGAGAGTGTCTTGGCCATTGGAGGAGGATAGTAGACCAAGGGGGAGAGTTACAAATACTTTTCTTTAAGCCCACAAGGATTCCTATCAGTGTAAGGCACTTTTCAAGCAAATAACCAATACAAGAACAGATGGTTGTAAGGTTAGAGCCTCAAATAGGCACTTACAGGCCTGTCATAGGCAAAATAAGAAAAGACACACTTATGATGAGAGATGAGGTGCTAAGGGGGCTTGTAAAAATCATAGAGATGATGAGTAGGGCCCCTATCCTCATTAGAATCTCAATAAAGACCAAAACTAACTGATGAGGAGCCATTCCCAAGGTCTAGCAGGTTAAGAGGCCTAAATGAAGACTTACAGGCTGCCTGCAAAAAGGCATGGAAGATATGAATTTTGTCATTGGTTGAAGAGTCTGAGGTTTGTGTGGGGTAAGCATGATCCCGGAGAAAGTGTGTAGGGGAATTGGAACCCTTGGAAGGTGATGAAAACATCAGGGAATAGGCTCTTAGGGTCAAAATGCTAGGACTGTCCCTAAACCCTCATTATGGGTCAGAATAGGTTTTGAGCTTGTTGAGGAGTCAAACTGCTTGGAAAAGTGTTGGGAAACTTTGGTATAAGCGTTTAAGACCTAGTTCAACCATTCCCAAGCAGTGACACACAATTTGAAGGGTCTGGGAGCAAAAAAGTCATCTCAAGGTACTCACACAGTCTTGCAATGTCCGAGATGCCACTTTTTGAAGCTCAGAACTCACTCGAGCAAATGCATGGGAAGGAATGGCTATTGGAGGCGTTAAGGAGACTTCCCCACTGCAAACTCATGGCATTGGTTGTTCCTCAAAGATCCTATACAGTATGAACAATCATTAAGAAAAGAAGCCACCTCAACACATTGTTTTACCTTGTGAGGAGCTCAAGAAGGCATAGTTTTCTGCTAATAACTTCAAGGGGGTTTTGCATGGATGCAAATGGTTGTTGGAGGTGTTAGTAGGGTTCCCCTACTTCAAAAATGTAGCATTGGTTCATAAGTTGAGGCCCTCAACTTTATGAACAATCGTTAAGAAAGAAAGACATCTTAAACCCTCCTAAAACCCTGCTAAAGACCGGATGACTGTGTTTCCTCTTCAAATGACTTAAAATGAAATGGTTTGGTTTTGGGGTGACCTAAATGATCTCTGTAGGTCCTAAGAGCACCTGAATGAGCCATATGGTGGCACGTGTGGAGAGCAGAAGGTACGGAAAATGCCTTGGAAGTGAGTTTTAAGCTTATTTGCAAGGATTTAGCTGTGTGAAAGCATCTTGACCAGTTGTGAGGACTTGTTGAGCATCGACAGAGGTCTGGTGGTCTCCCTACAGGCTCTCTAAGACCCTTCAAGTAACATACAGGCTGCCAATGTCCTTAAGATAGACCAAAGTGAAGATTGCCTCACTGTTTTTGCACAAGGAGACCTAGTTGCAGACCCTTTAAGGTCATTTGAAGCTTGGAGATCAACAATGCACCCCTGAGAATATTGGATAGACCTCTTGAGAATCTCCACTGGTCATAGACAAACCATTTCCATGAGTTGCAGACAGTCTTGTGGTCTTCATGTTGAAGAGAGTTGTCTTAAGAGGCACATCAAGCATCTGTTGGTTTCTTCAAGTTGGTTTCACGGATGACTAAGCTCTTGAGGACTGTTGAGGAGATCTATAGTATCTGCAACATCAGTATAAGGTTTCAAGACAACTAAACAACCCCTAGAAGCTAGTTCATCAAAGATATCTCAAGGCATCTAATGGTAATTAGATATGTCATCAAGAGCTCCTAACAGATCTAATGCACCTATGTATCAGTTCTAAAGATGGTTTTGAGCTTGAATAAAAGTGAAATGATCCCCTATAGGATGCTTAGGAAGTGGTCAAGCTGTTATGACAGTATTCAAGCAAAGGACTAGGCCTTGGATGAAGAGATAGACTTGTCATTGTGGTCTCCTTTTGAATCAAACAGGACTTTCAATGAAATGCATGTTCTTGTTAGTTTGAAGAAGCTTGAGTCTAGGTTCTCATCCTCACCAAGATGAGAGAGGCATTGAAGTGGCCAAGGATGGCGTGGGAAGAGTTCAGGAAGCATGATCAAGAATGCCATGTGTCAAAACATAGACTTTTAACTCCTAAACCAAGAATGGATAGTTTCAAATGAAGTTGATGAGTCAACCAAGAAGGGCGAGAGTCATTCTATGCCACCTTGATGAAGAAAAGGATCAGTCCAAGTGCACACATGTTGATGAGAGACTTCATAATTGTCCTTTGACAGGTTTTCTTGTTTATAACTTGTTTCATGAGTGCTTGGTAGCTATCATTGGCTCTTGACACCTCTCTTCTCTCTCTCCCTTCTTCTTTCTACTATATGTATCCCTGATTTTGGCATTGTAAAGGATCCTCCACTTGAGTATGATGAAGCCCTGCTCCTTTTGTAAGCCATTGAAGCAATAGACAAGCTAGATTTACCTTCTCTTATGACTGTATTCTAGTGTTTATATATGAATGATCGATCTTGTCTAGTGTTGATTCGGTTCTCCTTGACATGTTGTCTCATTCCCTCACCTATATGCAGTTTGAACTCACTCTTGGAGGTCATATGGAGTGTTTAAGTAGTCTCGTGAAGGTTAAGTGAGGCAATCTTCCATTAGTGTCTTTAGATCTCTTGAAAATCAGCCCCCCGAGCCTAATCATCATCTACCACCTTCATATTGAAATACTGATGTAAGAAGAGTAGATTATGAGTAGTGTATGAATAGGTCAGCTCTATGCTCATTGTGCATCTGCAAATGTGTGGTAATGGTCAACAAATTTGGTGCATCACCTCCTTAGTTAGGTTGTTTTCAGTTATCTCTTATCTTTTTCCCTTGCAAGCAATAGGCTTAGTTTGTAGATTCAAGGTGAAGCATCAAGAGGAGCTAGCCCTATCTAGAGATTCACCTCATTGATTAGGCCATCCATAGCCTAGAGGTGTCTCCATGCTATCATCTAGTTAGGAAGGCTTGAACAACTTTCCTAGGGGTGAAACTTAGATAACATGAACCTCTATGCAATGGAAATGCATTTAAATTTTAAAAAGAATGGTTTTTTTTTTCCCACTTTTTTCTGCGGTTTTAATTTTTCTCGATTTTTTTCGTTTTTTCTTGATTAATCATGATTTTTTGAAAAACACTTACAAAAATGAAAAAATGCCTTTTTCCTCAGACGATTTATGCTACTATGGGTGGAGGTATTAGCAAACATGCACAAGGCATTGTTTCTCCTATCCAACGTGTTCATTGGATTTCATGCCATGGCATTGGTTTTGATGCAAGTATTTCATCTTCATTGGGGTCTTTTGATGTTATCTCTACTTCAATTTTTGATCGCTTCACCCTTCCTGAGGATGTTGAGCAACACATGAGTTCTGTTGCACCTACACTCCGACATAAGAGTCTTGACATTGCTTCCGTTAGCATGATCAACTTGACACATTTTTGAATGTTTCCTCGCATGTGCCTATTGTGTCTGTTACACCTACTCACATGCAGGCATCATCATTCATCGTCCATATTCATTTGGGATGGATTTCAGATCAGTTGTGGCGGCATCGTCAGCGTTCTTTGCGAAGATTTTACCAACGTGGTTCCTCCACTATTCAACTTCATCCACACATTGCTTCCTTGTTTTTTGAGCAACTCTCTTGTTATTGATGACAACTTCTACAGATTGATTACATTTTGGAGTTCCTTGTGTCATTTGGTGGGTTTCTTCTTTATGGGATCATTTTGTAGTCGCATTGAGTCATACAGAGCCATGGAGGTTTTGTTGTTTCAGCCTAGTCTACCTTTATGCGTATGTGCTCCATTGTTTTTCTCTACTTAAGTTTTTTGACTCTCTTATCATCACTAGGGCCATATCCTTGAGAGATATTTTGTCTGTATCTTCAACACCTTCATTGACAGCATGTATCAAATGTTGTCAACATTTATGTGTTCGAATAGTTGGCTTCGTACCACTCATAGTGTTTTTTTGTGTCACTCCACCCAATTAGTAGTATGGGGCAGGTTTGGTACAGATCATATTTATTTGGGTGTTGTGCCCCTTACTAACCCCTGGCGTACCGCATCTTCTATTTCAGGCAGTTGATCAAATTTAGTTTGATGAACTCTTTTTCACCTTTGATACTGCTGACAGTCTCTTTTTTGTAAGGAGCTATTCTATTGTCTATAGTGTCAGCGTTTTTTTTTGTGATCGAGCAGTGGATTGAAACCACTCGCATAGGATTGAGTTCCTTTGTGACTTTCAAGTCCACCTAGTGCATTTGTGTTTGATGGCCTTCGTTCCATCTAGTGCACCTTCTTCAGCATTGTGTTCAAGTATTAAGTTGTTTGCTTTCTTGGGACGCCTTGCAACATATGTTTGCTCTCTCCACTTTTACTGTTGATTACTGGTTTTTTGAGTACCTTGCAGTGACACATTTTACCCACAATAACTTTTTCCCCAGTGTTTTGTACGTGGGTACCTGATCAAGCCTAGTTGTCGAGACTCATATTTGAGGATCCGTCTCTTTGCTTCTATTTTCTCACTCCCCAATTTTGTGCACGAGGGCGTTGGAGTTGTGTTCACGCTAAGCTTAGATGAACTAGTTATTATCTATCTAGCTTAGTTTTGTGTTAGTTCACACTAGAATTGGAGTTAAGCTTATTTTAGGGAGTTGGTTTGGTGTGGCAACTCATTATTTGCATGAACAATTGTGTTCGTACATATTTGGTCATCCAAAACTAATAGTTTGTTTCACAAACAATAATTTGTTGTTGTGAAACAAACTCTTTAGGTTATTTATACCTAAACTCCCTATTATATTTTGATCGGTTGAACAACGTCGGATTGTACATCACACTTGAGAGAGACAAAATACAGAGACATTTTACTCAATTATTTGTGTATTATGGCCTTCGGCATAATCTTGTTGTGTAGTTGATGGATTAGCTCTTCTATTGTGGTAATGGCATGTTGATGAGATCTTGGTAGATGAGTATTTTATACTCTGATACAAAATACTCAAGGTGCCAATCCCAATGTATTTACACATGGTAGGATTGGCACCTCGAGTCTTTTGGATACCTCTCAGCACATATCAGATCCATGTTAAGATGGATCTATGCTAGTCTATATACTTTGCAATAAGGAATTGAAAATTGTTCTTAAAATTGTCTATCTCTGCTTCCTTGATGAGTATCTCTCTTTTGTAGACTTCTTCCTTTGATGGTTTCCCCTATCTATCTAAGGATTTTCAAACTGCTCCCCAAAACCAAGAAACACAAATGGTCTAGCAGTGGGAGTTAATGGATCAAGAATACAAATGTGTGTCTTTAAATGTATATAAATCACATTCAAAATTTTAGTTATAAGTTTATAAAGACATTTCTTCGCCATTTAAGCTAGAAATAATTTGACAAAAAAACATATTCTAATTTCTTCAGGAGGTGAGTTGTCTAGTCCCTCATATTAGTAGGTAGTAGGTGAGCTCTCTAGTTTCTATCTGTAGGTTAGAGGTGAGTTGTCTAGTCAATCTGGAGGTGAATTGTGTAGTCTAGTTTCTATCAACAGGATGTAAGCCGTATAGTTTCTGATATCAATACGTAGGTGGTGAGCTGTCTAGTCTATCTTATTGGCAAGAGGTGTCACTGTCTTGTCTTTATCTCCTATCAGTAGGCAGTAGGTGAGCTGTCTAGCCCATGTAGGTAGGTGGTGAGCTGTCTAGTCTATCCTGTCTATAAGTAGGCATGTGAGTTGTTTGTTGACAATTTTGCCCCCACAGGGCAAATTGTCACCCCTACTATTCGGAACTTTGCTATGGTGCCAAGTTTGTCTTGTGAATCAGTTTTGGGGTTCTTAAATGTGCATTTGCAGCCACCCAAGTGGCCATCTACAGCAGATTGAAAGGGTTTTCCTCCTCTTTTAAGCATCACGTACAGCCAAAAGCCAAGACATACAAGCTGTAAGTTTATTTTTTTGTCTTCCCAAGGATTTTTTTTTTGGGCTATAAGAGGTGGACTATTTCTTTCGACATTTTGTCCGAGAGAACGAGCTCTCAAAGGACTGTAAAAGTCCAAAAAAATGACTAAGTGGCAGTCGTTCAAAGTTTATTTTCTTCGGACTTTTGTCCGAAGGAAAAGGAAAAGCACAGTTGAAAAGACCCGAAGGGCACCTGCCCTTCGAGAAGGTCCAATTCAAAAGTCTCGAAGGGTATGTACCCTTCCGATTGGTTCACTTTATGTTTCTAAAGACGCAGACAATTCATGCGAAGGACAATTTCAAAAAACCCGGGTGCCTTTCAAAAAGCCTGGGTGCCCTTCACAAAGCCCGAAGAGCAACTCCCCTTGTGGAGGGCACTCAGGCGGCGAGAAGACCTTTCATTTTTCCCGAAGGGTCAATCTTGGAAACCGTGAAGGGCATGTGCCCTTGCAAGGGACACTTCAAGCACGAAGAAGACCTTGGCAAAAATTCCGAAGGACAAAATCAATTTTATCGAGGCCACTTGCCCTTGCGGAGGGCACTTTATAGTGAAGTGGACCTTTTCCATTCTTCCAAAGGGCACTTCTGGAAGAACCTTACCCTTGCAGAAGGCACCCAGGCGACTAAAAGGACCAAATCAAGAAGCCCGAAGGGTATTTTTCGAAAGCAGAAGCCCTTGCGGAGGGTACCTTCCGTGTCAAGGACATTTCGAAAATTCTCGAAGGGCACATGCCCTTTGGGGAAAGATAGCCAAAGGAGACGAATTCCTTCGGACTTTTTGTCCAAAGGAATTTCTTTGGACAAAAAGTCTGAAGGAATTCAAGAAAAGACCTGACGGAGGATATACCCGAGGAAAACCCTGATAGAAATAAAGCAGAGGCACAAGGAAATGAATTCTTTCGTACTTTTTGTCCGAAGGAATTCCTTCGGACAAAAAGTCTGAAGGAATTCGGGAGGGACAAAAAGCTCGATAGAAAAGACAAGGCCACAAGCAAAGAACCAAAAGCCCGAAGGCTAAAGCGTAAGCAAAGGCCAAAAAAGAGAAAAGAAAATGCCAAGCACAAGAAAATAGAAAACATAGAGGCCCGACCAAAATAAAGCTCAAATCCTGAATTAAAGCAGAACACGGGAAAAGCCAGAGAAAACACAAAGTAAACTGAGCATGATCAATAGCATGAACAGAGACATAAGCATAAACATGACTAAACTAGAACTGAACAAGAAGACAAACACAAAATAAAGACAAAGGCAGGATGAACAAAGATCATGCACAAACTAACTTGGGTGACTCCAACGAAGTGAACATGTTTAAGAAAACAAGCATACTTCAATTATGAAAATAGAGTTGTCTTGCATGATGAACGGGCAAAGTGTTGAACATTTCAAACAACCAGAAATTCCATGCACGCACTCTCGTTTGTCTCAAAGCTTGAAATGTTTTGGTGGTTCAAACGTAATTCTTAATTTGGCATTTGCATTGATTTCATGCAAAGGGAAGACTTTCAAACGTTCCAGTAGTTCGAGTAGATTTGACTACTTTTGTTTTGGAGTTGACTGGTTTTCGAGTCAAGACATCTATTCGTTGATTTCATGCATCCAAAGCTTGTCATCTTTTTCTTCTTTTTCAACGCAAGGGATTTTCATGCAAAACACAATAGACTTTTGTAAAGGTTGAGTTGGTTTGAGTTTACTCCCTCTCTATTTTTCAACGTCAACCTTTTGACTTTTTGTAATTTTCTATATTAATGGCTTTTCAGCGTTGAAAAATCCATCCCTCTCTTGGTAAGACTAGACTCTGCCATTGGTGAGTTGTGTAACCTCTTTAATCAATAGGACTGTACTTTCAGATTTCAAGTGCTGGCATAGTGTACATTCATTCAACAATTTGCATACGTGGTAGATTTCTCTCCCTTCCCAAATTCTGATTCGTACTTAGTTGCTAGCTTATCATGTTATGCAAGTCATGTTCAGTGTTTTGTATGTCTTTTGCTGAAGTTGTAAGTGGATGTTAGGTGGCTGGACAGTGTCTTGTATCAGACCTCTCCATCGTTTTTTCTCACGTTTTTGTCATTGGATTGAACCTTCTCATGAAATACTTATGCATAATGATCAATTGAAATCAAAGGTCTTCCTTTTCCCTTGTTTGTTCAGTGTTCAAGGTTCCAAGTAGGGTGGATCAACATTCTGATGTATCACCGTCATTAGGTAGGATTTTCCCTTCAAGTTTATTTCTCTCTTTTCCATGGTAGTCTGCAACACATAGTAGAGATCCTCATTGATACATCTTACAAGAACCAGCCTTTTCTAGAGGTTCTTCTCACCATTAAGGCACCCATCCTTGTGAGAAGATCCCATTGTTTCAACTGGAGAGAGGATTAGCCATTTCAGCACGTCTTCATTTCAAGGTGCAACTCTAGGTTGACAACATTGTCTAGTTTCTATCTCCTATCAGTAGGCAGGTGGTGAGCTGTCTAGTCCCTATCTCCTATTTGTAGGCAGGAGATGAGCTATTGGGTCTCTATCTGTAGGAGGTGAGTTATCTAGTCGCAAAGTATGAGGTTTCACTGTCTAGTTTGTATTGGTAGGAGGTGAGTAGCTGTCTATTCTCCTATCAGTAGATAGTCTCCCTCGTCCTATCAAATGAGAGCAAAATTATTTTTTCCCTTGGATATTTTCTGCCATTTGCATAGAGATAACATGACTATATTTGTGAAACTTGCTCTAACCTTTGCTTTGTTGATATGATTATCCAGGCATATGACTTGCAGCTTACGAAAAGTTTCATGACCTTAAAAAAGCACAATATAAATAACATCTTAGCTTCTTCTTGTTAAAAAAACACTATATGCTTGTTGAGTCTTAGCATATTATAGTATTTAAAATTAGACTTATAACCAAAAAGGGCCCATTATTATGTTTCTGCTACAAGTCCCAGCATATTCTTCCTTGATTTTAAATAGTAGCTGATGGTATTTGGTTATATGTGAGGGGATAAGTTTTTAGGTGGCGTCTTTAAAAGTTAATTGATTAAGACTTCAAATAAAAGGACCTTGTCTTGTTCTTGACGAGCATCAAAGAGGTATTAGTACATGTTCAAACAATTTTCATTGTAGAAATCCCTAGATCAGTTAATTCTTGTGATTATATTGAAAAATAGGTTTATGGTCAAGTTGTTGTAGGAAAACAAGATGTTATATGTTTTTGAGGGAGTTTTTAGAAACCAACATTCTTAAGATACTCACAAGCTATTACAAATAACCATGAAATGGTTATTTCCTTAATAACCTTCATTTTGTCCAAACAAATTTTTACTATCTTATTTTTTTCCTTGAAATAAGTTCTTATAGAATTGTGGTTGAGAAAGGTTTTTTCTATAACACCAATGTCGAAAACATCATGGATCTAATCAGAACAAGCCTTGATAAAATGGAATTATAACACATTTTATGTATTGCATTGCAGTTTCCTATTTACTTTGAAGGAATGAATAATGAATTTCTAAATATGTTTGATCGTTGCTCTTGTCCGTTTGGATTGCACAATGGTTATACTATTGTAGTAGACTATTTGGTACCTTTCATGTAATTATTGTTATTTCTCTTGTCATAGTTATAGAGGCAATTTTCTGAGATCATGATTAGCATAGTGACATATTATTCTTTACCTTGTAGGTACTTTAAAGAGGCACATGATTCAAAATTCACTTTATATTATTAGCCTCATTGTGTATATAACAAGTCCTTACTAGAAAAAGAATATGCAGATATTGTTATAACACCAGTAGTCAAAAATTAAGTCTCGCTGTCTTGTTAATATCAGTAGGCGGGAGGTCTTGCTGTCTAGTCTCTATCTCCTATCAGTAGGCAGGGTGGTGAGCTGTCTAGTCCCTATCTCCTATTTGTAGGCAGGAGGGGAATATTATGAGTCTCAATGTGTATATAACAAGCTTTTACTAGAAAAAAGAATATGCAGATGTTATAACCATAGTAGCGTAAATTGTTTGACGAAAAAAATATTTTTTCAAAAGTGTAAGTGTTTTTCAAAAAAACGTGATTAATCGGAAAAAAAGCAGAAAAATTCAAAACTATGAAAAAAATGTGGAAAAAAAAGAAAAAAATGTTCGTTTTAAAATTTAAATGCATTTTCATTGCATAGAAGTACATATTAGGTATTTCAATTCAATAGAAAATGTATATAAATTATGAGAGGAAGATAATTGAGATTGTATGCCACCAAAATCAGTCAACTATTTCCTTTCATTACTTTTTTGAAATATTTGAATTTCATTATATTTGCATTTCAAAATGCATACTACTGTCATTTACAAGGGAACAAAAAAGGGGAGGGAGCAAATGGTAGTAGGTAGACTATGGATAAGTAGGTCTACACTTAACATCTCTTCAGGGTTCTTGCCTCTCCTAATTTGAGAGATGACCTCGGTGTCGAACCCAGCATCATTCATGATGTTGAAATCAGAATTTTCAAAAAGAGGCTCTTCATTATTTTTGAGCCATTCGGAATCTGGATCGATCTCGTCAAGGTTGATTGGATGATCTTCCTCGATGGTATCTAACATTATAAAATACAATGTATATGTTAGTGACTTATGCGAATAATATTTTACAATAATATAAATTGACATTTCATATGAATTGAGAATTTAAAATGCAACATTTATTAACTTTGAACTTTCTTCATCTTCAGACGAAGATTGTGGTGGACAAATGCCAATAATTCATCTATTCTTCAGTGAGTTGATTGCATTTTTTTGAGTGTATATGCTCGAACACATTCCAATTACGCTCGCAAGGGGATGA
Organism: Torreya grandis; assembly: GCA_037957365.1. Lineage (NCBI taxonomy): Eukaryota > Viridiplantae > Streptophyta > Pinopsida > Cupressales > Taxaceae > Torreya > Torreya grandis. Next base: position 1,371,195 of record JARHVA010003081.1, read on the forward strand.
ACTGAATGGCTGAGTCAAAATGCACATTGCCATCCTTCAAAGGTGTTTGGTTTCTTTGCCAAAAAAATTCCACCATTGTGCTGCAAAAATAGATTTTATTAACATTGTAACATGCAGTTGCATGATCCAGTAAAAAATTAACACTTTAACTATACATATACAAAAAATTTGTCTACAGGACTGGAAGGTCTTCCTACTTGTGATGGCTACCTTACTAGCGAAGAACCCCTAGCCTACTTGTAAATCGACAATTCTCCCATAGCTTCTTTAAATTATTGCTGAATGAGAAACATTTTTTCTATGCACTTAAATAGGCCCTCTGTGACCTTTGCATTGTCTAAAAATGAGGCATTGTAGAACAATGTTGGATTGAAGAAGTATCTAGTTGCATGGATAGGAGAATGCATTTGTTGATTCCATTTGTTATCAACTATCTCCCATACTAGCATGTACTTGGCCTTGTTATTCTTCAATCTGCCCTTAATAGCTTCCTTTATCCTATCCAATCCCTCATACAAATAACCCATGGAGGATTTATCCCCATCGACGAGTCTCAAAACTTGAACTAGATGTTCGGAGAATAACACAATTTGCTCTATCTCTTCCCAAAAAGCCGGGGAGAAAACATAGTCATTCACTATTCTGCCATCCATATGTTTTGCAAAGAAAGATTCCATCCACTCACTTGAAACAAATATCCATTTCAAATTCATTTGTTGTTGGGAAAGAGTCCGCAAGGAAAGGAAGTGCGTTGCAAACCTTGTCACCTCTGGCCGAAGAAGTTCTTTGCAAGGAAGTGGGTTCCAAACCTTGTCACCCCCGGCTAAAAAACTCAACTTCGAAATTTGAATAGGGATAGTGAAGATAAAATGTCGAAAAAATTCCGTTGAAAACCTCTCGGACCCCCTGCAAAAAATCTTGATGTTCTCCTTGTTTGGTTTGTTTCGATTCTCGAAATCCTTGATTGGTTTGTTTCGATTCTCGAAATCCTTGTCTGGTTTATTCTTGTTTGGTTTGAAAATGACAGTAGAAATTAATTTTTTTTTTTGTATATATAAACAAAAAAATCGCGATCCACAGATTAAATCGTGATTTAATTGCATTTAAATCGTGTTTTGTAAAAATTCACGATTATTTGTGATTTTTATCAATTTATATGTGGGTTTGACCAACGTAGGGGTTGACTGGCATAAAACTATGATTTATTGGCTGAATAAAGTGTTTTCCTCCGCGACTCACGATTAATTGTGATTTTTTCAAGATTTATGCTACTAACTTATAGCACTAGTAGTCAAACAATTATTCTCGTTGTTTAGTCGTTACTATCAATATGCAGGAGGTCTTGCTGTCTAGTCTCTATCTCCTATCAGTAGGCAGGTGGTGAGCTGTCTAGGCCATATCTCCTATCTGTAAGCAGGAGGTGAGCTGCTAGTTCTCTATGTATAGGAGGTGTGCTGTCTAGTTGTGAAGTAGGAGGCAAGCTGTCTAGTTTGTATCAGTAGGAGGTGAGCAACTGCTTATTCTCCCATCGGTAAATAGTCTCCCTCATCCAAAACTTATTTCTTCCCTTACATTTTATTTGTCATTTTCATAGAGATAACATGATTGTATTTGTGAAACTTGCATGTAACCTTTGCTTTGTTGATATGATTATACAAGCATATGACCTGCAGCTCACGAAAAGTTTCACAACCTTAGAGAAACACAATAGAAATAACATCTTAGCTTCTTCCTGTTAAAAATAAAATTATATGCTTGTTGAGTCTTAACATACTATAGTATCTAAAATTAGACTTATAACCAAAAAGGGCCCATTATACTTTTGTTACAAGTCCTAGCATGATGTATTCTTCCTTGATTTTATATAGTAGGTGATGATATTTGGTTATATGTGAGGGGATGAGAATTTTGGTGGCGTCTTTGAAAGTTAATCAAGACTTCAAATAAAAATTCCCTTGCTTGTTCTTGACAAGTATTAATGAGGTATTAGTAAACGTTCGGAGAATTGTTATTGTAGAAATACCTAGATCAATTAATTCTTGTGAAGTACAATGCATATTTTTATTTGTTTCCTTGTAGCAACTCATTATATTAAAAAAAAGGTTTATGATCAAGTTGTAGGAATATAAGATTTTACTTGTTTTTGAAGGAATCATTTTAGAAACCAATGTTCTTAAGATACTCACAAGCTATTACAAACAACTATGGAATTATGTTTTCCTTAATAAGCTTCATTTTGTCCGAACAGGGCTTCACCATCTTATTTTTTCCTTGAAATAAGTTCTTATCATAGTATTGAGACTCAACAAGCATATTTTAGGCTTGGACTCGTACTTGGAAAAAAAAAAAGGAAAAAATTTGGTATGACTCCGCAAAATATAAAATTGTAAATTTTAAAATAAAATAAATTCTTATGCATTATAGAGAAAAATGATATCAATATTATATAATTAATTAATTAAAATGGTTTTGACCATAAAATATAATTATAGGAATGCTTTATTTTCAAATTAAATTTTTAAAATACGGAAAACGATCAATAGTTAAAAAGAACCGAATATATTAACAAGCTAAAACGATAACATTTCATCTAAAGTGATTTATTTATAATGTAATAACACCTTTAACATTTAAAAAAATAAAATGTATGAGTTAGCTGAGTCGAATCCCCAAAACTCACTGGTCCTTACTTGGCTTGGGACTCCGTGAGTTTATGAGTCCCAATACTATTGTTCTTATAGAATTGTGGTTGAGAAGGGTTTTTTCCTGTAACACCAATGTAGGGAACCATCGTGGATCTAATCATCAAATTGGAATTATAATAGGTTTTATGAATTACATTGCATTTTCCTGTTTAATTTGAGGGAATGAATAATGACTTTGTAAATAAGTTTGATCGGTATTCTTTTCCAGTTGGATTGCACGATAATTATGCTCTTGTAATAGACCATTTGGAACCTTTCATGCAATTATTATTATTTCTCGTCATAGTTATAGAGGCTATGTTCTTAGATCATGATTAGCATAATGACATATTTTACTTTGTCTTGCAGATACTTTATAGAGGCACACGATCCAAAATTCACATTATATTATGAGCCTCATTGTGTATATAACAAGTCCTTACTAGAAAAAGAATATGCAGATGTTGTTATAACACCAGTAGTCAAACAATTACTTCCTGCATTTACTCTTGTCTCTGGACAAGAAGATGCAGTTGAATTGGCGCGGTTATTGAAAGCTAGGTATGTTTTCTACCCTAGAATTTAAATGACTGAATTGAAATTGAGAATATGATCACATTTCTTTTCTAAGTCATAGGTTGCTTATGTGTTGGGCCACCTTGTGGGTTCCGAGATGATACTTGTGTCTTCTAAGTTTTGTTTTGGGCATAGGTATGTAGTGCCAATGAATAATGGAGATCTTGAGGGCAAAGGGTTGCTTTCTAACATTATTTATACAGATGGAACAATTGAGTCATTCAAGGTGAGTGCCTACACCCGTTGGAATTAGATAAATAAAAAGATAAACAAGACATCATTGTCAAAACTATTTGCTTCACTCATAGATCTAGTTTTCAAATCTTGGTTTGCGGTATTTTTAAAGTATAGTTGAGCAATTAATGTTTCATTTTCAAATTTATACATACATAGTTTATAGCTACATATTGATCTAAACATCCAAGATGCATTTATATGCTCTAAAAATATTATGCATTGATGCAATACACATTATTATGGAGAGCAAGATTTATTTGCCTGATTAAATGGACTTCTGATTATTGTCATCCGTTTCTCACTTTCCTACTGTAGTTTTGAGTTACTTTATGTCGGTGATACATAGATATCAATTCGAGTTGAAAGACTTTTGCAACCTCTTTGGTTTTATTTTTTTTACATTTGGATTGTTTATCTTCAAAATAGAAAAACATTTTTGGCCTTTTAATTTCTATGATAAATGTCCACTAATGGGGTGGGATGCGATCCAATTACTTGTTTAGGGTTGTGAATAGTCTCATATTGCTTTTCATAATCATAATCTCTTGATGCCATCATTAGAAACAAGATTTTTTCTAAAGGGATCTTAGATTTGATTCAGATTTTAAGAGGTTTAGAGTCATATTTTGTCATTGCAGAAATCGTTTTCAACATATATATCCATGCCTTTAAGACAAGCAATTAATAATATAATAGAGGAATTTATTTAAAGGTGGTGTAATGTACTTAGTGTGATTCTTTCAATCTTGATTAATGGTAGTTGGTAAGGCACACACATTGGACTGTTGTGGCCAACCATCACACCTACCCATGCCTTTTCAATGCATATGAATTTGATTGGCATGATTGGAGTTCTCCACCACAAATCTATTATTTATCTTGAAGTCAAGTAAATGCATTCTTGAGACCATATACATTATTTTTTCCTAGTATATCTAGATTCAACTATGTTATATCCTTTTTGTTATGGATGTTTTGGATGTAACTTCTCGACAACTCTTGAAGGATAACTGGATCTTTTGATGGATATGCAGATTGCATTTTCTCTATAAATACCCTCTTTTAATAGACAATATTTGATACTAAGTCAGCCCTAGACTAAAACAAATTTATCTTAATGCAATACATTAATGTTAATTTATTTAAGACTTTGGATGATGGGTTTCTAAGTGTTGCTTAATTTCGTATACATTATTACCATAATAATCAATAAAGAGATTCATATTCCTGTATTTTGTCATGTTCATTCATGATAACAAACCTCACTTGGAATGAATGCGTGGAAGGGTTGCCCCTTCTACGAAGATTTATTACAAATGTTTGAGAACTACATGAACAAGAGGTTGAATGACAACATGTGTGGCAAGGATAGGAGGATTGACATCAAATGGAGAAACATGAAGAGCGAAGAAGAAGGCATTGATGATTTTTTTCACCAAGGACCATAAGAACAAATTGATTCCATTTGTGAGAGTCTTCAGAGTTTTTAGTGACCGAAAACTATTTAAATTTTTCTGAACATGATGGAAGACGTGAAAGTGGAAGTGCTTGAAGAGCAAGTTCAAGAGAGTCCATTGAATGAGGGAGAGTTCATGGTTAGAGTGGTGTACAATTTGTGGAAGACTTGAACCATTATCGCCACCATGATAATCGTGAGTCCCACATTGGAAATCGACAATGTCATGGTTGACGATGAAGAACAAACTATAAACTTAGAAGCTATCAACAATATAGTACTTGGCAGTGACTCGAGAGATTGGCTTGCATGTATCGCTTAGAGCCTAGTCAATCAAGGGCATGAAACTATTATGGGCAATGTTGAAGAGAGAATTTTATCATGGGTACAACTCACTTTATTTTACAAGAGAATATTGCAGGCTGATTAATGAATGGAAGCCAAGCAAAGCCTATAGGAAAAGGGGAATTGTTGTCAACCTGGAGTTGCAACTTGAAACGAAGACGTGCTGAAATGGCTAATCCTCTCCCCAGTTGAAACAATGGGATCTTCTCACGAGGGTGGGTGCCTCAATGGTGAAAAAAACCTCCAGAGAACGCCGGTTCCCGTAAGATGTATCAATGCAGATCTCTACTCTATGCTGTGAATCTACCATGGAAAAAGGAGAAAGAAACTTGAAAGAAAATTCCTACCTAATGACGGTGATACACCAGAATGTTGATCCACTCTACTTGGAACCTTGAACACTGAATCAAACAAGGGAAAAAAAAAACCTTTGATTTCAATTGATTACTATGCATAAGTATTTCATGAGAAGGTTCGATCCAATGACAAAAACGTGAGGGAAAACGATGGAGAGAGGTCTGATACAAGACACTTCACAGCCACCTAACATCCACTTACAGCTTCAACAAAAGACATATAAAACTCTGAACATGACCTGCATAACATGATGAGGTAGCAACTAAGTATGAATCAGAATTTGGGAAGGAAGAGAAATCTACCACGTATGAAAATTGTTGAATGAATGTACACTATGCCAGCACTTGAAATTTGAAAGTACAATCCTTCTATTGATTGAAGAGGTTACACAACTCACCAATGGCAGAGTCTGGTCTTACCAAGAGAGGGATCGATTTTACAAGGCTGAAAAGCCATTAATATAGAAATTTACAACAAGCCAAGAGATTGGCATTAAAAAAAATGAATAGTTAACTTTTCATTAGCCCAAGTCCAAATTGCATTGCATGAGTGTTCCAAATTTGTGTTTTCTTGGCTTATACCTAGTTGTCTTACATGAAGAATCCTTGGCGTCGAAAAAAAGAAGACAAGATTTTGATGCATGAAATCTACGAATAGATGTCTTGACTTGAAAACTAATCAACTCTAAAACAAGAGTAGTCAAATCCACTTGAACTGCTAGAACGTTTGAAAGTCTCCCATTTGCATGAAATCAATGCATATGCCAAATTAAGAATTATGTTTGAACTGTCGGAACGTTTCGAGCAAATGAGAGTGTGTGCATGGAATTTCTGGGTATTTGAAACGATCAACGCTTTGCCTGTTCATCATGCAAGACAACTCTATTTTCAAAACTGAAGCGTGCTTGCTTTCTTAAATGCGTTCACTTCGTTGGAGTCACTCACATTAGTCTGTGCATGATCTTTGTTTATCCTGCCTGTCTTTATTCTGCGTTGGTTTTATTTACTGTTCATGCTTATGTCCATGTTCAGTTCTGCTTTAATCTTTGCTCATGCCTCTATTTTTGCGTTTGTCTTACTTCTTGTTCAGTTCTGGCTCAGTCCTGTTTGTGCTTACGTCTCTGTTCATGCTATTGATCATGCTCAGTTCACTTCGTGTTTTCTTTGGCTTTTCCCGTGTTCTACTTTAATTCGGGATTCGGGCTTTATTTTAGTTTTCGTCCTTCGGACAAATTGTCCCAATGACTCTCTGTCTCTTCTCTTTACCGTGCTTGGCATTTTTTTTCTTTTTTTTGGCCTTTGCATATGCCCTTGTCTTTTCTATCAAGGTTTTTGAAACTGTCCTTATTCCTTCGGACAAAAAGTCTAAAGGAATTCGTTTTCTTGCCAATTTTCTCGAATTTATTCTTTTAGGCTCTTATGTCTTGCCCTTTGATTTTCTTCGGACTTTTGTTGACTTCATATTCCCACGGATTTCCTGTTTGACAATTATTCCAAAGGATTTCCTTCTTTGCCTTTGTTCTTTTTATTTTCTTCGGGTTTTTATCCTCCTGAATTTCTTTGAGCTTTTTGTCTGAAGGAATTCCTTTAGACAAAAAAGTCTGAAGGAATTTGTCTCCTTTGGCTATTTTTTCCCCGAAAGGCAAGTGCCCTTCGGGAACTTTGCTTTTGTCCTTCGCTTTATGGAGGTGCCCTCCGCAAGGGCTTCTGCTTCCTAATAATGCCCTTCGAAACTTTTGAAAGGGTCCTGCCACTGAACAAGTGCCCTCCGCAAGGGCAGGTGTCCTTTGGAAAAATGAATTGTCTTTCGGAATTTTTGCCAAGGTCTTCTTCGTGCTTGAAGTGTCCCCCGCAAGACACATACCCTTCGGGGAAATTGTAAATCTCCCTACGTGACGCCCAGATGTCCTTCGCAAGGGCTATGTCTTCCAGAAGTACCCTTCGAAAGAATTGAAAAGGTCCACTTCACCGACCAAGTGCCCTCTGCAAGGGCATGTCTGCCTTCAAAAGTGTCCTTCGGAAGAATTGTAGGGCACCCGGGCTTTTTGAAGGGCACATGGGCTTTTTGAAACTGTCCCTTGGAACTTTCGTCTTGACTTGAAAACCATAAAGTGAACCAACTCAAAGGGTACATACCCTTCGGGACTTTTGAATTGGACCTTCCCAAAGGGTAGCTGCCCTTCAGGTCTTCTTAACTGTGCTTTTCCCCTTTTCTTTTGGACAAAAAGTCCAAAGAAAATAAAGCTTTGACCGACTGCCACTTTGTCATTTTTTTGGACTTTTACACAGTCCTTTGAGAGCTTTTTCCCTCGGACAAAATGTCTGAAGAAATAGTCCACCTCTTATATCCCAAAAAATTCCTTGGGAAGACAAAATAAATAAACTTATAGCTTGTATATCTTGGTTGTATTTGCACATTTGGCTGTAATCAAGCAAGCTCCTTGGAAACCTCTAAATGACTAAAATTCACCTGGCTGTAGATGGCCACTTGGGTGGCTGTAAATGGTCATTTAAGGACCCCAAAACTGATTCACAAGACAAACTTGGCACCATAGCAAAGTTCCGAATAGTAGGGGTGACAATTTGCCCTGTGGGGGGCAAAATTGTCAACAGGAATATTTGAAACAAAACCTAATTTGGTCACAATAAACCTGATTGTAAGAATTTATTGAATTTTATGGGTGATAACAATCAAGATCCAATTAGGCATTGCAAGACCCGTCTGATTATATGAACTATCAATAGCCAATTAGTTGAAAATTATTGGATGAAAGCCTTCCCAATGATGTTAAGGGGTATTGTTGTTGATTGATACATTGTATATTAGAAGCAAATTTACAATTGTTAAAATTTAAAATGGAAAATTATAAAGAATTGAATTGTCAAGATACGACGATGGAACACTGGGAGAAATCACAACACAAAGCCCAAGGTAATTTTGGCTCGATTAGAGCATACAATCGACATATGAAAGTGTTGATAGGTAACTTGGAATATCCTCCTATTGGTACTAAAACAAAGATGGTTCATTTACTACATGTCGAAGTTGAAGGTGTCCATCATTTAGTACATGTTTTAGATGTAACTTCTTAACGCTAAAGATTTGGAAGACCCTGCTTCCATCATGTCCTCGAGAAGGGACATGAGGATATTCAAGGATTTGAGAGAAGAAACCAAGAAATAAAAGGAAAAGGTATGGTACACCAGCTACTATATTGAAGATCATACAATGGGGATTTCCAAACAATCAATTTTGTGAGATTTTTAGGGTGAATAGGCTCATGCATAGGGATTTTCCATATAATATGAAGAATAAGAAGGATCATCAAATTTTATTGACCCACTAGGTTCAATGAAAGTCACAAGTGATTGTTTCAAGGACCCTCACCAAGTTTGACTTAAATTCAATAAGGTGGTGGGTGTTGTTATCATATTCACTATGATCTTAATGGCCATTCATTGTCTGATGTCGAAAATGTTATGGATCGGATCATTTGCAGAGATTGTCCAAATCAACAAATTTCAACTTCAACTTTGATCTATTGGTAGTATGGTCACAAAGACCAAAATGATAAAGAGTTATCCCAGCCATAGAGCCACCAATGTAAGCCTCATCAACATAGAGAAAACCACTTTGGAATGTCACAAGGGCTTAGAACGAGAGGAAGCCTACACATATCATGTAGTTGAAAGGAAAATAATGGTGAATGAAAGGGAAGCAATTCACAAAGCAATGTTAGAGGAAATTTGAGCTACCATATTGAAGACGTTTGAGCCATTAAGGAAAATACAATTTTTTTTTCCAAACGAACCATCTAGTTGTGCTTTTGAAAAGAAAGTATTGGGAACTCCAATGCTAATCATGGTACATGACCTTATCCTCACCATACCATGTTTTCATGCAGTGCTTGGTCAATTGTTGATGATGGGAGGAGACTAAGTTCGAGGCAACAATGATTATGTGGTCAACCTTGTGGCCTTAATGATTAAGGGTAACAAACTATTTGTAGTTCATATGGACATTTTAAGCTAGATACTAATGAATGCGGGGTTGACACTGACTCAAGGGTAAACATGTTGGGAAAATATTGGTGGAAATCTAACAAGCTCACACTTTGTTTGCCAAGATTCAAGCTTTGGATGAATGATCAATTCCGTATCTAATCTCCACGAGTTTCGACTTCATAGAGAATAGATTGGAGGCTCTATTTTTGTATAAACCATGGTCATCTTACTATTGAATTCAACTTATGATAAACTATTAGGATGTCTAGGGCTTCAAACAACGGAAGTCACTCTTTAACATGAAGCATGATCTTACCATGAAGCATAAAGGAAGAAAGATAAATGTGGATTTGAACCAGTTGTAACTTATGAAGAACTGACTTCATAAAATTTTGAGGACACACAAACAAATAAGGAACTATCAATCCAACTAATGGCATACTCCATTGGAATATTATTGAGAAGAAAATTTCCATTCAAATAGTGCCTTGTTACATTGGCGTCACCCAAGACAACTCCAAAGTCACATGAAAAACAACTCGTAAGTACTTGCCTATGTTAAGCACGGGATAACACTGAGAGGGGGGGTGAATCAGTATATCATATGTCTTTTAAATATTTTACTTAATCTGATTTATTTTCTTTAACTACTTAATCATACAATTAAGATATGCAATAAAACTGAAATAATAACATGCACCACACAAGAGAGAGAGAGAGACACCATATTTTTACGTGGAAACCCAATGTGGAAAAAACCACGGAGAACAATCTCAAGTATATGAATGAGCACCGACTCAAATTACGAAGTTCGCAAGCACCAACTTGCAGGAGCACCAACCCTTTTATTGAGCACCAACACAACTATTTGTGAGCACCAACCCATAGGAGCACCAACCCCTCTTATATAAAACACAACTATCTCTCAATGTTTCTTTCTCAACAAATGACAGAACTCTACTAAATCTCTTTCTCTTCTCTCCTCTTTTTTTATATAAAACAATTACAAACCATGCACTCTCTTGCATATTTAAAATGGCTTCCCAAGCCTCCTTTTATAGCTTTCCAAATGATCTTTGGCATTCACCATTTATGACCCTTCAATCCACATGGAAAATGTCGCCAAACTTGCATGACCCTTTGAAACCTTTCATTTGAAAAGTCACATGGCGACCTTTCATGCGCAAATGCGTCCTTTCCCCTTTTGTCTTTATCTTGGTGACTTTTCGAATTCCTCAAAGTGACTCTTCATGGAAAAATGCGTCCTTCCCTCTTTTGTCTTCACTTGGTGGCTCTTTGAATTCCTCAAGGTAACCTTTCATGAGAAAATGCATCCTCTCTCTTTTGTCTTTATCTCGTGACTCTTTGACTTCTTCATGAGCCCTCTTTTGACTTTATGCAACCAAAAACATATTCATTAATATTAAATAAATATCAACACGCTTTAGCCAAACTATGAACATTAAAAACACCTTAAAACATTAAATGCTATGGGGCTTTTGTCACCAATAATGTTAGACCTTTGACATCAATGACAATATTTCCAACAATCTCCCCCTTTGTCATTGATGACAATCTCAAATTGAAACTGCCACATCCTAAAACTTGTACTGCACATGCCAACTTGCACATACTGCCAATTGAAAAAACATACAGTAATTCCCCTTTACTGTAGCATCCTGTACCTATTCTTGTACCTATTTTTGTACTTCTCTCCCTTTGACATCAATGGCAAAGGGTCTATCCTGGAGCTAACACTTAGCCCCCCCTCAACTGATGCTGATCCTCAATGGCAGGAAGTAAAAGAAATTACTCCCAACTTCTCTTGTAGATACTCGAAAGTGTCCTTTGGTAGTGCCTTTGTAAAGATATCTGCAATCTGTTCTATAGTACTGATATTCCATCTTAACCTGCTGATCTGCAACCTGCTCTCTCAAAAAGTGATATCTGATAGGAATATGTTTTGTTCTTGAATGCATCATTGGATTCTTAGAAATATTAATAGCACTTGTGTTGTCACAAAAAATAGAAACAAGTTCATATTTTACCTTGATGTCTGTTGACCATTTTGGTCCTACAGGCCAAAATCAGTCCCCTTCTTCCCCTGCTGTTCTGAGCCAGTCCATCTTTCGATTTTGCACAAGTCAAAAAAGAACTACAGACTCTGCAGGCAAGTCTTCCAGCGGAAGATGAACCAATTCAAAGAGTGAAAGGGCTTCTACAAAGCTTTTTCGAACCATTGAACCACTCAATTCAATTGGTTCATTGAGTTGGTTCAGTTCAATTGGCTCAATTTCAATTGGTTCAACGGCTTGTTTCAATGGCTCGGTTCAACGGCTTGGTTCGCTCAATTGGTTCAACGGCTCGGTTCAAATGAGTTGGTTCAACGTTTGGTTCAAAAGAGACCATTCCAATTGCCCTTGCGGAGGGTAGGGAACGTTTCCAAAGGGACCAAAGAGCCCTTGCGGAGGGCAGGGAACGTTTCCAAAGGGACCAAAGAGAAGGCCGGAAAAAGCTGAAATTCCTTCGGAAAAGTGAGGACGAGAATTTCTTCGGAACAAAGTTCTGCGGCAAAGACAAGGACATAATTTCTTCGGACTTTTGTCCGAAGGAATTCCTTCGGACAAAAAGTCCGAAGAAATTCGGAAGGGTTATGAGCAAAAAGTCCGAAGGTAAACAAGTGAAAGGACTTAAGGCAAAGACAAAGGCATTAAAATGATTTCTTTCAGACTTTTTGTCCGAAGGAATTCCTTCGGGCAAAAAGTCCGAAGAAATTCGGGAGAGGCCGTCCGCGGGAAAAAGCTCGAGAAAAACTCCGAAGAAGCGATCGAAACAATTATTGCGGACTTTTTGTCCGCGGGAAAAGTAGCCGAGAGGAAATCCACGGGAAAAGTGGCCGAGTAAAAGTCCGAAGAAAAGGTAGCAGAAAAGAACCGAAGGATTTGCCAAGGACAGTGACGTCTTCGAGGCCGTTAATTTCAGGGAAATGGACTAGCCATTAGTTTTCAGACAGTGACGGGCCCGCGAACATCAATTTTACACCAGAAAAAGCCCGAGAGCGGAAGCTGCCAAGTGTCGTCTGCCAAGACACATTATAATTTGTCTCTAAAAGCAGCGGAACGTGCCATGTGTCCCTTGTAAAGCTCGGCAGAAGCTGACAAGTGTCATCATCCGCGATCTCTCCCTTTTGTTTAGTAAAGATTGTGGTGGGCCTCGGACGAACTGCTAAAGAGAGCGGAAGCTGCCAAGTGTCATCGTCCGTGGTGAATCCGAATGAGTCCCGAATGCTTCTGTATTGTTTCTAAAGCTTAGCGGAAGCCGCCACGTGTCATCTTTCGCAGGACTCTCAAAAGGTGCCTAAGGCTACTGTAAGTTAAGCAGATGCTGCCACGTGTCCTTGCCTGTTTCACAGCGGAACACGCCATGTATCACATGTTGGTAAATAAGCGAAAGTGGCCAAAGGAAGCGGGAAAGACACGAAGAATTAGCAGAAGATAGCCCGAAGGACGAAGGAGCCAGAAAAGAGCCAAGTGCAGAAATGGACAAAATAATCCAAGTGGCGAAGGAAGGTGTCGACTCAAGGAGTTACTCCAGTGGTTGACACAGTGTCTATGAATTGGTCATCAAGAGGCGTGAACAGTGAATGGCGCGACCCGTTTTTCTTCACTTTGCATTGATGAGCAGACAAGCCGCGTGAATGCCATGAAGGGAGCAGTCTGTTTGCAGAAAAGAGGCGCGGCTCATGTTTTCACATTAATGTTTGAACGCCAAAGTCAAAACTGGCAACTGACACAGCATTATCTCTCAAGCGGTTTCCTCTTCCCAAGGCTCGGAACGCACATGGGCCACTTGCAAAAAGAGCGCCAAAGTCTTTTTCAAAAAGGGCCAAGTTCTCTTCTTTTTTCTATATATTGTAAACTTCTCATTTGAGAAGGGATCCATCTCTTAGCCTGTAAGGCAAAGCTCTGGCCAAAATTTTTTGGGTTTGTAAGACAGAACTTTGTCAGATTTTACCTTGAATCAAGACTTAGCAATTTTTACCTCCATTTGAACTTGCACTCACTCATATGTCTATGTTCTTCTTTTGTGTTAAGTCATTTTCGTTTATGCTTTTCACAGAATGATTCCAGCATATCTAGTGCATTGTGAAGCTTCTTCTGCAGGTCTGCCAGAAGTGTCTACAACAGGAATATAGGCGCATGTGGATAGGCTGCTAAAGTGTGTCTCAGAACACCTTTGTCAGTTCTTCCTCCCTGTATCTCTACGGACCCCTGACTCACTGATACAAAAGAGTTTCCCATATCAGATGTAGTGTATGACAGCTTCTTGGTGAAAAGTGTATGTTCGGGCTGAGTGGGTCGACTTTTTGGTGTATCACCTTTTTTAGTTTAGGTTTAGGTTTTGTTTTCAGCATCTTTCTCCCTTTTCAACCCCCCCTTTTTTTTCATTTTATTTGTTAGCAGTAGAGAATCCAGGACCTAAAAGATACATCGAAGGGAGCTAGCCCTTATCTAGAGACTCCCCCCAGCTTTGCCGGTTCCACAGGCGAGAGGGGAGTTTCCATTGTTGCGTGTGGAATGCAGGAGTTCAGCCTCTTGTCCAGGGTGCAATCCACTGCGTCAACAATGTCTTCCAAAGTTTGCTTCATCCAAAGCACTTAAGTACAACACAACACTACTGCAATATATTTTGCTTCCACTGTAGAAAGTGATACCGAGTTTTGCTATCACCAAGGAAGAAAGCTTCTGCACTTGTACTTTTTATGTCATCCAAACATCCTACCCAATCTGAATTTGTATAAGCAACCAAAGTGAAATCTCTGCGTGTGGAATACCACAATTTGTAATCCAATGTCCCCTTGACATATCTAAATATTCTTTTCACCAACTGAACATGACTTTTCTTTGGGGCTGCCTGATATCTCACAACTATGTCTACTACATGCATGATGTCTGGCCTTGATGTTGTCAAATATAAAAGACTATCATTCATAGATCTATACAAATATTGATCTGCAACATGTGAATCTTCATCCTTACTCACCTTGTTCCCTATATCCATTGGTGTGCCAACTGGTGCACAATCCTCAAAACCAAATTTTTTCAACATTTCCTTGGCATATTTATTTTGAGATATAAAAATTCATTTATTTGACTGAAATATTTGCAACCCTAAAAAAAATGATAATTCTCCAAGGATAGACATCTCAAATTTTTTTTGCATATTATCAGAAAATTCTTTTGTCATCTTTTCAATGCTTCCTTCAAATATTATGTCATCAACATATACCACAACAATCAACTGATGTTCATCTTCTATTTTGATGTAGAGACTACTATTAGCAAAACATCTCTTGAAACCTTGATCCTGCAGGTAGTTATCAAGTCTTGCATACCAAGCTCTGGGAGCTTGTTTCAATCCATACAATACTTTCTTCAATCTGCATACATGGCTACTATTATTTGAGAGAAAAAATCCTTCAGGGTGCTCAATGTAGATCTCCTCTTCTAAATTTCCGTTCAAAAAAACAGACTTGATATCCATCTGAAACAATTTGAATTTTTTAAATACTGCATATGCAAGAAACATTCTAATAGCTTCTAGCCTTGCCACTGGTAAAAGTTTCTTCAAATCTATACCCTCAATCTGAACATATCCTTTACATACTAACCTTGCTTTACTCTTGGTAACTTCACCATCTGCATTCAACTTATTTTTGTATACCCATTTTGTTCCTATTACATTTTTATCTTTTGGTCTAGGCACTAATTCCCAAGTATCATTTTTTTTTATTTGATTTAATTGTTCATCCATTGATTTAACCCAATGCTCATCATGTCTAGCTTCTGAAAAAGTTCGAGGTTGAATTTTGGATAACAAAGAAAAATTAACTTGCTCAGATTCACTTACCATCATCCTTCTAGTGTGAACTCCTTCATTTATGTTCCCGATGATGTCACTCTCATTATGATTTCTTTGGACATATTTGGATGGGATCTTGGTGTCTTTTTGCTCCTCATCTTCATCTGATTCTTCAAAATCTTTTTTTTCAATGATTTCAGGAGTGTCTATCGGATCACTGACTCTTTGTGCTACATATTCATCTATCTTGACACTTGCACTTTCAACTTTATTTTGGTTCTTTTTTTATAACATTTATAAGCTTTACTTTTGCAAGAATATCCAAGAAATATACCTTCATCTTTTCTAAATTCAAACTTAACCCGATTTTTCATTGGTTCTCTTTATGAAGCATTTGTTGTCAAAAACTCTGAAATAATCAACAGTAACTGGTTTGTTTTTCCATAGCTCATAGTGAGTCTTGTCACTGTTGACTCTCAACAACGCTCTGTTCTAGATATGCACTAATGTGCCTACTACCTCTCTCAAATATTTATTTGGTATCTTGCACTCATTTAACATTGTCCTCACCATCTCCTGAACTGTTTTGTTTTTTCGCTCAACTACTCCATTTTGCTGTGAAGTTCTGGCTGTTGAATAATGTCTATTTATCCCATGGTCTTCATAATACTCAATAAACTTATCTGACATGAATTCTCTTCCTCGATTTAATCTCAGGTACTTAATCTTTAAACCAGTTTCATTTTCAACTAAACCCTTGAATGCTTTGAAGTCGCTGAAAGATTCCGATTTTTTTTTCAAAAACATCACCCAAGTCAGAGGTGTAAAATTATCAATAAGCAACACGAAATATTTCTCACCTTGAGTACTTTGAGTTCTGGTAGGTCCACACAGATCAGTGTGAACAAGCTCTAACATCTAAGTGGTTGAGTATTCTTTTGTCTTGAACCATCTTCTGACCTGTTCCCCATGCTGACATGGTTCACAAAACGTATTGGAGGGATTTGTAATCTTTGTAAGATCTCTAACTGCTTGCTTCTTGCTGATGTTGACAATATTGTCAAAATTTATGTGTCCCATTCTTCTTTGCCACAACCAACTTTCCTCAACCTGGCTCAAACATCTTTGACCTTTGATATACGATAACATATATAAATTGTTGTCTATCTTTTGAGCATCTGCAATCAACACATCTGAATCTTTTCTCCTAATTTCACAACCTTCTGCATAAAACTTTAATGTGTGTCCCTGATCGCACATTTAATTTACACTCAACAGATTATGCTTAAGACCTTCTACATATAAAATATTTTCAGTCTTAGTTCTACCATTATCCAAACTTAATGTACCTTTTTTGGCTATTCTGGCAGTGGTATTTTCTCTGAATTTCACTGTGCCATCATTGATCTTCTTTAGAGTTATGAATTTGCTTTTGTCTCTTGTCATGTGCCTCGAACATCCGCTGTCAATGAACCATAGTTTTTTTCATTTCTTGCATGCAAAGCTATCTGGACTAACATAGACTTTTCAGGTTGTTTCTTCTACCATGAACCTGTCTGAACTTTCTTTTTGATGAATGGAGCCTTGAAACTTTGTTCTTTTTTGACTGACTCGAACACGCTTCTACAATGCTGGGTTATGTGTCCGAAATTATTGCACTTGTAACATACTATGGCCTCTTCATAAAAAACTAATAGAGGAGCAAAAGAGTTGTGACTTCTGCTTGATTCTGCATTAGTTTTCTTCTCCTTGTTTTTGAAATTATTAGCTCTTTTTCAATAGTATATTTTCTTATGACCATAACCATTACAATAAAAACAATAACTATGAAAATAGACCCTGTTCTGATTTGTGTATCTTTGACGTGGTTGTCTTTTGTAGCACTGTTCCTTCTAACTTTCTTTGTTAGAGCTGTCCTCTGCATTCTTAATTTCTTCCCTTTTTATTTTCTTTTTTGCAAGGGCTTCAGCGTAGCTCTTTTTCTTTTCAAATCCGATGCCTGTCTTATCTGATATTGATTTTTGACTTTCTAATATCTTATTCAACATGTTAGTGCTATTTTCAAATTTTGAATCATTGACTGTTTTATTTGTTTTCTCGATACTTCTTTTAAAGTGGCAATTTCAACAACATACTTTTCACATTCTTCACTTTTTGTAATTGAGCTATTAGATTTTTTTAGTCTTTTTGGCTTCTTCAATGTGTGTTTGTAGATCTTCAATTATTTTCTTTGACTCCTTTTCATTTTTCTCGATCTGGGGCTTTAATCTTCGATTATTCTTCTCAAGAGCTTTCAATTATTCTAAAGCACAAATGAGTTCTCCTTCCAGATTCACCTCAGCTTCATGTTTCTTTTTGATCATCTGTACTTTTGCTTGCGGAGGCATCTTCATGTATGATTATGAATAGAATCTCTTCTTCATCTGAGTCACTGACTTTACTGTCTTCGACTGAACTAGGATCTTCAGAATCTGTGTTGCAGGGATACGCCCCCCAGCCCCACGCCTCCTGTTCGGAGACGCCTCCGGCACGGGGACGTCCCGGGTACTCCCGGAGGCGCCCTCCGGCGTGCCGGAAACGTCTGGCAAGCCGACGGGCGCCTCCGGGAGTACCCGGGACGTTTCCGGCGCGTACCCGAGGGATTCCGGCAGAAAAATGGCGAATTGTTTTTTAAAAAAACCCTAGAAAATCCTTAAAAAAAAAAAAACCTAAAAACTAAGCAACCCTAAATGTAAATCCAGTCCGAACCCAACGTATAGAAATAAAATAGAAATAAAATAAAGTATAAGTTTACATTTAGATATGGACATCTAGTTTCTTATACTTTAAGTTATATTTTATTTATATACTTTCAGGGTGTTTGAGAGGGGTTTCGGACTACTAGGAGCTATAATGCAAATTCTAGGTTTTGGAGGATCCTGTCATATTTCAGAGTTAGTCAGATTCCAGGGTTTCAGGGTTTCAAACTTAGCCATATTTCAGGGTTTCAAGATTTCAAGGAGACATCATAGGAGGTATGAAGGCTGCATGAAGGGATGTATGTGTGATAGAATAGTTTGAGAATATCTCTGGCAAAGTGCCACAAGCCGATCCCACCCCATTCCCTGTGCACCCCTTAAGGCATGCACTCGTGAGATTCAATGCACCGATGAGCCCTTGTGAGAGAAAGTGTCAGTAAATGATAAAGTTGAAAAATAATGGGAGTGGCATTCATGATTTTGTGGACAGTCGAGATGATTTATTCTAGATTTGAATGTACATCTTGTCTTTGAAGTAATGAATGAATGAATATTATATATTTTTAAGTGTTTTATCATTTATAGACAAATATTTTCACACTATGTAGTTTCAAGTGTTTTACTAAAAAAATGAGTAATATATATATATATATATATATATATATATATATATATATATATATATATATATATATATATATACACAGACGTACCCACGACGTATCCAAATCAAGGTTTTTGAAAAATGACGTACCTGCGTACCCGAGACGTCCCCGTATCCGTACCCGTACCCATACCCAAACAACATAGTTCAGAATATAAACTCTTCTTCTCGAATCCCTTCTTGAATTTGTCTTTGAAGTTCTTGTATGTAGGCTTTCCTTCTTCATTGTCACCATTATTCTTATCTGGGCACTTAGCTGCAAAATGTCCAATCTTACCACATTTAAAACATTTAAATGGTAACTTTTCTTGATATTTCTCTGTGCCCTATTTAGACTTGGGGATGAATAGAGCTTCGTTATCATCTTCCTCTTTGCTAGAGCTGTCACTTGATTTTTGAATCTTAGCCTTGTCTTTTTTCGATGTCTTGAAAGCAGCTTCTCTCTTTGAGGGTTTCACTTGTTTGGTCCGCATCTCATATGCTGTAAGAGTACCATGTAGTTCATCCATCTTTAGCTTGGCTAGATCCTTCATCTCAATTGCGGAAATTTTTGCATCATATCTCAATGGTAAAGATCTCAAAACCTTTTGTACCACTGCTGACTCTTCTAACTTTTCTCCAAGACTTTGAATTTTATTAACTATTTGATCAACCCGCAAAATATAACTTGCTATATTTTCTTTCTTTTCTATCTTCAAACTTTCAAACTGTCTTATAAAAGTCTTGAACTTAGTTTGCTGAACCTTTCCATCACCTTTGTAAATATTTTCAAGCTTTACCGAAGTCTCATGAGCAGATTTGCAATTCATAACTTTAACAAATTTTGATTCACATAAACCACATAAAATAACATTTAAAGCTTTAGCATTATTTTTACTTGCCTTCTTTTCCGTAGGAGTAGTTACAAGTGTTTGTGGCTCTTCGTATACTTCCATCACTACTTTCCAAATGTTGAATCCAAGGGCCATCAAGTAAGTCCTCATCGTTATGCTCTAAAAGGCATAATTTGTTCCATCAAACAAAGGTGTCTTATTTGTAAAAAAACCTTCGTGTGATCCAGTCATTGTGCTTTTCCTGATTTACCTTCAAGCTGTTAAACTCTTTTTAAAAGAACCTACTGTGATACCAATTGTTAAGCACGGAATATATTGAGGGGGGGGTGAATCAATATATCATGTCTTTTAAATCTTTTACTTAATCTGATTTCTTTTCTTTAACCATTTAATCATACATTCAAGATATGCAATAAAACTGAAATAATAAAATGCACTACACAAGAGAGAGACTAAATTTTTATGTGGAAACCCAATGTGGGAAAAACCACGGAGAACAATCTAAGTATATGAATGAGCATCAACTCAAATTACGAAGTTCGCAAGCACCAACTTGCAGGAGCACCAACTCCTTTGCTGAGCATCAACACACCAATTATTTGTGAGCACCAACCCCTCTTATGTAAAACACAACTATATTTCAATGTTGCTTTTTCAACAAATGATAGAACTCTACTAAATCTCTTTCTCTTCTCTCCTCTTTTCTTATATAAAACAATTACAAACCATGCACTCTCTTGCATATTTAAAATGGCTTATCAAGCTTTTTTTTTATAGCTTTCCAAATGACCTTTGGCATTCACCCTTTGTGACCTTTCAATCGACATGAAAAATGGTGCCAAAGTTGCATGACCCTTCGAATCCTTTCATTTGAAAAGTCACATGGTAACCCTTCATGAGCAAATGCGTCCTTTCCCCTTTTGTCTCTATCTTAGTGACTTTTCGAATTCCTCGAGGTGACTCTTCATGGAAAAATGCGTCCTTCTTTCTTTTGTCTTCACTTGGTGACTCTTTGAATTCTTCAAAGTGACCCTTCATGAGAAAATGCGTCATTTCCCTCTTTTGTCTTTATCTCGTGACTCTTTGACTTCTTCATAGGCCCTCTTTTGACTTTATGCAACTAAAAATATATTCGTTAATATTAAATAAATATCAACACACTTTAGCCAAACTATGAACATTAAAAACACCTTAAGACAGTAAATGCTATGGGGCCTTTGTCACCAATAATGTTAGACCTTTGACATCAATGACGATATTTCCAACAACCTAGGCCCATAAAATTTTAATTGACAATTAATCGACAACCACTCACCATTAATCGACAATACTCGAGAAACTAAAAAAATACTTAAATTCATTAAAAAAACATAAATTTTATAGAAATTACAATTGCAAGATGTATCAAATGAGTTTGTAGAATGTTGGGGAATTGTTTTCTACTGGATTTGAATACAAATAAATTACAAAATCGCATAATCATGATTCATTCAAATACAACCATGACACTATCAAGTGTCAGCAACAAATTGATATAGTGATACTTATACAAGAATCTACAAGTACAAATTAAAATAATCTATAATTTTCTATTCCCAACTCTCTGAAAAACTAAGGGAGATTGAGAGAGTCTAGTCCTCCCACTTAGCTGCCCCTCCTCGCTCTGCCTAGAACGCTGCCCTTGTGGCTCCACCTCTGCGTCAGCCTCAGCCTCATCTTCGACATCTACAAGGATGTCATCCAATCCATTCTCTCCTTCTGTTGTAGTTGCACCCTCCATAGATTGCCTTTCGAAATCAATTATCTCGTCCTCTATGAACAAGGGGGCCTTCTCGTCCTATGCAATTCAATCATTGTAGGGATCGATCCCATCTAGATCGATAGGCTCCTGTGATGTGTTCTCCACTTTTTTTGTGCGACACTGAAGGTTGTATTGCAAAAAAGCCATGTCATTGAGGCATTGTTGACTCAACTTGTCGCGCTTCTTCGTGTGAATGCCATCAAACAAACTCTGGTTGTACTCACATCCAGAAGCACTACAAGGTTGAGATAAATGTGGAGGGCTAGTATTTGAAATTTGGGGTATTCCCACCTCAATCTTCTCACCACGACCCTGCAAACAATATATTCAAAAGTTTGTAAGTAATTAATATTGTAATTTTGTAACTCGTAAGGTACAAGTAAAGACTTAATTTTTTATTACCTGGTGACTGTGTGGCTCTTCTTCGAATAGCTAGTTCTGAAGAAAAGAGCCTCCCCCTAACTTGCATGTAGTTTTGCAACTCTAAAATAGTGAGGTCGCTCACCTCAACGTTACGTGTAATACTCTCAATGCATATTGAAAGGCTTTCCGTAACCTCCCCATTAGCATCTATGAAGCCATTAGAGTAGAACTTAGGTTAAGGTAGTACCCCATTGCATGGATGGTTTGGTGGAGTTGATTGTTCAACTTTCAATCAATCAACTCCCAAATGAGATCAAATTTGACACTATCCCTCCTATAATAGTTTTGGATGGCCTCTTTGGCCCCATAAATGTAACCTATTGGCTTTTGCTCCCCATCGACCAAGTGCAAAACCCTCATCAAAGGCTTCGACACCTACAAAGTTACAAACAAATTAAAGTTACAAATTTATAATTAAAGTAAATATTGTAAACATTTGAAAATAAAAGAATCGACTTGAAATTTGAATTGAAATTTGAAGTTACCTTGACGATCTCTATAGCTCTCTTCACAAAGTCCTAATTAAAAATTGCCTTTGAGACCTTGATTCCGTCAGCTTTCTTTAAATATTTTGAATCCACCCATGCTTGACACAAACATCAGCTTCAAAGCTATCAAAAAATTGCAAATACTTTGCAACGTAAGGAAGTTAGTTGCAAATCTTGTGACTGCTGCTTGCACAAACTCTTTCTCCTTGGTGTGTTCTCTCATCAAGTTGAGATCCCAAGGGTGATTATAAGTATATTTGGTGATGTCTGTGGCCTCTTCTACAGTCAGTCTCACCCAATCAATTTTTTCTGTCCTTCAAAAGAAGGTCAAGGCAATGGGACACAAAAGGGGTCCAAAAGAATGATGGATGTCTGTCCTTGAGAAGTCTCCCAGTCATCACATATGCTGTTGCATTGTTAGTGATAACTTGCACAACATTTTCGATGCCCACCTTTAAAACAACCTTCTCAAGCATTAGGCTCACAGTTTGTGCATTTTTTATTTTGTTAGAGGCATTCATTGACTTAAAAAAATCAGCTCACCATTTGAAGCCACTAAAAAATTGGTGAGGGTGCGGTTCTTTCTATCTGTCCATCCATCGAAAAGAATGGTGCATTCAAACTTTCGCCACAACTTCTTTTGATCTTCCACAATTATCTTTGCATCTTCAACTGCATCATGGAGCAACCTCCCACTTAAGTCTTTTGGAGAGGGTCCCTTGTATCGTTTCTCTGTAACTGTCAATGTTGTCACCAAATATTCTTAGTACGAGCTCTTCAACACGTTGAAGGGAAGGTTGTTGAAGTACTAAAAATTTGTACATGCTTTATCTGCTTCCACATGCGTATCTTTGTTCCATGTTGTACCTTGCAGCAAAGGTTGTACCCCAGGTGTGTTTCTAGGCACAAAAAATCTGTGTATTTGGGTTTTGTTTGAACTTGATGAGGTGGATGTGCCTCGCTTATGTGGTCGATAACCAGAGCCCACGATTTTTGTCATAGTTGTCTCCGTTTCCTCTGCCAATGTGGGAGCAATGGCCACTGTTAAGGTTGCTTGCATCCTTGATCTCACTAATATCTTTTCGTCCAACAATGCAAGCTCTGCAACCATCTCTTGTTTTGTTCTTCCGTTACACTGGGACAAGGCATGACATCGCAGGAAAGAATGCATGCAAGATGGTACTTGAAGTGATTGATGCCTCAAGAGACTTTCGAGCAAAATGTAAAAATTGTAGTCGTCTGAGACATTCTAACCCATATGACATACTTCCAAGCAGTCATGCGAGCGTTAGGGGGAGTCGATTGGCTACCATTGACTGATTCTAATCCAGATGCCATTGTACGTTAACGGTAAATTTGTAATATGTTCAAAACAATATTAAAAAAATAAAAACGTTTAAAAAAAATTTAAAATACAACATTTAAAAAACAAACCTTATACTATAAACTTCTAAATTTAAACATCTAACCCTAGGGCTTATGCATGCGACATGGACAAAATATTGAAAACATTTATAATGACATCTACAATAAACATAAACCCTAATTTTTACGTTAACAATAAAAAAACAACAATTTTATTCAATAATTATGAACAAATATGTATAAATCATAAATAACAATTATGGAATTGAATGGAATGCATGTAAATTTATCAAACATTTCTACAAATAATTTACATGCTTGGGGAAAAAAACAAAAACAAATGAACTAACCTGAAAATTGAGTTTTCTCAAATTTTCTCCCTCAAATTAACTCCAAATGCTCCAAATATTGTGTGAATCCAATTAGGGGGCATGTATGCTTTTATAGGACAAAATTTGATGTTTTTTTCACGTATTACTAGCATCCTAGACGCATTTGTAGGGCCTGGATGCGTCTGGATGTATTCTGGATGTGTACAGGCCATTAACCGTGCCCGGTGTGTACTGGCACAATACTTGCTGAGTACTTGCGATTACTACGCTAGTACTCGCCGGGCACAAAAAAAAACTTGTGATTTCGATCAGTGATTACTAGGTTTGCTTCATGGTCCGTGATTAATCGACTAACCAATGTAGAATGCCATCTACATGACCAACTTAGTGCCATTAAAGTGGAGTTGTCTTTTTCTTCAGCTTTCAGTTGGTCATAACACTTAATGCTACACAATGATTATTCCATTTAGTGGTATGACCAGCTGAAAGCTGATGAAAAAGATGGCCAAAAGTAAATAGTTCCGTTACAAAGGAATTTCAAAATTGGCATACAGATTCCAAATAAGAATCGAATTAACAAACATAAAAAAAAGAAAAAGATGTCAATTAAAGACTTCTATAGGAGGATGTTAAATCTGGTTCAAATGTTGGATAATCTATTGGGAATGATATGAAACAAGACTATTTCGTAACCGGATTATGAAAGGTATTTAAGGAAAGCTTGAGGATTATATTAACCTTCAAATATTTATACACATAACAAAGGATGCTGAATGTGGAACAACAGCAATATTGACAAAAGTAAAATATTGATGACACCAAGGGTGAATCCAAGTTAGAAAAAATAATAAATTACTAAACAAGAAAGATGAGCAAAAGGCGAGATAGAAAAAACTGACTTCTGGTGCCTAAATTGTCGAACAGAAGATCACAAGAAGGAAAAATGCCCTGTTAAATATTGTGTAATCTGTACTGTACAAACACATCATTCAAGTGAATGTCTATTAAATTTCAAAAATAACAAAGCAGACAAAGTTTGCTAGGCCTCAAGAAACTATGTTTTTCAAGGTTCCCCTACTGATATTTATTTCTTTCCCAGCATATTGAATGTTATACTTTTTTGCATCACTTCCAGTGAAAACACAATGGGACAGTTGAGTTAACCGGTCATTTGGTCTCTTACCTCTTGCGCTTAATTTCATGGTATTTGTGTCTTTAGTTGTGACCACAATAAAATTGCCTGCAAATTATGATGGGAACTCTACTACAAAGATAGGAAATGGTGTTGATTTTCTGAAGAAAATGGCCATGAAATGGTTTTGATTTCTGAGCAGAATGTGGTGAGTTCACATTATCGAGAGTCATCCCCACACATGGACGTCAATGATGTCAATAGCAACCTAAGCTTGTACAGACTTGGTAAAATTTAGTGCAGCCTGAGCTTGGTAAAGGACATCTTTAGCATGCTATATAGATTAGCAACATGATCTTGAGACTTCCACACAACCCTTCCTTGAGTCCAACACAATGCCTGATGAGATTACAGTTGTGGAGACTTCCATTGAGCCACCTAGGATACCTATTTCTTCTTCCCAACAGGCTTTGACAATGTAGCCAGCATAATTGTAATAATTTATCATGTTATATGTTATGTAATTGTAGTCGACAATGATTTTGTCTTCATAAATGCATTGACAAGAGTAGTGTACTTAATAATGCTCTGGTTAGTGTAGTTTGGTACCTTGACGTTTGTGGTCTCACTGACACACATCTCAGCAGACAACTAATGTAGGATGATGAAGGCTAGGGAAAGGATCTCTCACATTGTCATACTCCCTATATCATGGCTAGTGGATGTACATTGCTTTATATGAATAAAGTTATAGTTATCTATTATATGGTGTGTACAATATCTGCTATTAATTTGAGACAATGTTTCCACAATCCATAACAATAGTGTGAAGGCTTTTGGAAAAAACTGTGTAGAAGATTTTAAATTTGTTGAAAAATATGATTCATAAGCTTTCCACATTTCTTTCAAAAGCCTTCACACTAATAGCTGGTATGTTCATTCTAATATAGCATTTTGTTGTGTTCTTTATTGGTATAACATTTCAGGCATTGTTGCCTCTATGAGGTCAGGCTGGGTAGAATGTATGGTTGACAATAATCATTGATGACATATCAAGATAGAGGTATAATTGAGAGTGAATGGGCCAACCAGTTGAAAAACCAATCATAAAAGAGAAGATCCATTAACCCAAGATTTCGGGTTTCTTTGGTTCCTACTAGTGTGAGAACTTGTGTGAGAGTACCATCAAACCTAGGTGTCTCAAAGCACTGTCTAGGACAGCCTGGCGTGTAGTAAAAAAATTTGACCAGTTGATGTGTAGTGCATTGAGATTTTTGGCAAAGTACAATATCATTCTCCAACATCTCCATGTCGTGCAAGAATGAGAAGATGAACGACAAATAATTTCATGGATGTTTGAGGAGTGGGAGAAAAATCACCACAAATAAGAAAAATCTGAAGAACGACATTAGAGAAGGAATTAATGCCCTTGACCCTGAATACAGGCAGAAGAAGACTTAATTAGAGTCAAGGAGAAGAAAGAGAAACAAGAAGATTGATTTGGTTGGTAGAGCAAAAAGAGCAAAGATAGAGGATGTTGGAGGCAGTCGATAATTAGCCACCATAGAACCAAGCAGAATTCTGAAGCCAAAGCCAAAGATGGAATTGAGGAAGAAGAGTGCAATTAGAGTTGAAAAGTCCACCACTCACTAATAACAAGTGGTTTGTGATTGTCCGAAAATTTCCCCTTCTTGAATGAGCTACAAACCTTTCTATATTTGGCTAACAAGACATGCCAGTAGTCATTGGGGTGAAGGGAGTTGATCTTAATATCATTGGAGTCATGTTCATGACTGAATCTAAGGTCATCGCTCTGGTTAGGTCCAATGACTATCCTGCATTATTGGGGCAGCCATTTTATTTTGAAGCATGTTGTGATATGAAATGTCCCAAGTTAGGGAATTTTTTTGAATTCTGATTTTTCTACAAAACCCTAGGTAAATAGTCAATTTTGATTTTTATTTCCAGCAAACCCTAGTTGCCAAAATATTCCCAAAATTAGAAAAAACTTATGCTAAGCTCAAAGCACCAAGTAGATAATCCAAACAAGCAATTTAACCCTTCAAAAAGGTAAATAAACCCTATACACCCCCAAGTTGGAATATTTAATTAAAATTTGTAGTTGATCTATCAAGCGAAACCCTTATAAAATTGCATAAATATTATTGAATTGATATGCATAAATTATTATGAAAATCTAAGTGTATTTGGAGCCACAAAGCCCTTCAATCCAAATTGCCAAAGTTGGAAAAAATATAGAAATTATTTTCAGAATATTCAAGGCAATAATGACCCTCAAAACATGGTCAAAACCTTTCCAAGTCAAGTCGCCACAATGCATAAATATTAGAATAAAATCAAAATGTCACTTAGGGCATAAAATCACTTCAAGACGAGCAAAACATCCACCAATCAAGTCACCAACCTCCACAAGCAAGTCGCCCAAATCTGAATTAGCAAAAAATGATGTTTAGAACACCTTTGGAGAAATAGATAACTCAATGGTAGCCTCTAGGTGAAGCTACCCTAAATGAAGGAAGAGGGTTTGCGTCCTAGAACTCTATGCTTGAAGGTTTTCGTCTTTAAAGCAATGACTCAAGCGTTTTCGTGCTTAATGACCAAGATTTTGAATATCAAACATAACATGCCTCCAAATGAAACCTTTATTTCTTTTTATACAACTTCCCCTAAGGGCCACGACCAAAAGGGAGGGAAACTTATATTCAAATCATTAGGAAGATTGCTTTTAAAATGCTCATGACCCTTAAAGTGTCCCAACTTAAGTGATTCTTTATAACATAAAGTATCTTTTACATGCATTCATTCAAAATCACTTATTTCTCTTTCCCTTCTTTCTTTTCCTTTAGCCCTCGGGAAATGGGCCAAGGCTAAGGGTTTCAAAGATGTCCCTAACAAAAGAGGGACATGACAATCCTCCCTGCCCAAAATTGCTTGTCCTCAAGCAAATGAATTACCCATAGAGCTATTCCCACCATAGATTTCATGCACAACTTGTTCCTTGGCCCTTCCCATGTGGAAGAACCCTCTTGGTGGAGCCTCCTGCTGTATATGAGGATTATTTTTTGTTCATGCAAGCTGGAATTGAAAAGACAGCAGTACCATATCCTCTTCCCTCTTGCCATTGAGGCCATGTAATGCCAATAAGATGATGGAAACAAAGAAATTTACAGAATTTGCACTACAATAGTGGCTGGAAAAATGCGTTCCAGGAATGTGATCTTCAAACATTTGGGCCTTGATTGCCCTTATATCAGCACCTGCACAAGAAGCAAACATATTAATCCAAAAAGAAGTTCTCCATTGTGTTTTTTTGTGTCTTCCATGGGCTGGAAACCCTCTCCACAAGGTGATCTTCCAACCCTTGGCCCTCATGCTCCTAGGCCCTCCGATATTGGAATGAAATCTTTTGCAAGGAGACCTTTACATGATGATTAGAGGGCTGTATTTGCAACTTACAGCCATGTAATTGTTCTCATAGATCCCCTTTCTCACTTCCCCCTTGCCCTTTGATGTATCAAACATGTGTGCAACTTTAAGAGGAACCAAATTGAAACCATGCTTTACCTTAGAAGAGCTGGATTTGTCATAGTATGACAAAAAAAGGTGTGATAGTTGCCTCTCAGATTTGTTCCCTTATGCCATACAATACAACCTTCATTGCCATGTCTCCAACTCTCCCAAACATGCATCAAGCTTCCCCAAACATGCTCCCTAAGGGCTGGAAGTTCCCAAGTTGCCGCCAAAGTCAATTGTTCCTTTATCAAAGAAAATATCATCTTGTCACCCAAACTGAGCTTACTGTTATGGGGGCTGTAACTGTGATGTACAACTCTGAAGTTTTCCTTAAAACCCAACTAATTCACTACCAAGTTGACCTCCCATTTGCTCTCTATATCCACAAACTTTGAGGATGCCAATATGAACACAAACATCATACAAAAAGAGCTAGAGCTGCCAAAAGAAAAACATTCAAAAAGTGATACCTTGCTGCCCTAAATGAAAAAATCCCTTTGATCTTCATTTTTCGTGTGCACACTAATGTGGCCACCCTTCAACAACTCCTTGGTAGCTCCTACATGCCATGGTAGACTTCTCCAATCTTGTAACAAAAGAATAACAAAAAAATTCTTAGGAAACATACCTTGGAGACATATAATGGTCCTTAACTCAGAATTTTCTGAGTAACAAAGTTCTGATTTGATTTGTGCACTTCTCCTTGTTACGGGTTGTAGTTTGCTCAAAATTTCAACCCTTTTGACCTCAATAGGTGGCTGGACTTGCTTCACCAACTCAGAAATTTCTGAGTAAGAAAATTCAGACCTTGCATATACATTTACAGAACTTACCATGGTCTGTAGCATGCCTAAAATATCAACATTTTTGTCCTCAATAGGTTGCTGGACTTGCTTCACCAACTCAGAAATTTATGAGTAAGAAAAATCAGACTTCGCATATACATTTCCAGAACTTACGATGGGCTGTAGCATGCCTAAAATATCAACATTTTTGTCCTCAATAGGTGGTTGGACTTGCTTCACCAACTCAGAAATTTCCGAGTAAGAAAAATCAGACTTTGCATATACATCTCCAGAATTAGTTAGGGGCTGTAGTGTGCTAAAAAAATCAGAATCTTTGACCTTAATAGGTAGCTGATTTGGCCCATCAAACTCATTGTTCTTAGGGTTCGAGAAATTATAAGACTTCACAACTAATTCTGATTTTTGTTTATACCCTTTAGATTGATCTTCAATGCCAAATTCAGATCTGCCTTCATATCTTTGAATCAAGCTCATGTAAAAACAAATTAGAATCTTTCCTACATACCTTGAAGGCTGTCCTTTGACCAATTTATTGACCTCTTTGGAAGGGCAACCTTTTCCCACCTTTGTTCCACTCACCAAGCCAAGTGTGTGACCAAATTCCACCATGAGAGGTGACTAATCCAACTCAGGAAAAAACAACTTTCCTTTCTGCCCCGACCGGAATCCCTGCATGGAACAGACTCTCCATCATCTTGGATGTTTCCCTCGGGGGTGCCTTATCATCCAAACTATGTAGGATTACTTCCTTTCCATTCACATCAAACTTGAGCTCCATGGTTTGGTAATTTTGTGTGTACTCCCCAAGAGAGTGCAACAATTGGATGCCAAGCACTAGGTCAGTCTCCCCAATGCCAACTACATAAATCATCCTCAATGGGATGTGTTCCCATCAAGATGCTCAATTTGAGGACCTTGGTGGTGGAAGGGATGGTGAAGCCATCCGCCACAGTCACCTGGAAACCATTAAACTCAATAGGTTGCAATCCACATAAAGCAACTAACTTTTTATCAATGAAATTATAAGTAGCTCCACTATCAATGAGAATAGTGACATCCTTACCTTTCAAATTACCTTTCACACGAAAGGGATAGTATCAGCACGGATTGGTCACACAGGGGCATCAACATATACATTCATATGAAGAATTCAGTAAGAGATTGGTAGAGCAGATCCCGAACTTCACTTTCGAGATCTAGCTCAATTGAGGCAAACAGCCTCAGTTGATGAGTATGATTCAGAGTTTCAGAGACTTGCAGTCATGGTTACTGACATTTTAGATAGGAGGCTTGTGGTTTTATTCACTGAGGGCTTGATTGATTCTTTGAGGGGATTGGTTAAGGCATTTGATCCTCCATCATTGAAAGAGGCTATCCAAAAATCCTATGACTTAGAATCATCTACATCTAGAAGCAAGTTTTCACCCTTGGGGCAGCCAAAAAGGCAGTTTGTGCCATCTTGCGGACAGCCTAGAGGTGGAGGTTTTGGGCAGCCTAAGAACCCATATGTGGGGCCTCCTAAGGCCAATCTTGAGGGTCCTTTGACTAAACCAAATCCTTTAGATTTGGGGCAGCCAAGGAGATTACCTCAAAGAAATGAATTAAGGAAGAAGGGACTTTGCTTTGATTGCAGGAATCCTTATGTAAGAGGCCACAATTGCAGTGGCAAAGGACAGATTCATTACATAGAGATAATTTTAGAAGAGGAGAACGAGGAAGAAGTTGGTGGGGCAGCCACCTATGAGGAGGAAGTTTTTGAGATTGAAGGGGAAAAAGAATTAAGTGGCACCTTGGCATCACTTTTAAGAACTCCTAGATACTATCCCTTTAGAGTGAAGGGATCTTTGAAGGGCCAGTCAATTACTGTACTCATTGATAGTGGGGCCACTCACAACTTTACTGATAGAGGTCTTGCAAATTCTTTGGGTCTACAACCCATTGAGTTCAAGGGGTTTAGAGTCATAGTGGCAGATGGGTTTACTATTCCTTGCACTACCAAGGTTCCAAAACTTTGCATCAATTTGGAAGGACACATAGTAGAAGGTGATTTTTATGTAGTTGGTATTGGGGAGACCAATGTGGTCCTTGGCATCTAATGGCTACCTTCCCTTGGTGAGTATACACAAAATTACCAATCCATGGAATTAAAATTTAAAATGGGGAATAATGAGGTTGTTTTGCATGGGTTAAGTGAAAAAGAGACACCTCCACTCTCATCAAATCATATGATAAATGGATGTCTTATGAGCATGGGATTGGGTTGGGAAAGAAGACAAGTGTAGGGCTGTTCCTAGACACTATGGGCAGCCATCTACTTGCCATAAAGGAGAGGTAAGGCTGCAAGATACAAACACAAGCGGTTCTGATTTTTGCTTATCAACTAATGATTGGGTAGATGAAATTGATTATTTACTAAAGCAGCCCCAAAATCATTGTCAAAAACATTTTATTCCTAAATGCCCAGGCAACATGAGGAGTAATTATTACTTAAAAGATGCTGAGTTGAAGGAAAAAGTACAGCGATATGCCAAAGATTGGAATTCTGATTTAGGTGACATAAAAATTTCTAATTTCCCATGGACAATACAGCCCCACAGTCATGATACTAATTCTGATTTTTGGGAGAAAATTCTGAATCTTATGAGGAGGAGCAGCCATCTAACGGAGGTAGAAAAACTGAGAATTATTGCATGGAAAAATCCACATTCACATGGAAGGTACAGCTGCATCATAAAGGTATGAACTATGAATTTTTTGACCACTTCCAGCCTATGTTACATTATGAGGGTATTAGTTTTGAAGGACATAGCATCAAGGGAGATTTGGAGAATGTATGTGATGAAGTAATGCTCTTCTCAATAATCATTAAAAGGGGAATTTATGAGTCTTAGCTTATAAGACTTAAGTTGATTTTTCAATTAACCCTCTCTTTCTCATGTGGAGTGCTACACTTGAAGATGGTTATTTAAGGAGCATGAGGGCTCAATTGAAGATTATGTGTGCATATGTTATTTGGAAAAGAGGTCAAGTATGTCAAGCTTGATTGTCTTTGGCATAGTTTCTTGGAGAATGTTACCCTCCAACAGCTATGATACTCTATAAATGATGTCTATCAACACCATCTATTGAAGGAAATCTTGCTAATCTTTTGAAGAATCAATTGAGTTTTCTTATCTAATACTTGCAGTTGTAGCGATTTGTTTTGGAGGGGGAGATCAAGCTAAATAGAAGGGTTTGAAGTCACCAAGGTTGGTGAAATTGATTGGAGATCAAAGGAGGCTGTTTGCACCTTGAGCGATCCACATAAAGGCTAGGAAAAACTACATTTTGGAGTTTCTTGTTGATTAAAACCCTCTCCTAGGGTTTTAATATATTTTGCTAATTTTTTTAAGTGGAGCGAACCACTTGTGAGGTATGGATCAATGTGTTTAGGGGCTGATTGATGCTAGAAAACATTATAAAATTATTTACATAATTTTATCTAGGGTGGCGAACTATTTGGAGATATTTTTGGATGATAAAACGGGTTTGTGAAGGGTTTAAAATTTAGGAAAAATATTCTCTAGTTTCTCTTGGCTTGGTGAATTTATTTGGTGGAGTTGGGAACCTTTTCGGTGTAGTATTTCAATTGGAAAATATTCAGATTTAATTCTATAATTTTTCCAAGAAGATATAATTAATTTGCAAGGGTTTTTGAAGGCATATTGACAGATAATTTCAGGAATATTATTTTCAGAGTTTATTTCTGATTCTTCCTTGAAGTGGAACGATTTATGTGAAGGATTTGAGTGATCTTGTGGAGTTGGAATTGTTCTTATGAAGGGTGGATGTTATTGAGGGTTTTTGGCCTCATTTTGAATAAGGATTTAGAACTGATTGCAAGATCTAAATCCGCTGTACTTGCGCCTCTTTTAGTAGAATTTCTATACCTATTTCCAACAGGCTACACTCCCAATACATTCTACAACAAGGTACACAAGTTCAGTTTTCACTTGGTTAATTATTTAAGCATTTGTGGAGCCATTTTGTGAGGGTTTGGAAAGATCTCTTTGGCTGGGTTTTGCTGAGTTTTTGGGCAGCAGCCAGTGAAATTTCTTTTTGTGGCTTAAGATCCCATTCGGGGTTCTTACAACATGCTATTTTTGATATTGAAATTTATACACAAGTATGTCAAGTTTGAATTCGTGACTTGAGGACGAAACCTTTCAAGTACACAAAAGAGTTGGGGATGAAAACCTCCATCTTTTTTCATAGAACAGCTCTATCCAAGGGCTGTATTTGCACTTAAACACACAGATTTTCAGTGGAAAGTTCTTTCGTAGGGCAGCGAACTACTTGGAAAGGTTGGCGATTTGGTTGGTGGCTGATTTGCACCAATTTTGGATGATTTTGTGACCTAAATAATATTCTGAATTATTTGTAATATTTTTGCACTTGGGCGACTTGTATTGGGAGGATTTTTGGCATGTTTTGAGGGTCATCTTTGCCCTAAAATATTGTAGAATATTTTATATGTATTTCCAGCATATGGCAAATTGATTAGGAGGTGGTTTAGTAGGGTTTGAAGATCTTTTTATGCCCTTACATGATTCTAAATTTTCTATAATATTTCTTGAATATTTGAATAATATTTTAGGTCATTTTGGAGCAATACATTATTCTATAAGTGGTTATAACAACAGGGAATAAATCTGATTTTTTTTAGAGGGGGACGTCTAGGGTTTGAAATTTCAATTCACCCTTTGAAGGGCTATTTTGGCATGTTTGAGTTGCCCGAGTATTGTATTTGTGTTAGCATATTTTATGCCATTTTTTGGCATATTAGATCAGCTAGGGTTTGTTGTTCTAAAAATCAGAATTCTTTTTTTTGCTAGGTTTTGACATAAAAATCAGTTTTCAGGTAATTTTTTCAATTTGGGGACATCACAACAAAACATTCAAGGATCTCAATGCATGTCTCATTAATTCTTCAATCTTGGCTCATTCGAATTGGGACAAGGAGTTCCATGTCCATTCGATGCCTCAAATTATGCACAATCGGTTTTACCTTAGCTCAAGTCAAAGGTCATGGGTTGGATCCCACCATTTATTTTCCAGTTGATTGTTGTCAAATGCATAGAAGAATTATAGTGAAAAAAGTGAGAGGCTCTTAGGATAGTTTATGGTACTCATGTTCTTTGTAGACCACTAGACAATGTTGTACCTAGAAAGCAAACCCTTTATTCAAGGTTAGGTAAGTAGGTGGTTGATGTTGCTCCAACAATTCAATTATAAGATAGTTGTCTGACCCAACAAAAGTCATGTCATTGTTAATCAATACAGAGAATGCAGCTAATAGTAGGGTTTCCAGCGCTGACTAGGGGATCACAAGGGCTTGATAAAATATTATTTGCCCTTATACAGATCAGGATTTGTAGAAATAAGAACAAATATATTCTAGCATTTTAGCAGCAGCACATTGCCCTTCCAACAACAAGTATAAGGTTGGAATTTCGTAAATATTGTTAGCATTCCTTTGTAATTTGACTTTGGTAATAAACCCATTTTGTAAAAGGATTAAAGAATTGAAATAAAACTGATATTTTCTTGTGAAATTACAATTCTGTTATATCTTTGAAAGCAATTGTAGAATCATTTATTTAATTGCCAAATTAGAAAACAAGGGTTTACGTAAAATCCAAAATTGTTCAAATTTGTCCGGAAAGGGACATTACAATCAAGTCAGATGAAGCACATGAAGGTGTGAGTAAGAATTCCCAAATGCCCCGGTTTGTTGTAGATTGATGTCATGTCATCTTGCTACAAGAACATCGACAATTACCTATAAAGGATATCCTTTCCTAAGGACATGCATCTTGGTGAATAAAGAAAGTTGGCATTTGAGGAGAGAACATTTCAATAGGACAATGGCCTTCTGTAGAAAATGGGGTTTGACTAGGTGCTTAGGTGTGCAATAAGAAACGAAATATAGGATATGCTTCAAGAGTCACATGAGGGTCTAGTCGGGGGCCACATGGGCCTTGACACTGCTGCTCAGAAGGTGCTTTTTGTAGGTCTGTGGTAGTTCACTTTCCATATAAATGCAAAGGATTTGGTGTTCGGGCGCAACACTTGCCACAGGGCAAGAAAGCTTTTCAAGAGAAACTTTATGCCCCATATGGTCATCCCAACCCAAGGAATTGATCAAAAGATTGGGACTTGACTTCATTGGGCCACTGAAGGTAAGATGCACCAATGCAGATATGTAGTGGCAGCAACAACGTACCTCTCACCAAGTTGGTAGAATCCAAAGACTTCCTCAACAATAATGCCCGATATAGCTTGGTTCAACAGAGTTCAAAATATCTAGGCCAAAAATCACGAACCACTAAGGTGGGCACTTTGTCAACAATGTGATTTGATTTATGACAATTGTGATCAAAGTATTCCACTCGTTTTTCAATCCATACTATCTCAAAGCGAATGGTCAATAAGGTATTGATTTTTGTGATACATAAATCATGTGGGATTGAGGGAGCAGATTGGGAAGAATGACCATCAGTCCCACAGGCTTATTGTACAACATACAAAGTGACTACAAGTCACACTCCATTGCAGCTCATGTGCAGTCAAGACGATGCAGAACTCATGGAATACCTAGTGCCAAGCCTAAGAATTAAAGTGGAGAACAAACTGGTGGACAAAGAGAGTCTCAAAGAAAGATTCACATGATTGGAAATGCTTGATGAACAAATAATCATGGCACAGTGGATTACTGAGATCATGCAAAGGCAGAGGGAGCACTGACGTGAGAAACATTTAAGGTGCACGAATTTCAATCTTGGAGTATAACAATTGACAAGAGAGAAAGCCATTTAAAATACACACATTATGAGAGTGATAAAACTTGGTGGATGAATAAGCTTGACTATAATGAGCTGAAAGTAACATTAAGGCATGTAGGGGCAGACAAGATATTGCTGATGCCTTATTTCTCTACAGAAGAATTTGAGGCCTACTTGGTGCATATGTTGTACAGATATAATGAGACAACCATCAGTTCTTTGTCAGGTACATGGACAAGGAGGTGTTGATCACCTACAAGCCTGAAGATTTCAGGAGGCGGCATTGATCACCTACAAATTAAAAGGCCTAGATGATGACACGAAGGTCAAAAAGAAGGCTGATGTGGTAGATGATATAATGAAATTTGAAGAGTAGGGCCTGAACAAGATGGACAAAGAAGAGGATGATAGAGAGTGTTTAATTTTTGTTTTTATTTTGAGATGCTGAGCTGGTATGAAATATTTAGTTTGATTGATATAATTTTAATTTTTGGGGATCAGTAAGGTACAAACACATTGGATTGTCATAATTAGAGTTCTCCACAACTTGTACATAAAACTACTACCTGACTTGAACACAACAGTAGACTTGGCTTTGTTATTGATAATCTACAAGTACAGAGTATCATCACATCAGAAGAGATCTAACAAGAGGTACATAGGATGAACAAATGATAGATAAGTTGTATAAGTGAAGGAAGGAGATTGCATCAGAATGATGTCCAACGTACATGGATTTGATGAGGTAGATGGTAACTTCATAGTAAAACATGACTGGAATGTAAAAACATCTAAAAAGAGAACAGAGGTTTGGACTGACGTGTTGAGAGAATTATCATGTTAATTTTCCTTAAGCACAAAATGTGCTCTGATATGACTTGGAGTAGGTCTGTAAACTGTCACATTTGAAATACAAATTCAAATATACAGTCCATTACATTGGATGAGGAATTTTATTTTATCAACGTTTCTTTTTCAAATAAACATGTCCTATGATGTTACATTTATATTTTTCTCTCTTAAACATTCATATCCAAGAATGTTCTGATAGAAGAATGTTTCCTCTCTTAAACATTTATATTTATTCATCAAGTGTGAAGTATTCATGACGTTGAAAACATGTAACTGAACTCTTATCACCACTGTAAATGATGCTGGTGGTTTTCATTGGCATAAGTTGTTGTAGATACTTTGGACTACTTCTTTGATATATAATTTTTTCATGAACAGGCTTTGTTATCAAATGCATTGCCACATGTGCAATTATTAGAGCCTTCTCCAGGTTCACCTTTGGAGGTTCCCATAGCATTATAATTGGCGACTCTTGGCTTCTATTTAATCTGTATGTGTAAGTTAAATGGATCATAGAAATGCTTCATTTTCTATTTACATATGTGTTTCTCAAAGGTAGCAGCATGTTCATTGTATATGTTTGTATTCCAAGTTGTGTTGCGCTTGATATTCTTTACTGGATATGTGGATTAATCTTCAAACAAGCTCTTATTTATTTGTTTGGAAGTACTTCAAATTTTGTGATTTTATGTTGTATTAATACAACCTGTATTTGTTCTTATGTAAGCATGGAATTTCAATATACATAAAATAACCTGAAATTTAACTTGACAATTAATTAGTGTATGTTTTAGCCTTTATGCTATATGGCAGCACTTTATGTGTGCGATTGGAGTCTACTCTATTTAGACACATGCAAGAACTTATATTGTTTTAACTGCCTTTCCTAGGCCATACTTAGATCTTAACCATTATGTTATAGGGTAGAAAATTTTGACAAATAGATCCCCAAGAGAAAAAAAAAAAAAAAATGATGTGTAGGGTAAAGCAAAGTGGTGAGATGGAGCTGTTGCATCAAAAAATTAACTTGTAAGAAAACTTCCTCATGAGAAACAGAATGATTATATTCATTAATAACCTTTTAAAAATATTCATGAAGAAGATGGGTTCCTTATAGAGGAACTGTTGGCCAATTTTTGGCCCACAAATGAAGCTCTGGCAAGGTTTGACGAAACAATGGATCGAAGGAGGTTTAGAGAAAATTTGAGCAAGTTCTTCAGGGGGCCAGCAGCAATGTTCAAAAGCAAGCCCGCAGGCCAAAGGACTAAACCTTGTGCAAAGATTTTTTTTTTAGTTTCTTTCATTTGGCTAAGTCATTGATCATTCTTCGGGCTTTGTAGGTGCTAAGTGTGTCTTCCCTCGGGTTTGCTTTTCTTTGTTTTAACTTCGTGATTTTCCTTCGGAAAAATTGTCCACACAACTTTTCCGAAGGAATGCTTCGCTTTCGGCAAAGTTTTCTTCAAAAGCTAAGTGTTGGGAATTGTTTCAGACCTTCAGTCCGAAACAATTCTTTCGCAGGACACTTTCAAAAATTCCGACGGGTTGTTCAAAGCAAAGTGCCCAGACAATTTTTTGAAGGGTACTTCTTGGGAGAAACGGTCCAATTCAATATTTTCAAAGGGTACTTTCACTCCGCAAAAGTGCCGAAACAAATTTCTGAATGGCACTTTCTTCTCAAAAGTGGACCATTGCAAGTTTTCCGAAGGGTATCTTTCCCTTCGGAAGGACCTTTTTCAAATGCCGAAGGGCACTTTTCTCGGCCAAAACAGGGCAATTCATCAAAAGGAAAGGACCATTTGCAAAACCCTGAAGGGTGTCTGGCCCTTCGGGAAAGTCCTTGACAAGAAGGCCGAGGGAAAGAAAGAAAAAACCGAAGAAAAGCTGAGCAGGAGCCGCAAAGAAAAGCCCTGAGAAGAAGGAAGCCTGAGACCAAGTGTCCAAAGGAAATGACGCGCTGATGGACACCAAAATCAGGTTAAGCGACTAGCCGTTGGAAGTAGTTGAGTTTGGAAAGCCCGAAGACTTAAGGCTTGAAAATCCCAAAGACTTAAGGCTTGAAAACCCAAAGTCTTAAGGATTGGAAACAACAAAGTGAGAAGACTTCAAGATGGAGGAGCCCGAAGTCATCAAGTGTGAAGTTGAGGAGCTCAGAGAACCCGAATTACTCTTCATAGTGTAATTCAGGATTCTCCGAGTGCTATACTTATAAGCTTTATAAGTAAAGTAGTCATGAAAGCCCAAAGTCATCACGCTGGAGGAACCCGAAGACATCAAGCCTGGAAATGATGAATGATAGGCTGCCACATGGCGTAAGCTGGGGCAGAGATTGTCTTTTCAAAGGAACAGATGGAGGATGATCCAAGAGCGTTTTCAACTGGCAAAGAGAATCGATGATTCACGGAAGTCGAAGCTCAATTAGACCTGAGTTAAACGGATATGGGAAAACCAATGTCTTTAGATTGGTTTTCCGTCTATAAGAAGGCTCTGACCCATGTTTCAAAGCAGGAGCTGAGCATAGGTGAAATTAATGGCCATCACTCCCAACAAACAGTCATTCGACACAAAAGCAGCATGGTTTGGCTTGAGCTTAAGAGCATGAAGATCTCGTCCTTTTCAGACATGACACGTGAGGGAGAAAGTTGCCATGCCGTTTTAAATGCAGGAATCGGTTCAGTGGTGCAAATGGAGACATATAGCTGCCCACGACATGGCTCTCTCAGCTCCACTAAAGGGAGACTTGAATGCGGGAATGGCTCGAGGAGATTTGGCAGTGATCTTGGGCGACACATCTCATGGTCAAAGGAGGACAATAGCAGCAGTCCCAGTCATCAACGACTCAATGACTTCTTCCCTTTTCCCTTTTTCTCACACAGCCCTTTTTCTCTCTCTTCCATTCTCTATATATATCTCATGTCTTCCATTTTGTAAAGGGTTCCCAGTTTTTTTAGAATTTTGTCATCTTGTTGGGAGACAGATACTCATTGAGACGTTTGCAAAAAACGTGCTCCTTCGACTAGGGTAAAGCCTGTTGAGATATTGTAAGAACTACGTCTTGAATGTAATGAAACGAGTTCTTTGCCTATTTCTTGTCTTCGATTAGTGCTTTAGTATGTTTGTCCTTGGTGGATTCGTGAAGGAGATTCTTCCTAGTCTATCAATGTTTTGCTTGCCTTTTTAATGTATTTTCAAGCTCTTACAGGTTCTGGATTAGTGTTCTACCTGAATTTTTTCCAGTGTGTTAACTTGGTCTCGAGATTGTGTAAGCCATAGTTGTCTTATGACTGATCTAGTGTGGGTTCAAGCATAGACGAGTGTTCGTTTTACTTTGGTGCATCACCTGGTTAGCTTTCTTAGGATCCCTTATCCCCTTTCTAACCCTTTTCCCTGTGAATCATTAGTTTAGCTTTTAATTTAGGTGAGCATCAAAGAGAAACCGGCCTACTCCGGAGGTTCAACCTCGCTACAGGATACCCACAGCTTGAGGTTATTCCCATGCTTGTAGCTGGAAGTGAGAGACCCTGAAAAACTCTCCCACAAGGGTGCAATTCCAAGCTTCAACAATTTTTGGCAACCCCGGTGGGATTAAGGTCCAAAGTAGTGGAAGGATTTTTGGTGTTGTCCTTCTACATATCAGCCTTTGGAGGCATTT
Organism: Torreya grandis; assembly: GCA_037957365.1. NCBI lineage: Eukaryota > Viridiplantae > Streptophyta > Pinopsida > Cupressales > Taxaceae > Torreya > Torreya grandis. Next base: position 1,412,157 of record JARHVA010003081.1, read on the forward strand.
TTTAAATATTAATGGTGACTCTGAGCATCTATTAGCTGGTTTAAGCAGTCCAAGTACCTAATCAACGTATTTGGTATGTATAATCAACCATCTTTTGACCAACATGCGTATTTTGTACCTCAGCATCACACTTGTCAAGCTAATAATGTTTATGTGTTCCCCCCAAGTGGCCCTCAAACAACCTATCATCCCCATCATGGCCTTTACCCTCCTCCCACCCCTGTGTATGACCAAGATAAGCCCCCTATGCATTCAAATCAGTCCACTATTTCCCTTTGTCAAGACTATGTTTATCCTGTTACATCCTTGTCAGGATTCAAGCAAGCATTATCAGACTATAGCAAGTTGATAAGGGAGATTGGTAGGGGTTTGGAGCTTTCTCCAGTCATACCTATCCATGTTCTACAAGAGGCAAGGAGTTCTCTTTAGTTGGTCAAGAAAAGGTTGGTAGTTTGTCAAGATGAACAATCGGCAGTTTGTGAGGGGGAGAACAAGATGTGGTTGAGAAGCATGGTCCAAAATTTAGAAAGTGTGTTGACGTCTTATGAAGATCAACCGACTCAATGCAATCAGTACTATGTGTCCTCTCCCCTCCAAGAGCTTTAATCTCAATTTCCAAAGGTTTCAAATCAACCCCCTACGCCCATTCCAAATCAAGAGTGTGAAAACATCCCACCATGGATCTTCTCCTACACCTTTGACCCTGACTATGTCATGCCCTCTCTCGTGAAACCACCCTCTCCTATACCCGTTCAAAATGAGGAAAAGGTGGCTATTTCGTGCACATTTCCATCCTGGAAATCAGTTCAGCTAGTTCAAGAGAAGGAAGAGGTGTCGGTTGTGGTGATTCAAGAGCCAGTTCAAGAAAATGAGGAGTTAGTGGTTGAAGAATATAAAAAAGAGGGGTTAGCTCAGCTCATTGAGCTTGCCCTACAAGAGTTTTGAGATTCTTTCTCCCTCCCTCAAGAGCCACCAAAAAGTCCACCCAAGGTCCCTAGCTAGAAAGACACTCTCTCAAGCTGCAAGCAAGGTGAACTTTTTCACCCTCCCACCATCTCCCTCTTGGAGGAGAACCTGTTTTGCTAGGAATAGAGGAGGAGCTTACAGTCAATTTTGAGCTTGAAGTAGACAACACAAGTGCCTATGATGAAGAGATCATGATAGGCAGTCCACTCCAGAGAAGGAAAGAGAAATCAAGTTTGGACCAACTATTGTGGCATGGTTTTGATATTGATGAATTAGAAACTGAAGGCAGTACTGATGCCTTCATACTTAAAGAGGTGTGTATTTAGGATGCAACTGAGAGCAAAGAGAATTTTGTTTGGTCTCAAGAGCTTCCATTTGGTGTGGCTATAGATGAAGATGACCAAGGTGCAGAGATTGACATAGTCAATCCATTAGCTAACCATGTTGAAGAGGTCATGAATGAGCAAGAGGATCAAGATGAAGTATGGCAACAGTTGTACCATGACTTCATGGATCAGGTAGAGGTTGTAAACCAAGCCTATGCCTCTTTCAGAGTATGAGGATCAACTTGCCAATCAGGTTGAAGAAGCTGACCAATCTCAAGATGAATTGTCCATTGAAGCCAGTACTGATGTCTTCAAGAATGAAGAATGGTCAGATCCAGAGCCACAAAAACATGACATGTTGGGGCTTAGGTGGATTGATGAACTACCATATGACCCTTTTCAAAGCAAGCTGAGCAAAGATGGTGTTGAAGTTGACAGTCTCAGATGGCCAAGAGGAAGCTACCTTTTGGGATGACTTAGAGCTTTTCTGCTTAAGTCTAGACAGTCAGCCAAGCACTAGTTCAAAGGATCCATCACATGTGGTGCTTGATTCAGAGCACAAATTTGAGCCATCAAAAGAGAAGATTGCAAAAGCCCCTACAGTCCAACCTGAACCAAGTTTGAAGGACATGAACCAGTATGTCTACATCGGAGACATGTTTGTTCCATTCCATCCATTAGAGAGCACATTAAAAGGATTGACCATAAAACTGCCTGGTTCACTAATTCTGGTACCTCTAAAGTAAGGTATTTTTCATCTTGGATTGATACAAGTGAATAATACTCATAGTTTCCCATTTGATCTAGGAGGGAGATACTTGTAAATTGTAACCTTGTATATATTAGGATAGATTTCATGCTTTCCTCCAAGTGCCTTGTGCACATTTCCTTTATGTTATGTTTTTCCTTTCCCAAGTGCCTTGGGCAATTTGTTTTGTGTTGTCCTTGTTGCTTCCAGAGGAAGTTTCAGAAAGGGTCAGCCTTGTATCCAGTTTCAGACAAGCCCAGTTGCAGAGGCTAATGACTCCATGCCCAATGGACTAGACAAGGCAAGTGGTATGGGTTCTCAAGCATAGCAGCCATATTTACCTGCGAGTCGCCAAAGATGTTGGCCAATTTTTGGCTCACATATGAAGCTTTGGCAGGTTTTGACGAAACAATGGATCAAAGGAGGTTTAGAGAAAATCCGAACAAGTTCTTTAGGGGGCCAACATCAATGTTCAAAAGCAAGTCCGTAGGCCAAAGGACTAAGCCTTGTGCAAATTTTTTTTTTTTAGCTTCTTTTATACGGCTAAGTCATTGATCATTCTTTGGGCTTTGTAGGTGCTAAGTGTGTCTTCCCTCAGGGTTGCTTTTCTTTGTTTGAACTTCATGGTTTTCCTTCGAAAAAATTGTCTACACAACTTTTTCGAAGGAATGTTTCGCTTTCGGCAAAGTTTTCTTCAAAGGCTAAGTGTCGGGAATTGTTTTGGACCTTTAGTCTGAAACAATTATTCTGAAGGATGCTTTCAAAAATTCCAACGGGTTGCTCAAAGCAAAGTGCTCAGACAGTTTTCCAAAGGGTTACTTCTTGGGAGAAACGGTCCAATTCAATATTTCCATAGGGTACTTTCCCTCCGCAAAAGTGCCGAAACAAATTTTTGAAGGGCACTTTCTTCTCAAAAGTGGACCGTTGCAAGTTTCTCGAAGGGTATCTTTCCCTTCGGAAGGAACATTTTCAAATGCTGAAGGGCACTTTTCTCGGTCAAAATAGGGCAATTCACCAAAAGGAAAGGACTATTTGCAAAAGCTCGAAGGGTGTTTGGCCCTTCGGGAAAGTCCTTGACAAGAAGGCCGAGGGAAAGAAAGAAAAAGCCAAAGGAATTCCTTTGAAGGAATTCCTTCGGAAGAAAACCCGAGTAGGAGCCGCGGAGAAAAGGCTCGAGAAGAAGGAAGCCCGAGACCAAGTGTCCAAAGGAAATGACGGGCCGATGGACGTCAAAATTAGGATAAGCGACTAGCCGTTGGAAGTAGTTGGGTTTGGAAAGCCCGAAGACTTAAGGCTTGAAAAGCCCAATGTATTAAGGCTTGGAAATAACAAATTGAGAATACTTCAAGATGGAGGAGCCCAAAGTCATCAAGTGCGAAGTTGAGGAGCTCAAAGAACCCAAATTACTCTTCATAGTGTAATTCGGTATTCTCCGAGTGCTTTACTTATGATCTTTATAAGTAAAGTAGTCATGAAAGCCTGAAGTCATCAAGCTGGAGGAACTTGAAGACATCAGGCCTGGAAACGACGAATGAAAGGCTGCCACGTGGCGTAAGTTGGGGCAGAGATTGACTTTTCAAAGGAATAGATGGAGGATGATCCAGGAGCGTTTTCAGCTAGCAAAGAGAATCGACGGTTTGCAGAAGTCGAAGCTCAAATATACCCAAGTTAAATGGATACGGAAAAACCAATGTCTTTAGATTGGTTTTTCGTCTATAAGAAGGGTCTAGTCCAAGTTTCAAAGCAAGAGCTGGTAGGTGAAAGTGATGGCCATCACTCCCGACAAACAACCGTTCAACACAGAAGCAACATGGTTCGGCTTGAGCTTAAGATCATGAAGATCTCGTCCTTTGCAGACATGACACGTGTGGGAGAAAGTCACCATGCCATTTTAAATGCAGGAATTGATTCAATGGCGCAAATGGAGACATCCAGCTGCCCATGACATGGCTCTCTCAGCTCCACTAAAGGGAGACTTGAATGCAGGAATAGCTTGAGGAGATTTGGCGGTGATCTTGGGCGACGCATCTCATGGTCAAAGGAGGACGACAACAACAGTCCCAGTCATCAACGACTCAACGACTTCTTCCTTCTTGCCTTTTTCTCATGCAACACTTTTTCTCTTTCTTCCATTCTCTATATATATCTCACGTCTTCCATTTTGTAAAGGGTTCCCAGTTTTTTTAGAATTTTGTCATCTTGCTGGGAGACGGATATTCATTGAGACGTTTGCAAAAAATGTGCTCCTTCGACTAGGCTAAACCTTGTCGCGATATTGTAAGAACTACCTCTTGAATGTAATGAGATGATTTCTTTGCCTATTTCTTGTCTTCGATTAGTGCTTTAATATGTTTGTGCTTGGTGGTTTCATGAAGGGGATTCTTCCTAGTCTATCAGCGTTATGCTTGCCTCTTTAATGTATTTTCAAGCTCTTGTAGGTCTAGATTAGTGTTTTGTCTGAACCTCTTCCAGTGTGTTAACTTGATCTCGCGATTGTGTAAGCCATAGTTGTCTTATGACTGATCTAGTGTGGGTTCAAGCATAGATGAGTGTTCATTTTACTTTGGTGCATCACTTGGTTAGCTTTTTTAAGAGCCCTTATCCCCTTTCTAACCCTTTTCCTTGTGAATCATTAGTTTAGCTTTTAGTTTAGGTGAGCATCAAAGAGGAACCAACCTACTCCAGAGGTTCAACCTCGCTACAAGATACCCACACCCTAAGGTTGTTCCCATGCTTGTAGCTGGAATTGAGAGAACCTGAAAAACTCTCCCACAAGAGTGCAATTCCAAGATTCAACAGGAATTGTCTTGCTGATTTTCATCTCGTGTAACTGCATAGTATCTCGTCTTGTTAGATCGCAGCGTTGTTGATAAAGACAACCAAAAACAAAGTTTCTTTTTAGAACAGAGTAGGGTAGAATTGCAGCTATTAAAGACACGAAATAGGAGGAATAGGACAAAGCAATATATTGCTTTTAAAAATCAGTAGTAGAATTATGAATGCTCAACACACAAGAATAGAGAAATACAACACAAATTTTCAATTTGGGTCACAAATGTGACTGCTCCATTATTCATATAATCAAACAAATAATGTTTACTATGAATAATTCCCAGAATGTATTCTTCCAAGCCTCACTCGACCTTTATTTATTCTAGATGCTCAGTATGTACAACCAAGAGGATGACTCAACCTTCACAATCCTGGATAAAATAAAGCTTATACACTTAGCTCAACTACCACTAATTATTTCAGGATGAGAGTAATTGACACAACTACCAACAATCTTGCACTTGGCATTTACACCCAACAAGATTCAATACATATCTTTTGTATGTGTTGACATTGTGGATTGCACCCTCTGAAGGGAGGCTCGGCTCTCTTCCTCCACACGGCACAATGGAGACATTCCTCTTGTTGTGGGTTGCAAACTTGAGGGATGAATCTCTAGATTAGGGGCTAACTCCCCTTGATGCACCTTGAGGCCCTGGATTTCCTACTGCTAACAAAGGGGGGGATGAAAAGGGAGAAAAATTACTGAAATCAGAACCTAAACTAATATGGTGACGCACCAAAATGGTTGGTCTTCTCAACTTGGACATACACTTTACACCAGAGAGAAGCAAGCATACACTTCATTCAAATGAGAACCTATTCTGCATCAGTGTTTCAATAGAGGATCCTATGGAGATATAGGGAGGAAGAACTACCAGAGGTGTTCTAAGACACACTATGGACGGTCTGTTCACATGTGCCTATACTCTGAGCTGGACACTTGTTGTTGACCTACAAGAGAAGAACTCACAATACACTAGATATGTTGGCATAAACTTATGAAAGCATGAAAAGAAAATGACTAAACATAAGATAAAACCATAGACATGCAAAAGTGCAAGATCAAATGGAGGTAAAAATACTTCTTTTGATTCAAGGTAAATTTATTCAGGGCTTCGACATACAGTGCTAAGAGATCCTTTCTCAAATGAGAAGTTAAAAATATATAGAGATCTTGGAAATAGACAATTGACAAGTCAAGGGATGGAAATCCATGCTGTATTAAACACTTCTGCAGCGACCACAAGCCCATGTTGCTGTTGTATCCTTTCAATTACGTATGGGAGAGCCATGTTGTAGATGTCCAAGTCACTGCGCTTGTTGTCCTAGGCCTGCAAAAGCATGGGATACTCCTTCTAGCAATTGAGAAGGCCATCCCCAAGTTGTGTTGACTGGGCCATGCTCTCTTCAATGCTGGGCACAACTGGTTGTGCATTAATGGCAAAGCGCAAAAACATGGGCTGCTCTCCTCTATAGTTCGAAAACCAATCCTTTTATTATTATTTTGGTAGAGACTATTTCACCTAAGTGCATTTACTCTTCCTGCTGACGACACCTGTGCCACTTGCCTTGGTCAGGTTCATCCTTGGGTCCGTGCTTTGACTTGTCACGCCACTTGGAATGTTTTGAGCTTTTGTTTTATTGTGCATGTGGCCACGTTCTAGGTTACCCGCCTTGTTTTATCTTTGTTATTTCCCTTTTGTCCTTAGCCATTCCGGCTCTCGGGGGCTTGTTATTTTCTTCCGGGTTCCTTTCTTTGCTTGCTCGTTCATTCGTTCTTCGGGCTTTCGGTTTTGAATTCCTTCAGAAAAAATGTCCGAAGGAATTCTGTTTTGGGCTTGCACTCTTCAGCTTTATTTTGGCGAGCCTTCAAGCTTTTCTAGCTTGATTACTTCCCAATGACTAGTTTATCACCCCGAAGTTGACATTCACAGGCCCATCATTAGACATTTGAATCCCAACGGCTAGTCGTCCATCATGTAATTGATGTCCATACAGTCGTCACTCACTAGGACAATTCCTTCGGGTCCCTTATTGCTCCAGGTCTTTGCCAGGCACTTATCTCGAACAATTTCCCTGCGGACACTTTTTTTCGAAGGAAATGGTCCTTTTTCGAAGGGAAGGTACCCTTTGGGTTTTTAAAGTGTCTCTTCAGAAATTTGACAATAAACTTTCCCAAAGGGAAATCCCAAAGGGAAAGAGTCCTTCGAAAATTCTGAAATAATCCTTCGGCATTTTTGGAAACGAACTTTTTCGAAGGGAAAGTGACCCTTCGGAAAGATTGAAATGGTCCTTCGGCATTCGAAAATGACCTTTGCCTTTAGAAAAAATACCTTCGAAAAAGTTGCAATGGTCCACTTTGAAAAGAAAGTGACCTTTCGGAAAAGTGAAACGACCCTTCGGAAAATTGAAAAGAATCCTCTTTCTTGACCAAGTGCCCCCTGCAAAGACACCTACCCTTCGGACTTTTGTGACCGTCAAATTTCTTCAGACAAAATGTCCGGAGGAATTCCTTTGGACATTTTGTCCGAAGGAATTCGACCTTGGCTTTTCTTCTTCGATTTTCCTTCGGACAATATGTCCGAAGGAATTCTTTCTGCTTGTCACTTTTTTCCAAAGGAAAAGTTCCCTTCGGGCTTCTTGTCTTGCCCCTTTGCTTCAACCCGACTGCCCTCCGCAAGGGCATTTCGGGCCAAAAATGCCCTTCGGAACTTTTGTACTGGTCCTCACACCGATGAAAAGCCCTCCGCAAAGTCCATTTGCCTTCCAACATACCCTTCGGAAGTTTTGTAAAGGTCCGTTTTATCTTTGAAGTGCCTCCTGCAAGGGCACATACTCTTCGGGGAAATTGCAAATGACCCTACAGAACGCCCAGGTGCCTTCCACGGAAAACACTTGCCTTAAGAAGCATCTAAGACCAATTTGGGCTCTTCTGAAGGACTTACTCAAAAGCTTTGAAGTAAAGACGTCTCAAAACCCGATTGCTTCTTCCTTACCTTTCGGGTTTGTGAATGACTCCAACTTATGAAAATTGGCAAATAAAGTACTCTATAAAACCCAACTTGCACTGGAACTGGCCATAGACCCCTTCGGGTTTGTCAAGTGCTCCTACTTATTACTTGTAAAGCTTACAAGTAACGTTGTTCTGAGAACCCGATTTGCTCTGTGAGTGCTGGAAAAGACCAATGCTTGATGAGTCAACACCTACACCTGCACAAAAGCAACTTTTTCCTTGATTTTTAAAGGGTTAAGACCTGGTTTAGGGCAAAAGGTCATGAAGAACAAGGCTTCAAGGCAAAAGAAGGGGGGGGGTGGTGCCCATTTTGGCATGCAGGATTCACAAAATGGTCAACAATATGCACCAAGTAAATTTCCTTCTATCCAAAGCTTTGGTCAAAGCATCAACTGCATTGTCTCTAGTTTTTACTTTGAGTAGTATCACCTCACCCGAATCCACTACTTCTTTGATATAGAGGAATTTTACCTTGATATGCTTTGTTCTTGAATGGAACTTGCAATTCTTTGTCAAGTTAATAGCACTAACTCTCACACCATAAGGGCATAGATCCTTTGGAAGCTTCTGGAGCAGCAATGTATCTTGCCTCTGTAGTAGATTGGGAAACCACTTTTTACATTTTGCTCCTCTAGCTTACAGCTCCTCCAAACACGGTAAAAATATAGGCACTTGTGGACCTTCCCTTGTCCACATCACCACCAAAATCAGAGTCAGCAAAACCATGCACTTGCAACTTATTACTTGCATCTCCATGATAGTAAATAGCATAATCCTTGGTGCGCTATAGGTATCTTAAAATTCTCTTGACATCTATCCAATGTTGTTTACTTGGATTGGCCATAAACCAACTTACAACTCCCACTTCATGAGCTTAATTTGGTCTTTTGCATACCATTGCATACATGAGTTTCCCAACCGCTCTACAATAAGGCACTCTTGTCATTTCTTCTTCTTCATGCTTACTCTTGCAACTCATGTCATTAGACAACAATACCCCCAATTGAGACGAAGTATTAACTAGCGTACAAATATCCATCCTAAAGATTTTAAGCATGTCTTCAACATACTTCCTTTGGCTGATTCACAATTTTTTGCTCTTGCGGTCTCTTGTCATCTCATCTTTACACTCACTTTTCTTGTGCCCCTTTTGCTTGCACTTCCATCTGTAGACACCTAATTTTGGTACAAGGCCCTTTCCATTGTGTCTTTGTCATGCTTTATCACACTTGGTCTTTGTGCATACATTTGATTCTTTTTAGTAAACTTTCCCTTGATGATGAGCCCTATATAATCATCATTTGACTTAACTTTTCCTTACAACTAGGATTTCTATTCACTTTTGGTCCATGATGATATCATCATTCATTTAGAATGTTAGAAAACCTATAGATCGACTATTATATTTCCTTTGTATGACCCTAGATGCTCTTGGAATGTCCAAAACACTGTTTCAAGGTCTTTGCCTAAGTCCTAGTTGGCCCATGGTGATGTTCCCTTGTCTTGTGGGTCCTTTATGCCTTGATTGTTTCCTTTTACTATCCCTAGGGTCGGCCTATGTGTAGATGTGCCCTTATGAAGCCTATATATACAAATCTACTCTTAGTCATTCCATTATCGATTCCTATCATCCAAATATCTTACAAGCCGAGTCTCTCATGCAAAAGTCATTAAGTCTTATCAAGAATTTTTGCAAATTTGTCAAAGGAATGTCCATTGATCTAACTCTGCACACATCTATCTTGTGCCAACATCTTGTACCAAAAGAAAATCATATCAAAGCATATAGCTACATTTGATTCCCTAGGGAGAGGAGGTGGAGTCATTCCTATCAATTGGTTGGGATTAAATCATAAGCATTAGAATTACATTGAGCCCCTCCAAGTGTGTGGGATATGTATCTACAACTTGTCAAGAAGTTGCCTGGGCCAACTGACTTGCACATTTTTATTCTTCGTACAACATTATGGAGAATTAGGTCAAATTTAAAAGAACTAAATCATACAATTCTTTCAATCAATTTTGTAAAGCCATGACTCTAATTGTCATTTGTCTACAAAGTGACCCTAAAATTTACAGAACTTGAAACTAAGTGGAGGACAAAATATGTGAAAATGGGTCAAAATTGTGGGTTTATGGATTTGACCTAGGGTCAGATTTGACCAAAATTTGAAACTTCTCTATTTGCAAAACGATTTTTGGGTTTTGTTCGTCTAGCTGTTTGGACTTGTTTTCCATTATTTTTAGCCCTCGAAAGTGCACATGTAAGTCAGAAATTAGGTATTGCTCTATCCTCATCCTTTGTTAAGTTTCAAATATTCAAATATCTATTTTGACACATTTCAGATTTGCATGCGTGACTATTTACAGAGACTTGTATTGTGTGGTAGTTTTAATGTGTTGTGCATAATGTAATTTCCATTGTGCACAAAATAATTAAAATATTTTGTTGAGTCCAACCCTTGTGATAAGCCAACTTAGGGTTTTATAACCCTCTCCCCCTTGGGTATGATTTTGCAATTTTTTTATTGTTTTAGGGGTTTCATCAAATCCTTTTCTCATTTGTTCCTTATCATTAGGATTCTCTTTGCTTAGACCATGTCGGCTTGGCTAAGCCTTGGTCCTCTTCCCCATGGTAGCCTAGTTGTATGTTTGTGTTTCATCTATTTACTTATGGGTAGATCATATTTTTATATTGCATTTATTTCTAAAATGACATGTAAATGAGGGGTTTATAGTTTTTACATGCTCTTAGGCTTTAATGATATGGTTGTTATACAAATGCTTATCAATGTTTCCATGTTTCTTTCTTAGCATTCATCATAGAATATTATATTATGGATCAAATCATGATAGGGTTGTATGTGATAGCGATGCTTTATGTGATGATACACTTTCAGTTGATAGATTTTATTTCCCTCCTCTTAGTGATAGTGTTTGTATTGGCCATTGCATGGTGATTCACTATGAAATAGACGATGTAACAACCTGGAGGGTGGGGGTTAGAGCTTGCAATGTTTTTATCCCTCCTCATTCCTCTCGAAGTCAAGGCAGGCATAACCAAAACATCCCTCTTAATATTCCTTTTGCTTTTACTAGGATTAGAATCCAAACACCTACGAATTATGACATGCCAAGATTTTTATCTTAGATCTTCTTAAAATGTCAAACATTTTCAAAGATATACCTTATGAAGCCTTGCGAGATTGTGCTTTGGCACATGACACTAAACCTGCTTACTTTGCTTCTATTGTCAATACATCGAAATATTGCGAGAAATTGATCTCTTTTGAATCAAAGTACTTGCCTCCCCAGGAAATTATAAACCAACATTTATACCTATATATTCAAGTTATCATCAATAGATTGGAATCAAATGGGTCCTCATAGACAATGGTTTGGAATTGAATATTTGTAGTGAGACATTTCTTAAAGCACTTAAATTCTGTCATCACCCTTTTACACCTTTGGGGATGATCATAAAATGGTTTGACAATCAATCAATAAGAGCTTTAAGAACAATTACATTGAACATAACTGTTGGAACATACACAATATCAAGTGATATCTAGTGATGTTGGCTATAATATTTTACTTGGCAGGGCATGGATTCATGATATGCATGCGGTCCCCTATCCATTACATAGATGCTTAGAATTTGTTCATGAGAGGGTCATACACACCTTCCTATCAAATGATGTTCCTTTTCAGTTTTGCAAGGTAGTAGAACACACATAAACTTGTCCCACAACTAGATAAATCACAACCAACTATTATGACACCTAAGAAAGTTGTTCCATTTGACAAAAGATACACTTTTCAATTTGATGATCATAATAATACTCTGGATGATAATGAAGAGGAAGATGATTACACATCTGATAGCAAGGATAAACAATCAAATCTTAACTTTACACTATGTGGTCGTAGGGAATGTAAAGAAGATATGCATACTTTTGGTATTGGCCAACTATATTTCACTCATCAAGATTATGGTCAACCTAATCAATCATCTGCGCCTAATAATACACCATTTTGCATAGATAAAGGTAAGGGACCTATGATAGGTAATTGTTGCAACACTACTAAATCAAACAAACATCCTTAACTTGGTCAAACATCATTACACCAATATGGATTTGGACTTACATGTACACAAACAATGGGATACAAGGGTAATGGGTTGGGTCACCACGAGCAAAGCATTAAAAAACCTATTATTCTGAAGACTCGTGATTTTAATCAATGTATTGGATGCAACAAAGGTTATAAGATAAAATATATACTTTCTCTAGTGAGTCATGGAACTTTTAAGAGTGCTTCAAAAGATAAGTTTCTCTATACTTGCTTTGTCAAATCCACAACAAGTCATTCACAAGATGAAACCAATCATGAAAATACAACATTCGAATCTCATAGACCATTTGCCTCAAATGAACAATCTTAAGTTTTTGGTCAATAACATTGAGCAATCGCGAGCAACTTCTAAGTAGCACAAGCAATTTATTACTACCCATAGGACATCTAAAGATAAAATTTCATGCAAGCTAAAATGGCTCCCTAAGAAACAAGTACTGCAAGATCAAAATCGACTGCGTATAAGGAAAATTAATCATTATATCATTTGGTTCTAAGGAAAATTCAATTTGATAGTACATATCCTTACATTAGAGACACCAATATTGTTAATGATGGCTTACTAGATTTAGACTCTATTGACATGAAATTTTGTCGAGAGGACAAATAGATGTTTTTTTGTCAACAGTCACGGGACAAAGTCCCTCTCCTATTAGTAGACGAAGCTACCTTTATTGAAAACCAAAAAAGATGCGGTAAAGAAAACTGTTATAGACTGGATTCACACCCTTGTGAGAGAGTTCATCAGGCTCTCTCACTTCTAGCTATAAGCGTGGGAACAACCTCAGGATGTGGGTTTCCTACGACGAGGTTGAACCTATAGACTTTTTATGAGGCTAGTTCCTCAGGTGCTTCACTTAAGCTCTTTGGGTTTCTACGTTAAACTCTACTAATGGCTGAGGAAAAGAGGAAGAGAGATTACTTGGAAAGAAAACTAAGCTAAGGGAGGTGATGCACCGAAAGTAAGTGATCCTCCTGGTCTGGGAAAGACACTAATTCAACATAAGACAAGTTGGCCTACACAACTTCCTAACCATCTAACTTGCATAAGTATTTCTTAAACTAGGCTTACTGAACCACACATGAGGCAAAGAGGAATTTCAACATTCACACCAAGCATCCATTAATGGCAAAAAAACACGAGTTCAGACTTGCAATTAAATGGAAAGCACCCGAAATCAAGCAAGAAAGAAGGGCAACAAGGTTGGAAGGATGCTTCTTCACAACGCTATTAGTGCACAAGCTAACTCAACGCAATTTTTAGACAAATATATAGGTAAAAAAAATAATCTTTATTGCTTCAAAGGTCCATTACACAACGATTTTTGCAGAGTGATTTTATCACCAGTCTGGAGATACATTTCTAGGCTCCAAGGCCTCTATTTATGAAGAAAAGGGGGGAGAGAGAAAGGGAGGAAAGCAGAAGTCACAGATGGTCGACACTACTTGTTGTCCTTCCTTGACATTCATAAATGCATCGCTCCAGATTGTTTCCCAATACTCTCGAGCCCCTCCCGTCTTTAAGACTTTCATTGGCGCATCTAGAAAGTCATGCTGTGAACAACGGGAATGTTTCTTCTTGGCATGACGCGTTTAAGCATCGAACGACGATTGTGGGCAATGAACCATGGCAGATGAGATCCTTCATAACTTCCAGCTACCAGCCGCTCGAACTCTCCCATGTTTATTGAACATCCTTGTGCCACTTGTCATTTATTGATTGGCCCTTTATGCTCCAGTTACGCCACGTGTCAGCCTCCCATTCGTTGCATCATGATTTTAGCATTGCTAGACCAAGCTTAAGTCAAGCCCTTGGAGAATCCCGATTTACTCTGTGCAGAGTAATTCAAGTTCTTTGGCCTCTCCAACTTTGGACTTTCTCAGATCCTTTGCTTATAAAGCCTTTTAAGTAGAGTACTTGGAGAAACCCGATTTACTCTATGCAAAGTAATTCAGGTTCTTCAAGTCTACTTACTTCAGGCTTGTCCATCCTAAAGTCTTCTCACTTTGTTGTTTCTCAAGCCTTAAGACTTTGGGCGTTTCAAACCCGATTACTTCTAATGGCTAGTTGCTTACCCTGATTTTGACGTCTATTGGCCCATCATTTCCTTTAGACAATTTGATCTCAGGGTTCTCTTTCGGCTTATTTCTTTCGGGCAAATCTCCCGAAGGAATCTCTTCGGAAAATTTGTCTCAAGGAATTCCTTCGGACTTTTTGTCCGCATTTGTCTTCGAAATTACCCTTCGGGCTTTTCACAATGGACTTTTCCAAAGGGTAAGAGACCCTTTGGGTTTTCTGCATGTGCCTTCGGACAAGTTGATTGGTCCTTTGAAGAACCTAAGAAGCACCATTTTTCAAAACCAAATCAGGTTTGTCAAGCCCTTTACTTATTTTGGGTTTTTGACTGCTCACAACTTAAGAAGTAAACAAGTAGTGCCCTTGGAGAACCCGAAATACACTGTCTATGAGTAATTCGGGTTCTTCAACCCGAATTACTTCTACTTATAAAACATTAGAAGCTAAGCACTGCTGTAAACCCGATTTGCACTGTGCCTTCAAAAAACCCGAAGTTGTCACCGCTGGAAGACCTAAAGTCCTCCCAAAGGCTTACCATTTTCTTACTTGAAAGCTCCATTTTCCATACTTTAGGTAAACTTTGATATGTGGGCCAAAAATTGCCAACAGAAAGTATTTACAACAAAGATGGTTTCTAATGGGGTAGTACTTTTAACCATAAAGTACAAAAAAATGATAGAAAGAGAATATGAAAGGAAAGTAATAGAGGAAAAAAATATGCATGAAAAACAAGAGAATAACAAGTCCAGTGAGCCAAATTCATAGACTTACTAAAAATGTCAAGAAAGGAGGTGACTTCACTAGGAAGAAACCTTTTTCATTTAATGGGTAGGACAATATACATGAAAATAATTGTCTACTATTGATAACAAAAATATGAAAACTATCTTGTATTTCCTTGTAAAAATTAGAATGTTCACACCACTAAGGTTTCATTATTTGTAGAAATTAAGAATGTAGATTCAAAGAAGAAATTCTACAACAAAATCCATGTGCTTTTGATTAATTAACCATAGTATCAACAACATTTCGAAAGAAGAAAATCAAATATATATGAATGTACACACATACATTGTCCATGAATAAATTTTGAACACAAAGTTTGCAACATTTCTTCTTATATTGATTCTCTTTGAGTTGCAGATACAATCAAATTTTTATCTGTTTTGCTAAAAAAATCTAACTGTCAAGAGCCCTTATAAACGAGCCTCTAACCTGTATTTATAGGTTGAAGTGGGCGGTTACACTGCATAACCACCTTTTTGGCCTTTTAGAAAGTTGCAAAAATACAATAGCAATTTTTCACATCTTAAAAACTTGAAAAAACACATTAAATAATTTACACAACTTGCAAAAATGCATTGGTGTTTTTGCACAACTTGCAAAAGTACCATAGCAAATTTGCACAACTTGCAAAAGTGCTTTGGTAGATTTTTATGACTTGAAATTTGTAAATGAAACATACAATGTGTAAATTCTTATTACAAAAATATGCAAATGAAAATTGCAACAATGACTCAAAAAGTTCCAAGTAGGAAACTAGTCAAAATTTGATGACGAGCTATTCTTATTCTTCTTCACTGAGAACATTTTGGATATTTTCTTCCTTTGATTGTGGCTTCTTCTTCTAGTATTCATTAAACTTTTGCAAGATTTATAGCACTTTTATTTCCTCTTGGCCATTTGAATATGTATAAGCTATATCTGTATCACAATGTAGATCTATCATCTTCTAAGTTGTTCTTTGAAGTCTTTGTAGCACTGTATTGAGATTATCTAAATTATTCTAATATTTGATCAACTTCTAAATTGACTCGTAATCAAATGCAAATTTGGGAGTCAAAATTTCTTCAATATGCTTTTTGAATTGATTGACAATGATTTTTTCAGAAACCATTTTCCCATTATCATTAGTTTATGTACAATTCAATTTCCCTATTCCTCCCATTATTTCAAGGAGAGCATCACCTCCTATTGACTTAGAATCATTGAATTTTTTAATACTTTTCTTAACAATACGGATTTTGAACTTGGCAGCTCCTAGAAACTCAGTGAGGTATGCAACTTGTTCTTTTATAATAACCTCTTCTTGAATGAGGTTATCTAGATAAGTATATGAGAAATCTTCTAATTTGGGAAGCAATTCATCTCATTTCTGTACTTCTTTAGCATACTTGTCTTCAGGGTCAGTTGCATGATCATATTTTGACTGGATTTCAGAGCACATGTTTATGACTGTATGAATGGTAGTAATAACTTGTAGAATTTTTTCGGACAATTCTTTTGTTGCCTTGCCCATATGACCAATTTTTTCTACTACAATCAATGTTTCTGTGTCTGAAATTTGAGGAACAACTGAAGAGGAAGATTTAATTGGCCTTACCAATTTCTGGACCAATGATGTTAATTGCTCAACCTTTTCTTTGAGTTGTTCTTTGGTCACTTTGTCTTGGTCCATTTTTTCAAAGAACATACTAATTTTAGATTGAAGGTTTTCGGTCATACCTTCCCTTGTAGCTTTCCCAGGTGTACCTTTGTGATTTGATAATCAGAATTTGGGCTTTTTGACTGCACGAGGAGGAACAGTTGTCAAAATGCTGAAATCAATTCCCCGTGGTTGCACATTTGTCTTTCTCTTCTTGACTATCTCATTCACCAATCAAGGACTTTTATGCTAGGAGATTGTTACACAAGAGCAATGTTAGATTCCTTTTGAGTCTTAGGAGGAGGAAGTGGCGTTTGCAAGGCTTGAGACTTTTCTAATACAATTTCACCTTCCTCTTTTCTAATTTCATTTTCACCTCCATCTCATCCCCATCATGAGCCCTTCCCTGTCCACCCTGTCCCTGTCCAACTTGGACCTATCTCGATGCCTGTCGTGGCACTTCCAATCTTTGTGGACAAAATCGGCCCCACCATATAACATAGATTGATGTCACACATGCATCTGTGGGGCCTCCCCCATAAGCCCATCAAATCCATGGTACTCCCCATAACTACCTACAACCGTACTCCTCAGAATCATTGGTGTAGCTCAGATGATCTCCTGGGTACTATGAGCAAACCACCAAGGATCGTCGGGTACATCCTATAGCATCCCAAACTACCGTAATGCTTGATCTAGCCTGTACTACTCTATATTGTGTGTCTGTCTGCCTATAAAAAAATTCCAAGAAGTCATATAGGTCGTGTACCATCTATCAGATCTCCACTGAATATGTAGTACCAACTAGGGCCGCCAAGTAAAATCTACGACTATCAAATCATCTAACATCTATCGTTAGTGGTAGATATCGTTGTGATGTCCTATGTTCCCTGCACCTGTTTGGGACCATCCATACAATACTGGATCTTGTGGGCCCTGTACCCATCTCTGCCATACTAGGCGTTATATCACTATATGCTCCCATCCCCAAACTTGGAGCAATGCCATCACACCAATACTCTGGCTTCCTCGATAGGCCACCACATGTAAGTCCCTGTATAACTGGGCCAATACTACTACCCTCCATGCAAACCTAGTTGTGTCATCTAGCATAGCTCTGATCACTCCTCCTAGGCCCATATGAAAAAATTCGATGCTCTTGTCAGGCAACAATATGTTGTTGACAATTGCCATCAGTACCACAACCTCCCTATCAATCAACATTGGTTGTGTAGGCTCCTCAAGTGATAGGTCATCAGGCTGAATGTTTGTGTATAGCTATATTAAATCAATATCAACCTTCCCATGTGGCATGGGAATGTCGTAGTAGCTGACCAAATCGTCCAACACAGCCTGATAATATGATAGGTTTGTCCAAAATAATCACCGACCTCTCATAGGTAACTTTAGTATCCACCTCGTGTCCTCCAATGTCATTGTCGCCTTCCCTATCAGTAGGTGGAAAGTGGAAGTCTCCAAGTACCAATGTTTGGCCAACACACTCAGGTATGCTTGATTTGCTCTGATCACAGGTATCCATGCCACATCTAGTAGATCAATGGCCTCCAGGAACGCACACATCTTCTCCATCCAAATCTGAGCGGTCCATAGGCAGTGAGACCGTTGCTCTTGTGCCTTCAGGATCTCAAGCCACTCGTGCAACTACAAATAAATTAGTGTCAGAATACATCTACCTCACTAGTTTCCCTAGCAAGTGCCTATCATTGTGCCCCTCTCTCCTAGAAGTTTGACCTATTTTGTGCCTTAAAAAGTTCCTAGAGGTTTGCCTTCATTTGACTTAGCTTAGTTTTCATTTTTGGGCGAAGTTGATGTTTTTATTAACAATGAAGTCACCATTTAAGCATTTTCCACCATTTTAAATGATGTTGCCATTTTTATTTTTTACGGAAATGATGACTTACCCTGTTTTGGCGAAATCAATGATTCGATGATTTCCTTTAAAAATCAATGAAGTCACCATTTTTCATACCACGAAAATGGAAACTTTGCCATTTTTTTGCCCTTCCCTAGTATTAAATGCATAATAAATACAAAATTTATGCAAGAGGAGTTCACTTACTAACTGTTCGTCATGTGGAGGTTGCTTGTGCTCCCAAAATCGGTCGCTCACATACCTCCATTCTGGTTGTCGAGCCATATTTCGTTGCTTTTCTTCACAAGGTCAGAGCTCCAAATTCTCAATTGGTAGGGTGAAAATAATTTTTTTTACCCCAAGGGGTGAATATATAGCTTGAATTTTTTTTCACCCCCCCAAGTTCTTAAAGTTCATTCCGTTCGTTTTAGGGGGTCTTATTTTTGACGTCATGGTCCATTTTTCAGGGCGTTCGTTTCTATTTTCATTATTTTCAAACCCTTTTTATTACTAGACTGTGTTGTTAGTTCTTTTTGGAGACCCGTTTTATGCCACTATTGTTTCTAGTTGTATCACATTCTGGTTAGGAGGTGCATCTCCGTGCTACTCCATAATCATACCATTCCACTATGTCAGCTCATCGTTAATCTGTGTTCTGGATTTATTGCGTGAGCTCTCTTTGCTAATTTTCCCTAACAAGGCAATTTTTTTATATCAATCAATGATAAACTCTGCCTTACAAAAGCAAAATTGATTGTATCAAGTTCAAAACCACCCTGCTAGGGCAATTTATTGTGCCAATGATTAAAGCTGCCTTGTTGGGGCCAAATCATTATTTAGACCTCTGTTACTAATAGACCATGTCGTTTACCTCTTTTTGAGGACTTGTTCGACAACACTATTTATTGCTTTCTTTGTCGAGGGGGCATCCAGGGTTCATCAATTGCCCTCTGCAGCATCAATGTGTCACTGTTGGCTCGTAACAACCTACAATTGTCAAAATAACATTTTTCAAAACATTAACATTTTTTTTATGAAATATATCCATATACATTAACATTTTTGACTTAACGACTTTTTCATTCTTTGAGAAAACGTTATTGTGCCTGTCTTGCAATCCTTGATCAAACAAGGGCAAAATATAGACTCCTTTTCAACGACTTCCGTGTCTAAATGGACATTACACTGATTTCTAGCAAACAACGCACATTAAGTCTAGAAATCACCAAAACATATAAAATCATCCGCACATTGGATGCAAATGTCCAAAATCATGTTAAGGCATCCCAATTTGGTGTAATACCCTGTACGTAATGATTATCTCTCACAGATTCATTCCTAGTCAAGTTGCGACCTATCAAATTGACGTTTTTGACTAATTAAGCAGGGCACTTAACCAAATTCTTGAATTGACCATAATACTAAGTAGGAGAGATTAACCAAATAAATCAAATTAAATGGTTAAGTGAAAAATCCATGTTGAATTAATGAATATTTAATTTCTGAAAATGAATTTTCAACAAATATCAAAGAATATGATATCATGATGATGTCATCAACTTCAAAGTCAAAAATTAGAAATATCAACATAAATAGAGAATGATGAGCCATGCTTCCTAAATGCAACCTCTATCCTAAAAACATAAATGCATTCAACCTCCCAAGCTAACCCAAGCTTAACTACACATGGGTTGGAGTCAGTAAAAAAACTATAAATACAAGAGCCATGACCATTCTTCAACAAGTTTTTATGTGCAAAGATATAATGCCAAATTATTGCTAGAGAGCTTCACAAATCAACTCAAGTCAAGCCAACTATCAAAATGGACAAGGGGAGATGTTGCCCATAAAACACTAGCATTGCCAAAGACCAATTATTCACAAATCGAGTACAAACATGTTTATATGCCGATTAACAAACAAGACTCTCAAGGAAGGTAAAATTGGTTCTTTTATCTTCTTCTTGGTTCTTTAGTTGTTTGGTATCTACATCGATGAGTTAGAGAAGTTTCGCAGGGACCATATCCAGGAGGGGGATGGTTGTCTTCTTCACCATGTTCTGATCTACATTCTCCTTTTTGCAGATGATGTGGTCCTCTTTGCCTCTTTTGCAGAGGGACTTCAGAGACAATTGGATGCCTTAGCCCTCTTTTGTGATCACAAACAATTGACAATTAACCTTGGCAAAACCAAGGTTATGGTCATCAAAGGGTTGAAGACCTCTGATTTTCATTTTTTCTATAGGGGAAGGAGATTGGGATCACCTGCGCTTACACTTATCTAGGGATTTTGTTCTCTGGATCCTGTTTCAATCTTCAGCCATGTGTTAACAATGGGTATGGTTCTTTGGCGATACTGGAGAGACACTGCTTCCGTCATCATGTCCAAGACATCTTGTCTAAGATGTCTCTCTCAGATTCCCTTGTGAGGTCCATAGTTCTTTATGGCTCCGAGGTTTGGGGACCCTCTATAGTTGAGCGAGTCCGACTGGGTTATAGTTGAGCGAGTCCAGATCCTCATGCTCAGATGCATCATCAGGTGCAAAGAGATCGTCCCACACAATATCATTCTAGCTGAATTTGGGGCTCTTCCCTTTAGACTAGAGACTATCTTCAGCCTTGTGTCACTTTTGCATCGCATCTGAGGGTTTTCTGACTCTTTTGCAGATAGGGACAAGGACCTCTACCTTGCCTACCGCTCTTTTGAGGCTATTGCTCTTTCTGACCATAGTGGTCTATCCCGCTGCTAGTATGCTAGAGTTTCACGTCTTCTTGGATCTTTTGGGATCCAGATGGACCGCCTTCCATCATACAACTACTCCTTGGACACTCCTGCCCATCTCATACCGAGAAAACAAGATCTGCATAGAATTATCAGAGATGACATTACAAATAGTTCATCCAATACACTTGGACCAACCCTCTGGGTGGGTTACATTCGAAGATGGCCTTCTATGCTACACATTTCCTCGAGGTCATTGATGGGCTTATTATCTGGCCCACGTATATCTCTCAGCATTGGTTGCAGGCCCTTCGACTATCCTTAGGTCAGTTCAGAGTTAGATCACATAGACTTCGTGTGGAGTATGATCACCAGCTGGACTGCTTTGAGAGGATTTGCCAGCTTTGTTCTCTCCATAAGTTGAAAGTGAAGAACACTTCATTTTTCGGTGCCCCATCTACTATGAGGTCAAAGGGAGATTCCATTGCCTATTTTGAGAATGTCTGACTTTTATGGCTTTCTTCAGATACTATGATCAAAGATGCCTTGGTCTCTATCTGCAGGAGGCTCTCAGGCTTCGGGACGGGACCCTTCACCCTTCTTCCAGACAGACAACTACTAGACAGATCACCCCCTTCTTTACGGTGCTCCCTCTTGAGAGAGGCACCAAGTGACATCTTGATACTAGTATTGACCCCCATATCACATCTGTCAGGACTCGAGACACTACCTCCTACACCAAAGGCTTCCAGGATCGCACTCGACTAGGGCCCTTGCCATAGATCGCAGTCTTCTAGGCGGACGTAGAGGGTTCGTCTTTCTCCCAAACACTGACATTCCATACCTCTCACAGTTTCAGCTATCAGGCATCGGCATATCGCTAGTTACTTTTAGTCGTTAGATGCTAGGTGATGGTGTTGGGGGTGAGGCTTCGCCTCCCTCGGCTTTGACACCCTTCACCTCTCCTTTTGTACTCTCTTGGCCCTTTTGGCCCATGTGGCTTCTTCTTCTTCTTCTTCATCTTCTCTCTTCTTTCTTCTCTTGTTGTCTTTGGATGACCCTTTTGGGTTGTCCTACTAGATCTTTTGGCTTTGTACTATACAGTCCCATTGACCTGCTTTTGTGGTCATTTGTATAATTATCTTATCTTATCTCCCCCTAGTATTTAGGCATAGAATGGTAGTCTTGAATTCAATTTTAGATTTATCTACTAATGTTTGACTAATCATCATCTTTGGATTTCTACGTTACATGCTCAACAACCCACTTTCATCATTAAATATATGTAACACATTACTATGTGCCACAAACATTAAATGTTCATTACAATCCCAAAACACCCTAACACGTCACATCGTATTGCATCATGGCAAAGTTCATCACAAAGTGATATTAAATGAAATCACCATCACCTTTCAGATCTAAAGAATTAAATGCAATTGATTAGGAATGAAAATGACTCTTTATCCATAATACATCATAAAACCCTGTGTGCCCAGAAACAATTGCAAAGATCTCAACCTCAAAAAGATAAGTTGTGATGATTCACAAACAAAATATGTTTAAAATATTCCTTATGCAATGATCTTCATCTTCGTACTACTATGCATAGACATCCTGCATAAGATGTCTCAAGCTTATGCATTGGAGCTTGCAAGACTTTAACTCTAAATTCTATGTGGGTCTTCTAAATTGTCATTGAACCAAACAAACATACATGCACACAAAGGTGGTATAAAAATAACACAAAGACACTTGCACACCATCAATGACTTGCATACTATTTTAGTAAGTGACAACAAGTTACATGTGCCAACATGGTTACATTGAAGAACAACACTACAAGACTTTGCACATGGACAAAGGTGGCACAAAACAATACAAAGAGCTTTGCATGCAACAAGATTTATGTAGAAAATAACTTAGCTTATTTTTTAATTTAATTTTTTTTGGTTGATTGAAGATTAAAAGTGAACTCGAATGTCTCTACATCATGTGCCTTCTAATAGATCTACTATTGATATTCCCTGTATTTCATTGTATAAGGTGCTTATCCATGTCACATCCTTATTTTATTGGTCCTTCCATTTTACTAGATATTCTTTATATTATGCACCCAACGGTTGAATTTGGAATCAATCACCCTTTCTGCTTCTTCATGAAAATTTTCAAGCATCTGCGTTTTCTAATCAACTTCTTCATGATCTGCACTTGTGCTTTCAACACCTAGCCCTTCATGATATAAATATAAACCTGCAACATTGAAAATAGGCAATATGTATATTTGTTCAAGTAAATATATCTCATATGCATTTGTTGTAAACTTTTCCAACACTTTGCATTGCCTAATCTTTTTACATTTTAACTTGTCGTTGCATTGCGTAATCTTTTTACATTTTAACTTGTCGTAAATTCCATTGAGAAATATTTATTTTCTCAAATGTGCTAAGAATAAGTCTCTCACCTGATATTCCATTTATATTATTTTGACATATGCGCGCACTTGGTGATGTAAGTCATGCATATATACAACAAAATCTTATGCTTCAACACTTTTCCTTTACTCATCTTTGATATCGCACAATTTTGAAACACCCTTTGGACTTGACCCATAAACAATATGAAATGGTGTCTTTCGAATACTCCAATTAACTAAATTGTTATAGGAAAACTCAGCTTGTGCCAAATTTGACTCCCATGTTCCTAAATTTCCTTCGATTAATGATGGGTCTAGGTGCTCAAAAATTGCAAAATAAATAAATTAATAATTATAAAGAATTGAATTTTATAGAGAAGATTTGTAAACAACAAAGAACAACAATAATTCTTCAGTATTCTTATAAAACAATACATAGAGTCTTTTATTAATGCACTACCCGATGTTAGAGTCATCATGCAAAACTAACACACTTTAACATAAACTAATCTTAGAGTTAACTGAACTTATTATTTTTAGTAGTTTTCAAAACTTGTTATTTTTAGTAATTTTGCATGCAAGCTCAAATGGGTCAACCAAGTGTTCCTTATTCTCATACATATCCAAATAAAGCTCAGGGGTGACATACAACTACAAGTTCATGCCCATTTAAAAAAACTAATCATGGAAAGTTATATGAAAAGTGAAAATAAAATTAAAATGCAAATTTCAGCTTCTGGATGCTATTGTTTGGGCCTTATATTTACTGAAAAAATTGCTAAGTGGCTAGTAAAACGTAAGCCTACATAAATATCTTAGAGATATTCGTCTAAAAAAGGGCTCAAATGGAGTTCTAGGTCAAAATTTATACCTTTCACAAGATAGGTTCCTGCATCAGTCAAACATCGCAACAGATTACCAAGACTTGTGTTGACTACCTCCGCTTGTCCACCCATCTAAGGATGATATGTCTAACTAAACTATAACATGGTATTCACCTTCTCCCACAATGCCCTCCATAAATGTCCAATGACTTTAACATCTCTATTTGATACTATGTTGTAGGAAAAGCCACACAATCGTATAACATGCTAGAAAAACAAGTTAGCAATGTGTGTTGCAACACTAATCTTCTTACAAGCAAAAAAATGTGTCATATTTGAAAATCTATCTACAATCATAAATATGGAATTATGTCCTCTATGTGTTCTAGGAAAATCTAAAACGAATGCCATGTTGATATTTTCCATGGTCTCTTTATTATTGGCAATGGTTGATACAACCTTATATTCCAACTTCTTCCTTTCCTCAATTGGAAAAACCTACACTCTTGCACATACTTGCACACATTCACACTCATTTACGGTAAAAAATAATTCTCAACGAACTAGGCATATATTTTGTCATAACCAAAATGCCCTTTTAACCCTTCACTGTGCTTCTTCTCAGTCAATTTTTTGCACATTGAACCTCTAGATATACACAACAACGTTTCTTAGAATAACAATCCTTGCATGAAATAATCCAAAAGCGGTATTCTATTTCCACTCACTAGTTCTGTCCCTGATTTCCATGCTTCTTTGAAATGTTTATCTTCTTCATATTTGTTTTTCACAGAATAAAATTTTATGACCTCCACTCACATCTTGTTCCAAAAGAGAACTCTTCTACTCCTTTCATCTGTAACCCTGTTTGAATTACCACTTCAGTTACTATACAAAAACTCAATCCA
The DNA here is from genome assembly GCA_037957365.1 of Torreya grandis. Taxonomy (NCBI): domain Eukaryota; kingdom Viridiplantae; phylum Streptophyta; class Pinopsida; order Cupressales; family Taxaceae; genus Torreya; species Torreya grandis. The sequence continues at coordinate 1,437,426 of JARHVA010003081.1, forward strand.
TGCCATGTGTCTTTGGTTCAATTTCCTTGAATGTGAATGAATTGCAATCCATTTTAGTCTTTATATAGTACAAACCCCTAGGAAATAAATAATACCTCTACTTCTCGAGTGTGTTTTATTCATGGGTTAGGATGACTTAAAAGTATCCTCTTTGTTTCAATAAACTATGTCTTGAATAAGGTCAATTAAATAGAACTCGCATATATTTGGACAAGAGGGTAAGGACGTATGATATTCGTCGATCTAGCAGATGATAACCTATAACTCAAATGTCAAGAGGAAAGGGTTTCAAATCCTCAACCTATGACATAAGGATATAGCTCTCACCAAACCTCAACAAAGGTAAATGATTGTGTTTTTGCTTGCACAACACACCCTAAGTTCGAGGAAATTACAATACCTCTTTTTTTACTTTGATTCTGGTCTCGTTTGCTATGGTCCAATTGAGTCCCACCTTGTTTTTGTGTTGTTGGTTGTTTTGTTGTGCGTATGGTCATTGGTTTGGCATATCTTATTTTGTGCACATTTTTGAGTCTTGAAAACCATCCAATTGGGTAAAGAGATTCCGAGTGATATACTTTTTTATGTAGCATTTCTCCAAGAAGTGAGTGCATGACATTGTTTGGCTTGTTTTTTGTAGGCTGGTCTAGTTTCCCAATTAGATGCATAGGGCATCAACATGTTTTCTATGCAAAACCACACCTCGGAAGTATACCCATCACATAGAATAACTACATCAAAATGATAATCTTTCATGTTTAGTACTTTGTTTGAAAATGAGTTCTTTCCCCCATTATGCAGGTGTAAAAAGTGCGAAAAGAGGGCGAGTTTGTCTTGGTTTTGTGCTCAACGGGCATACAATGAACCATGTAGGTGCATAAGTCTTGGTGCAAAAGGGGCCAAATGGGCCAGATGTGAGTGAATAATCAAATGTGCTAGCTATGCAACAAGGGGGTGCATTTGTCTTGAAGAACATGGTCAAAGTTTAAAATGCATAAAATGCATTAATCTTCTCAAAACCCACAAAATAAAGAATTAAACTTTGCCATTTGTGCATGGCAAAAGGCAAAAAGGAAGCGAATTCCCAAAATGTGCATCATGTGCATGGGGGATTTGAAATAAAACAAAGCTGTTTAAACCATGCAAGTGTACTTTAATGTAAGGTGGAGCAATAAGGAACAAGTGACATGAAATTAATGTGCATGTAAAGCACAAAAGCAAGCAAAAGTGCATAGTGTGTATAGCAAATGAAATAGGCACAAAAAGAGATTGTATTGAGCACACGAGAAGAGCACATTAAGCACATATGAGTTGTTTGGAGTGCGCAAAAGGCACACAACAATCAAGAACGTGTGATATTTGTGCTCCCCATGCATGAAGATCACTAAAGCATGCATATAATGTATCAAGTGGAGTGAAGAAGCTTGAAGGCCTTAAAGCCCATGGTAAATAATTTGATTTTAAAAATTAATTTTATTTTAAATTTCTATTTATAATTAAAATAAATTTCATTATTTTTTTGGAGAGAAGTTAATATTCATTTTAAAAGGCGTGAAGTGCAATTAAGTTTTAAAAGCTCCTCGAAAAGCATTAAAACACACCCAAACAATTTTCCTCTCATAACTCTTGCATTGGAGCTCTATTTTGCGAGACGCCAGTGGCGTCAAGAAAGTCGACATTGTTGAATTCGCGATGGCATGAATCTCGCATGGAGAACGTATAACTTACAACCCTTATTATTCTATCATCTAATTGTGTTGCTTTTAAATGTAGCATGTCTTATAATTCTACATTTTTCTTGGAAAAAGTGACATTTATTGTTTCTCTTTTGTGGAGTTGTATGTAGGAAAGGAGATGCATCTAGTTAAGAAGAGCATTATGCTAAATGATAAAACTAGCCATCCCCATTTAATGTTGGGAAGGAAAGGGTGCCAAAGCACATGGGAGAAATATGCATGCATCGCAGCTCATGCAGAAATAGTGTTGGTCTATTTTTTAGCTGTAACTGTCAAACCATTGCTTTGTATTGTATACTATTTGTAGTATTGGAAAATTGGTTCCACCATTTTATCTACAATTTTGGTCTCGAGTTGGAGAAGCATAAACCCTGAAATATGTCAACATTTTAGTGGTGTGGTATTTCTACTGGCTCAAGGACAAAGAGAATATACTATTCATGACATGTTTGCCAACAACTGGATACTACCATAAATTTATGTTGACTTCTAGGGCCTATTGGGATGCCCTCCTTTAAGGCCCAGTGGATGGATCTCATTAATGATTGCAACCATTTTTTGGGGGAAACCTGGATTGGCCAATGGGCCAAGTTTATATATATGGTCAGCTATTTGTTGTGCAAAGGACAAATTCATTTTTTTTGTTGCTAGAGAAGGTGACCTAACCATTTCTTATTTTTTGCATTTATTTGCTTTCTTAGTTAGCTTTTCCGTTATATGAGCCAAGGTTGTTTGGACAAATTTATGTAATTCACGTGAGTATTTGATCAATCTCAAATGATGCTTCAAGAATCATCTTTTATTTAAGAGTTGTGGAAATTGATATCCATTGCTTACATGTGTATATAGTGGCTCTATTTCCCTTTTTTGCATAGTGGAATTGTCCTCAAACTTATTCAACATCTTTGTTTCTGGGTGTGCACATGCTGGCCACTTAGACGAAATTGTCAAGAGATTTGTCTACTTGACTGAGTTAGATCTGTTTCCTCTACAAAACAGGGTCATCCATTTTATATAAACCCTCCTCTTTTGCTCTTTTGTATGGCTATGTTAGAGTAGGTAGATTAAATTTGTATGTAATCTATGATTATAAGTTTTATTTAAATTTCAAAACCCTTATTTTTCAATGTTTATGCAGTTGAATATATGTATGTAATGGGCACATTTTAAATTAGTTGTAATTTGATGCCAAAGCCACATGTGCTAATTCCTTGGGTACCTAGTTTACAAAATCAACATCATCTATCATTTATCTAATTTTATTCCAAACATGCCCCTTGAAATGGAATAGTTTCACATCAATTACTTGGTTACCTTACAAGCCAAGACCTGGCAGTAATAGACCTAGGGTAGACCTCTGGGCTCCTTTGAGGAGAGGTTGTGTGGATTTTACACCACCTAAAGTTGGTGTGCTAAATGACCCATCAATAACTTAGTACTCGAAGGAGGGCTTGAGTAGGAATAGAATTTATTATTTTTTTGTTCTTGTGGCCATCTTTTATGTTTTTACCACCCTATTGTGTACTTAAAAGCGCATCAACATATTGGCATTAGAAGGAGGACCTAAATTAAAATATTTTAAACTTATCATTTATTTTGGTCTTGTGGCCATCCTTTATGTTTTTCATGCCCTATTGTGTGCATAAACAACATAACAACATCTTGATAAGAGAAGAAGATATTTTCCAAACTCATCAATGGCTACTTCATGGCTTGGTGGAGGTAGATGTCTTGTGAATGATCCAGGAGCTACCCATGAGTTGCCCAAGAATCATGATTTTTTTGCTTAAAATACACACATGGTGGGATTTGAACCATTGAAGAGTATATCCAGGTATTTAAATATGTCATTATATAGAACTAGATCTAACATGAGGATGTGACTTGACATCTATTTCCTTCATCCTTGGATGAGATTGTTTATGGCCGGTACCTCGATTTGTTAGATGGATACATAACCTAGTGGAATGCCTTTGAAATTGCATGTCAATTATTTTATAGTGCTCACTGATCCTACTATCATATATCATCAATTTTCTACTCCCTTTATAGAACTTACTAATTCTATGAGCATTTTCAAAACTCATTTTTATCAGTTGTATAGGAAGTTGAAAGACCCATTTCTTCAAATGAAAGTTATTTCCATTAAGATTTATCTTAAAGCATTGGACCCATTGACTGCTATGCTTATTAGAAGGAATCTATCAACAAGGACATCCTTCTAAATGGAATATCATGAGGCCATTGTTATTGAACAACAATTGATGCCACATAGATATGGCATGGATCCATTCTTTTGTTAGCCCAACCGGTTGTATACACCCAAACGCCATTGAGTTATGAGCCTATGAATCAGTCTACAAATCAATTTACACATTCAAATCATGTGCGGCCTCAAACATATAGTCAATAAAACCTCCCTGTAACAAATGTTAACACAACAGTCATGTCTAATGCATGCAATTATGTCAGTTCAACTTATAATCAACATGTTATTTTTACTTGTTTTAATTATCAAATGCCTTTGGATGATGTTGCTAATCAAATGTCATTTGCGACAAAAAAATTATAGTAGATAGTGCAAGGGCTAACTCATGAGACCGTTTTTGGGATCACAATTTGGGGTATATGAGATTGAAGATAATAAGAGCTGAAGCAATTATGTTGACTGAATGTGTTGAATTTAGTAGGCAAGATTCGGTCCAAGAGAGTAGCGATGATCATGATTCTAATGATGAGGGTTGTAGTCATCTAAAATGTTATTTTAAAGTAATGAGTGTCATGTGAGACCACCTTATCTGCATCTTAGCCCTAGACCTATCTTAAGGCCTCTTTTGATCCTTTTTCAGCTTTCGTGTGAGTCCAACCCATCTCAAATATACCAAATTCAACTTTAAGCCACCCCTTAGGCACCTAGGTCTCTTTTTCCTCTATTCTTACCATCTAGACATTAGCGCGGTCCTTTGGACCATATCGCACTATGTTATTGACCGAATGGAAACATGTCCCCTTTCTCTTTACTCTCCTAACAAATATCTTTCCATTCCTAAAAGTAAACATAAGATTGGCCTAGACCTATTTCACATCTTGACAATCACCAAATGATATAGGTAGACCACGTTCATTCATTTATCCCCTAGATGGAAATCAGATGTAAATACTCATAAACAAAATTAGAAATAATTGTGTAAATCAAGGTCATTGATCCCTACATTTCCCTACTTCATACACCTATCTACAACAACCCAAAACTCATATTACTCAGATTTTCAGTCTCAAATCACACTCAAAGCACTCAAACCAACACTTATACTATAATTCACTTGCACTTGCACCAGCACTTGGATTGGGATAACTACATCAGACTTGTTCCCCTTTACAGGTATTGGTATGTTGGCAATGCTTAACACATGGGGTGTCGAGGTCATGTCTAGCCTACTCTACTAACACCACTCTTTTTCTACTTGTGCTCCTCAAATACCCTAACAAACATGGAGGCCCAAGGTTTTTCATTGAAATTAGTCAAAATAGGGAACAAATAGTGATCCAACATTCCTTCACACAAGCACAAACCTCTCAAAATAAGGCGAAGGTCCACCCAGAAGCTCACTGTCCTTGTTTATAAAAGACACTAGCGCAACACAAATGACACGATGCACTACTGTCTAGAGGACTGTGCTATTGTCCAAGCAGGTTTCTGACTCTTGATTGATGTTCATGACACCTTGCATAGTTTATGTACCAATTTTTAACCTATCATTTATCCATCTCAATCAGTTTCTAGCGAAGTACATCTCTTGTAATTCATTATTATTTATAGGCTAAGCAAACAAATCAATTATTGTACAAATTAGAGGTTGTTGATATTGTTATATTTATTCCCTAATTTATTATTCCATCACTTTAACAATCTAGGGTTTTACATTCCACAACCCCCTTAAAAGTTAAATCATTTGGAGAACCCGACTTACTTCAAACAATACAAAAAGACTAACCCTAAACTACATTTAGGGTCTATGTTTCTAACCTTCTAGAGCTCATATTTAGATTTCAAATCTCTATATTTTCTCATTTTTTTGGTCCACACACGATAATAATGGCATATGATATTTATTACTTTCTTATGCAAAGTTTCATAATCTCTCTAGCATGTTACTTTTCTCTTATGTGGAATTCCATCAAGCGACATATTGTAACATACATAAAGAATATAATACACAAGATAAAAAACACATCACCTAAAATTAACAAATCTCTTTTAGATGCATTTTGATCTTTGCTTCACTTTGATTCCTTACCTACCACTACTGGACATAATAGAACATCAATGGTTTTGCTTATCCCTCCTACTACCTGACTCTACCCATCTAGCTATTATCCTGCTCCTACTTATGCTCCTAGTAGACCTTGTGGTCCATGTTATGATGTCCACAAGGGGTCCCAAAGCATGACAAGTTAGCCAAACCTATGGTTATAGCTTTGTCGACCAGATCGGTGTTCATCCAACATGATTTCCATTTTAGAGCTTGTGTAACATTTTGACACATACAAAGATGTTTTGTATGCAACACTCCATGCTACTAAGGTACCAAGCACAACAAGCCAACTTATGTTGCTTCCATAATCAATATTATGAAGTGGACTGAAGAGCATATCTCCTTCGAAAAAGATCTTCCACCTCAACACATCATAGAATAACATCTACCTCTTTACATCCAATTACAAATTAACGATGTGGGTGTCAAACAAGTGTTAGTCGACAATGGATCAGGGTTAAACATTTGTAATATCTCTTTTATCTGGCTTCTTAATATACATGCTAAGGATTTAGATCCTTCTGATATGAACATATGAGGATTTGATAATATTCCACATAAAGTTTTAGGACAAATAACATTAAACCTTATATTGGGACCTAGAACACTACCTACAACATGTCAAGTTATGCCCAATGATCTTAATTACAATATTTTTCTTGGGAGACCTTGGATTCATGATATGCACATAATACCTTCAACTTTACATGCATGTTTAAAGTTCAATTACAAAGGTTTTATATACACATGCCCTCTAGACAATGAATCATTCAAATATTGTCAGAATATAGAGCCTTCACACAACTATATTTCTCACATGGACTTTGCTACAACACCTATACAGTCTACAATTTAGAGTTCACGTATGACTCCATCAAACACCTCAATGGTATATGATAATAGATTAAATTCTCCATTTGTATTAAAATATTTCAAAAAAATGGGATATTCAAGACAGGGTCTCGAAAAACATGAACAAGGAATTCTTAACCCTGTTGAGGCATTTGATCAAAAAGGTAGGCATGGACTTGGATATAGGGATAATACATCTAATTATAAGTATTCTCACCATGCTTCTCAACATATTATTTTTTGTTCACCCATTCCACAGACAAACAATAAAATAAATCACATCTTTGCACTCTCAGTTGTTTACCCCAACCTTATTAATGATACCATTTCTCCAGATCTACCCACTTTTGACAAGTTCTCTCTCTAAAAATGAAGCTCTCTTAGAATTCTTAGGGGCATGTGGATCTCCATTCCTTCTATCATAAGAATAGGTTTACTCATTCCAAAAATGCCCAAGCATACTTTGGTGAGAGCTTAGACATTTCAGATGATATCCCAACTAACATAGATGGCACCATACCTACAACACCTTACACTGTCGATCAATATACATTGCTTAATGAAGAAATAGTTAAATTCAATAATGACACGGACACTAAGCCTTGCATTATATTATTGGTTGTTGCCTTCGTAAACAAGAAGATATAGATATTGATAGACTTTAAAAGACTTCCCTAAAATCTTTGTTTGGGCCTATTCTGATATGCCAGGCATCGATCCTTCCATCACAATACACTATATAACACTCTATCCAGATGCAAATGCAATTAAACAAAAAATTCAAAAAATGCATCGTAAGGTGGCTCTTTTAGTCAAAAGATGAGATCCAACACTTCCTTGATGCAGGATTTATTCGACCATTTGCTCACCCTAAATGGGTATCTAACATTGTGCTAGATGTTAATCCTAACGACCAAAGTCGATGTTTTAATTCTAGAGATTCATATAAAGCATGTACTAAGGATGACTTCCCCCTGCCTAACATTGACATGATAGTGGATTCCACATCAAGATATGAGATGCTCTCCTTCATGGATTGTTTCATTGGTTATAATCAAATCAAGATAGCCAAAGAGGATCAAGAAAAAACTTATTGTCTCACACCATCTGTCACATTTTGTTATATAGTCATGCATTTTGGATTAAATAACGCTGGAGCAACATACCAATGAACTATGACCCATATTTTTCATGATCTAATTCATAAGACAATTGAAGACTATCTCGATGACTTACTAGCTAAATCAAAAGAGTAACAACATCACACAATAGATTTACAACAGATTTTTGAAAGGCCGAGACAATATAATGTATGACTAAATCCCAAGAACTGCATCTTTAGGGTCACATCTGCTAAATTATTGGGCTTTATAATATCCCAACGTGGCATCAAGGTGGATCCAAAGAAAGTGAAAGGTATAATGGATATGTCTCCTCCTATAAGCTTAAAGCAACTTCGATCTTTATACGAAAAAATTCAAGCAATATGTCACTTTGTAGCACAACTATCAAATAAGAGACAATCATTCACAAGATTACTCAATAAAGATACCGAATTCGAATGGGATATTACATGTCACGAAATCTTTGATGCACTCAAACAATGCTTGTTGAACCCACCTGTCTTGATACCACAAATACCTGCTAGGCCAACATTTCTACAACTGATCATGCACTCGGTGCACTCTTGGCACACATGATGACCAACATAAAGAGAGATATTTACTACAGTCATACACTTGTTGATTATAAACAAAATTATTCTATAATTAAAAACTCTGTTTATCACTCGTACTTGCTACATAAAAGATTCAACACTATATGATTAGCAATGTGACATGTTATTACAAAAGTAGATCCCTTAACATTTCTCTTGTTCAAACTGCGTCTCTCTGATCGTATCACCAAATGGTTCAAGTTACTCACAGAACTTGATTTAAAGATCATATTACAAAAATTGATAAAGGGTCGGATAATTGCGTACCAATTGGCAACAACACCACTATTAGATACCAATCCTCTCAATGATAATTTCTGAAATGATTTCACAGCTTACATCACTGTCGACACATAGACAATGTTCTTTGACAGTTCTAGATGTGCATCAGATGTCGGATCCATAATTGTGTTTATCAACCCACTTGGGCACACAATACTACTTGCATATTGGTTAAGTTTCTCATGCACAAACAATATCAAAGAATACGAGGCACTTATCCTCGATCTCCAAGCAATTCAAGATCTCCAAATAAAATCTATTAAGGTCTACAAGGATTCATAGTTGGTCGTCAATCAAGTTACAAATGTCTACCAAACCAAGGAAGAACATCAAGTTCACTACAAGAATATGGCTCAATGTCTATAGGCTCAATTTGAATACTTCTCTATTGAAAATATCCCTCGCAAAGACAATCGTCATGACAGTGCAATGGTAAATACAACATTGTTGATCCCCATTGACATCAATGATGAGTAGGTTGTCTTTCTATAGAATGGTTACAGTCACCATCCGTATACTAGGATGACCTCATAGCTCTAACAATTTTAGTCACCACACACAATACAATAGTGTCCGTATGGTTTTCTGATATATACAATTTTCTGCATAAGTCTATCACCCCAGATACTTTCACCAGTAATGATAAGCACAAATTACAGGGGAATGCCCTCCATTACATCATCATCAACAGGGACTTATTTAAATGATGTTTTGATGGACATTTACTTTGATGTTTGACATCTAACGAAACTAAGTTGGCCATCAGCCAAGTATATAACAACGAATGTGGTGGCCATTTCAACAAGAAAGTAATGTCACATAAATTACTCCGACAAGGATATTGTTGGCCTAACATGGAACCAAAATGTCAAGAATATGCTAAAATATGTGAAAAATGTCAACGCCAACAATCTACACCATGTTCCCTCACAATAATTACAACCTATTGCCTCCCCAAGCCCATTCATGCTATGGGGCTTTGATCTCATTGGTAAAATTAACCCAAAATTAGCAGGGTGCACAAATTTATCATTACACCTACAAAATATTTTACTAAGTGGGTGGAAGTAGTCCCATTACAATCCACAAAAGGATAAGATATTTGTTGCTTTCTCATGATAAACATCATTTTCCATTTTAGCCTACCAGCAACCATCATTACAGATAACATAATCTCTTTCAAGAAAAAATAATGAAGAAATTTTGTGCTAAATAAAAGATTTGACGCACGTTCTCTACTCCATACTACCCATAGGGTAATAGTCAAACAAAAGCTACAAACAAAAAGATCAATAGTATCCTAAGCAAAATGGTTACCAAATTTGATAATGATTGGCATAGTCAACTCGTCTATGCATTATGGTCTTACCACACTAGTATTCACACACTGACAGGAACTACTCCTTATTCACTAATTTATGGAACTAAAGAAATTATTCTGATGGAATTAGAAATCCCATCCCAATGAGTTTCTCTCAAAGGGATTATTACAGGTGACCAATACAAAGAAAAACATCTATATGAGTTAGAACAATTGGATCACACACACATCCAAGCCACAAAACGGCTCAGAGCATACCAAAAATGAATCCAACAGGTATACAATAGCCATGTTCATAGAAAATAATGCAAATTCAATGATCTCATTCTCAAAGAGAGCCTCAAAAACTTCAATGCCAAAGAAGACACAAAAGGAAAGTTCAAACCCAATTGGCTTGGCTCGTACTTAATCACATAAAAGCTTTGCCCCAAGGTATACCATCTAGCTTCACTCGACGGTAAGACAATAAATAATCCACTGAACATCATGCATCTAAGAAGATTCTATATCTAAACAACTCACATTTTACTTGTACATAGTTTCTCTTACCTTTCTCCTTGTATATAGTTTCATTTTGATGTTGCTTGTACATAGCTTATACTTAGAAAACATAAAAATAGTATAATACATTCAAAAATATAAAAACATTCAATTATTACTAAAAAAATATAATTTGTAGATTGTATGCATTTCCATGTTTACATTCCTTCTATTTTCTAGGTACTACATATGTTATCTATGCTACTATAGTTGGTTTTATCATACATACATGTTTCACGTGTTCCTTTCAAGTGTTTACAGATCACTACAGGACTCAAATCCTCTACACAGATCCATATTTGTTGTTATTTACTCATTGGGGGCACATACATAGATACATAGATTCAACATTGATACATTAACCCATTGGAGGAATTATACTACATAGTTTTCAATTTTTTAGGTTATATCATTTTACACTACAATGATTTTTCACCAACTACTACTACTATAGACTCAGCTTATGTACATCTTTGCTCTTATACATATTTTTACCACATACTTATGCATACTTTCATTTCTAGCTTTACTAGTTTATATTTGATTGACTCGTTACTTCTACATCTATTCGAGGGCATTTGAATATGCCATTGTTATATGTCTCTAAGCTAATTCATTTAATTGTGTGTATGATTTGGACATATGCCCATGTCTTCTTGTGTGCTTCTTGATTATGTATGCGAACATTTGAACATAACCTTCTTTGTGGCTCTAATCCAACCTTGTTTTCTCTATGCATATGTGAATATTTGAACATGTCCTTAAATGTTTGCTCTTTCTCAGACTTAGTGACATGTGCCCATGTCCCTTGTATTGTGGCCCCTTGGGCTACTTTATGTGCCTCATTTGTTTTTATATATATATATATATATATATATATATATATATATATATATATATATATATATATATATATATATATATATATATATATTTTCATGTATGCATCATGGCCATGACACTTGTCTCTTGCTTGTTGCTTTCACACTCAATTTTTAATGCCATGAGGGACCTCATGCATCTCCCCTTCCTCCTTAGGTGCCTTGATGGACATCATGCCCCATCCACCTTGGTAGATTACTCATATTATACTAAGATTCGCTATTCATATACATGATTACATTGTTATATCTATCTTGACAACCTTTTGAATGTTAGATCTAACATACATCATACATTACAAACTTATGCTCGGACTATTTTACATTTTGGTATCATGTATACACATTATATTGGTTTATCACGCATATATCATATGTTTTTAGTCTAACACACATGTTGCATAGATTTTATTTTGAGGGCAATTATTACAAAGGTTAAAAAACTCCCCTTAAAAGAGGGGCCATTCACAGGGGTTTGTTATAGAGATCACATCATCCTAATGCACCAAGAACACAATTTTTATCATGCAAACGCAGATTATAGATTCGAGACTCAGGAAAAATATAGTGAAAAATAGTCACATACAGATCGGTCTCAATTTTGTACAACACATTTGGTCAATAATGCGACATAAAGGACACTAGCGAAGTGCATCATTGACTAGGGGATCACACTACTATCCAATATCCCTAGAAACATTTTTTTTAGAATTATCAAAAAGGTACAATAGTTACATTTCATATTTGCATAGTCTCAGTCATATATTATCAGATATGTTTAGTATATACTCAATTTTCACACAAATTATACACGTTTGCTCAGATTGAGGGCATCATGTGTGGCATGATCACTCCCAGTTCAGTTTTAGTTACTTAGACAACGGTTATTATGACTCTGTATATAATCCATATACACATATATCAGAGTTGGGGGCATGTACGCGGCATGTTTTTCTTATATGTTAAGTTTGGCACCAATGTTGTTAGTCTAGACACCATTTGTAATATTTCTTGCTCTAGGGTTATACCAAATTGGTGCCTTATTCCATATATAGTGGTTGGAATTCCCGAGTGGCCCATGAGATACATTTTAGAGTTCCCGAGTGGCCCCTGAGCCATTTTACATTTCAAACTTTCTGAGTGGCCCGAGAGCCATCTTATACAGTTTTAGTTATATCACATAGTTTTAGTTACATCGCGCAATTTTAATTTCAGATGCATCTACTACACATGGGTAGGAAATGATTGAGTCATAGCCTACTTGAGTTGTTGAGCCATCTACATAGGAGAGTTGGACAACTCATCATTCCAATCCAAGGTATTCATGGATTATGACCCACTGAGTAGGGGCGGGAAAAAATGAAGTCAAGGCCAACTTGAGTTCTTTAGCCACCCACACATGAGGATTGAACAAGCCACTATCTTAGTCCAAATTATTCACCATTTGATCCCCATCTACACACACACATAAGATGTCACCAGGTTTTAACATTGGTTCGTATACCCAATAAGGTGTATCCATTCACTTCCTCTTTCTCTCATCTCTTTAATCACTTTTGTCTTTGTTTTTGATATTTCTTAAGGAATCATTCATTCATAAGACACACAATGGAGCACAATTTGTAGACTCAGACCCAAATTCACGGGCTTCACCTCTTAGGTGAGTTCAGGTACGTATTTTTTTTTCCTTTATCCTAGTCATTTTGCTTTACTACATTTTTAAAATAAAAGGGGGCAAATGTAGTCATCTAAAATGTCATTTTAGTGCCATGAGTGTCACTTGAGACCACCTTATCCGTATCTTAACTCTAGACCTATCTTAGGGACTATTTTGATCCATTTTCAGATTTCCTAAGAGTCCAACCCATCCCAAGATATACCAAAAACAACACTAAGCCACCCTTTAGGCACCCAGGTCTCTTTTTCTCCCATTATTGCCACCTAGACATTAGCATGGTCTTTTGGACTATAACACACTGAGCTATTAACCAAAGGGCAATGCTAATGTACCCTTGCTCTTTACTCTCCCAACGAATATCTTTCCACTCCTCAAAGTGAACTTAGGGTCGACCTAGACCTATTTCACATCTTGACAAGCACCAAAATGATATATATATAGAGCACTTTCATTTATTTATCCTCTAGATGGAAATCATATGCAAATACTCATAAAAAACATAGAAATAATTATGCAAGTCAAGGTCATTGATCCCTAATCTACCTTACTTTTGCATACACCTATCTAAAGTAACCTAAAGCTCAGATTACTTAAATTTTCAGTCTCAAGTCACATTCAAAGCACTCAAACCGACACTCATACTAGCATTCACTTGCACTTACATCAACACTTAGATTGAGAGAACTACATCGGGATTGATCCCCTTTCGAGGTATTAGTATGTAGGCAGTACTCAACACATGGGGTGTTGAGGTCACATCCAACCTACCCTACCAATGCCACTATTTTTCTACTTGTGCAACTCAAATACCCTAACAAATATGGAAGCCTAGGATTTTTTATTGAAATCAATCAAAATAGGGAATAAACAACGAACCAACATTCATTCACATAGGCACAAATTTCTCATAATTAGGCGAAAGTCCACCTAGAAACTCATTGTCCCTATTTCCAAAAGGACACTAGCACAATACAGAGGACACTAGCACAGAGCGCTACTGTCCATAGGACCGCACTATTATCGTGGAGGGTTTCCGACTCTTGATTGCTATTCACAACACCTTGCACAATTTCTATACTAGTTTTCAAACTGTCATTTGTTCATCTCAATCAATTTCTAGCTTAGTAAAAACTCTTGTAATTCATTTCTATTTATAGGCTAAGCAAACAAATAAATTATTGTACAAATCAGAGGTTGTTGATATTATTATTTTTATTTCCTTCCAACACTTTAACAACATAGGGTTTTACATTCTATAACCCCGTTAAAAGTTAAGTCAAGGATATGGTAGTTGTTTTGGGTGAGTTCACAGGTCAAAATTCGAGTAACAATGCGTTGCTCATGCAAGAAGACAAATTAAAAACTTCTTGTGCATAGTTTGACGATGAAGTGGAAGAACTCGAACCACTAGATGAAGAGGATGCATTATATGCCTCCGAAATAGTCATATGTTACTGTTGTACAGCTAAAAATCCAACTCATAGTGAACATCAAGATGATTAGAATAGTTTTGTGTTCTTCACATTATTGGAAGAATTTAAAATGGAATTAGGCAGGCTTGATCATGGTTATCCCTATGAAGAAAATGAGTTAATATAGTTTAAATTGGAAAATATTTTACTCCAAGACAATTTTGCTGAGGATCCACTTGGCAAAGACATGATGGATGATACAACCATGAGGTCCCTCTCCATTGAAGAATAATGCATGTAATTCACTGATGATTAAAGGAATGAGAATGATGCTTCTACAATGCTCAGGGCAGATAGAGAGCATCCGATAATGGATTTGGTGATCAACTACTTTAAAGCACACATCTGTGCCATGTTGGGTATTCCAATGACTCCAGTATATAATGACACTTATGATCATCGCTTTTTCTAGTTCAACACATGGGCCAAGGTATTTCTCAAACCTTATCGCAATAACTATTCACAAATTAAGCATAAATGTAATATTGAATTTAATAATGAAAATTTGCTAAATTTGAGTGACAAGTGTTATGAATTCTTAAGAGTTTGTGGGATGTTGTGCATCATATAAAAGGTCAACATCATTGTAAATATGACATTATTTGGTATTGTACATAGTTTTTATTTTGTACATATTTTCCTTTGTTTTCTTTTCTTTTGCATTTTCGCTTTCATCGTCTATTTTTGTTTTGTTCCCTGTTTTCATCGTTTTTGTGTTTGGATAGAGACTAATATTTGTTTATAACATGGAAAGTATCCTTTGTTTTGATCATGTGGGTACCTCATTACATACATAGGGAGAAATGAGTTTTTGCTAAGTAGCGCTAGTGATGTTTTGTTGCTCAAGTATTATGAGTAGTTTGTGATGCAAGATTCTGCTTGCAAGTTCGGTTTCAAAGGTTTGGGATGTCCCATGTGTTCTTGATTCATTCATGATTGTGTGAGCTTGGGTAATCTATTGACTTTTGAAGATATTCTCTAGAAACCACGCACAAAAATACACTTTAAAGATTTCTGAGTTTGCTTGTACGAAACTATTACAAAAAAGATTTAGTGAAAAATCTATAATTCTACCTTTAATTCTCTGTAGTGGTCCTCAAACCCATAGTTGAGGTGCTAAAAAAATGATGAAAAAGAAAAAAAAGAAAATTAATTATCAGAAAAAATCAACTTGTGTGTGATTCATTGAACCTCTACCTGGGCTATGGATGCTCAACTAGCAGTAGAGAAAGGCTTTGAATGAGATCATTGACATTTCTGTTAGGGCTATGGATGTCTAGTTGGTAGCGGAGCAATGTCTAGACAATGGTCTCTGTGTACAATTCTCTAGTTTGAAGATATTAGTTGTAGTAACTGATCTTTGAAAACTTTGTAAAGGGAATAAATGCATGTGCACACACATCGGTCAAAGTTTAAAATTCATAAAATGCTCAAAATAAAGAATTAAACTTTGCCTTTTGTGCATGGTAAATGAAAAAAACAATCAAGTTTCCAAAACGTGCATCACGCGCATTGGGGATTTGAAATAAAAAATGGTTGTTTAAACCATTCCAAGTATACATTAGTGCATGGCGGGACAATATGAAACGATTGGCATGAAATTAATGTGCATGTAATGTGTGAATGCAAGCGAAAGTGCATAGTGCGTATAGTGCATGAAATAGGTGCAAGAAGATATTGTGTTAAGCACAAAGGAAGAACACTTTAAGTGCGGGTGGGTTGTTTGAGTGTGCAAAGGGCTTGAAATAAATGAGAACATGTCATATGTGTGCTCTTGAGCGCAAAGAGCACTAAACCCTGTATATAACGTATCAAGTGGAGTGAAGAAGTTGGAAGACCTTAAAACCCATGGAAAATAATTTGATTTTAAAAATTAGTTTTATTTTACATTTCTATTTAATATTAAAATAAATTTTATTATTTCTTTTGGGGAAAATTTAATCTTCATTTTAAAAGAGACAAAGTGCAATTAAGTTTTAAAAACTCCCCGAGAAAGCATTAAAACGCACCCAAACACTTTTCCATTCATAACTATTGAATCGGAGCTCCGTTTTCTGAGTTGTTAGTGGTTTTGAGACGCTGACATCATTGAATTTACAGTGGCATGGGTGTCACACGGAGAAAATGCAACTTATAAAACTATTATTTTATCATCTAATCGTGTTGCTTTTAAATGTCACATTTATTATAATTTTGCATTTTTTTTTGGAAAAGGTGACATTGTTTTGCTTTTGTAGAGTTGTATGCAGGAAAGGAAATGCATCTAGGTAAGAAGAGCATTATGCTAAATGATAAAACTAGCCATCCCCATTTAATACAGGCAAGAAAGGACGTCAAAGCACATGAGAGAAATATGCATGCAACGCGACTTGCATAGAAATAGAGTGTTGGTTAATTTCTCATCCATAACTTTCAAAGCATTGCTTCGTTTTGCATGTAGCTAGTTCTAGCATCTTCATAAAAATGTTGGTCTTGAGTGGGAGAAGCGCAAGACTTGAAACTGATCAACGTTTTAGTGGCTCGGTTTTGTTTTTACTAGCTTGGATGCAAAGGGAATGCATTGTTCGTGATGCGTTTGCCAACAATTTGTTGTTGGCATAAATTTATTTTGACTTGTAGGGCCTAGTGGCATGCCTTCCTTCTTTGAGACCCGATGGATGGAAATAATTAATGGTTACAAAAAAAAATTAGGGTGAAACCCATACTAGTGAATGGGCCAAATTTCTATATATAGTTAGTTGTTTGTTATGCAAAGGGTTGGTTCATTTTTATTTGTTGCTAGAGTAAAGGACCAAACCATTTTTCATTTTTTGTATTTCCTTGCTTTTTTAGTTAAAAATTTCCTTGTGTCAGTTGATGCTGTTTGGAAACATTTCTGTAATTGATTTGAGTATTTGATCAATCTCAAATGATGCTTCATGAATCATATTTTAATTAAGAGATGTGGAAATTGATATTCATTGCTTGCATGTGTATACAATGGCTTTGTCTTTGTCTTTTACATAGTTAGAATTGTCCTAAGACTTCAACACCATCTTTGTTTCTGGTTTTGCACATGTTGTCCACTCATAGACCAGTTTGTCAAGAAATTTGTCTACTCAATCGGGTCAATTTTGTTTCCTCTACAAAGTAGGCTCATTTCTTTTCTCTAAAGCCTCATCTTTCATTATTTTTTATGGAATTGTTAGAGTAGGTAGATTAAATCCGTATGCAATATGTGCTTATGAGTTTTATTTAAATTGAAAAACTCTGTTTATTGTTATTTATGCACTGTTGAATATATGTATGTGACAGATATATTTTTAATCAGTTATAATTTAATGTCAAATCTACATGTGTTAATTTCCTAGGCACTTAGTCTGCAAGACCAACAACATTTATCATTTATCTAAACTTATTCCAAACATGCCTCTTGAAATGGAATAATTTTATATCAAATATTATGTTACCTTGTGAGCCAAGATCTAATAGTAGTAGAACTTGGGGAGACCTCTGATTTCCTTTCAAGAGAGGTCATGTAGCTTATATGCCGCCTAAAGTTGGTGTGCCAAATGACCTATCAATAGATTATTACTATGATTGTAAAGATTCACGTAAAGTAAATGATTGTAAATGTGTATAAGTAAATGATGGCTAAGTGATTGTAAAGCAGGTAAGTTGTAATGGTCAACCAAATGGGGGTCTATGCAACCTAAGGTGACAAATAACAAGTCTATTAAACCCTATATCTATACTAGCTTATTCAGTATAAGGAAGAGCCTTAGCCAACATACACACATACATCCACAAAGAAATAAACACCATCTAATAATCTAAGCAAAGGAAAAAGTAAAAGATATAAATTCTTACGTTGGGGTGGACCTGTCGATGTTTCAATCTTCTCCTTTAATCCAAGTGGAGTTTTGCAAGAAATATTTTAGTTTGAAGACCTCAAATGGTTAGAAGAGTCAATGACACCACAAGACAAGACCTCCAAGATAAGATTCTAAACCAATAACTCTCCCAAATACTTCCTTAAGGCAAAAATGCGAGTGTAAACAAAGTGTATGAATGTGATATATCTTAATGTGTGTATATGTGTGTGTGTGTGTGTGTGTGTGTGTGTGTGTGTGTGTGTGTGTGTGTGTGTGTGTGATTACAATACCCAAAACCATAAACTATAAGTTGACGATATCAACCAGACCAATACAGTTGGAAGATATCGACTGGCATAGTATGGTATCAATCAAGCCGATATAATACAGAGGTCATAAGACACACTCATAACTATATCATGCTGGTCGATACAGTACATGGAAGACAAACATGCAATAGACGATATCGACCAGGCTGATATCGTAAGATATATGGAAGCTAAGAAATCTAGATAAGAAGTATACGAAAAGGTAAGATAGAAAGAGACTCAGATGAGGTTAGACAGATAGTAGTGATGGTGTGATAGGATAGTATGCAAACATCTTTCACAAAGTACCATGATCTAATCCCATCCCATTCTTGGTGCACTCTTTAATACATACACTCAGTGAGATTGCAAATATCTTTCACAAAGTACCATGATCTAATCCCATCCCATTCTTGGTGCACTCTTTAATACATACACTTAGTGATATTGTTGCATCAACAAGCCACTGCAAAAGAAAGTGTTAGTAAAGTGATAAAGTGAAAATACTAAGTGTATACATATGCCCCACTCAAAGCTCATCACGTATCACAATAGTGTAATGCATGATGATGCTTTGGGATAGAAACATAGCAACACTAAAGAGTATAATTGAAAAGAAATGCTAAAAGAACTAATATTAAATAAAATGAAAATACCTACCTTTACTTACCTTGTTGATTTTAGATGATGTTGAGTGTGTCATAGGTGATTAAAGGTGCCTATCAAGAAGAATGAAAGGTGGACCTAAAAAATAAAAGAAAAATCTAACTTTTTACAAAAATATTCTATTAGCATTTGAAATTTTCTATCTCACCAAGATTCTAAGGCTTATTTAGGTTTGTGAAAAGGACCTATAGAAATAAAGATACGGGAAAAAAATGAAATTTCATGGTAAATAATTTAAAGTTTCAAAATTTGAAATTTTACTATAAAGAAGTAAAAACTATTAATTTGTGCATTTGTTATTTTAAGAAAACCATAACTCTTTGTGACAAAAAATAGTGCTATAAGAGACTATGGCTCATAGATGAGGATGCAAAAGTGGTGGAGGACATATTGCAGCTGCATCCAGAGCCCTATATGTAGGTGGTGCATTTAATGTTTGTTTTGGTCATTTTTGGTGAAATGAAAAAATTTATAGGCACTAGAACAATTCCATGTAATGAAATTACTGCAACAAGTGTCAAAATGAAGCTAGATCTAGGATGGGTAATGAGTAGTTGAAGAAAAGTTAAAAATAGGGTCAAGGGTATTTATTAGGGCCAGGAAAAAAATTGCCACCCTTGGATAACTTATCAATCAGACTACTTGGAACAAGATAAAATTAACTCATGGCTAATATTGTGGGATATCGCTGATGCATTTGAGAAATGTGTTGGTCTATATTGTAGGATATGGTCAATGTAGTATAAAATGAGTCAAATGACCATTCTCATAGGGTATGGCCGGTAGCATTACATAGATAAATATGCTCGACATAGTTTAATGATTGGCTGATGCAGTAGAAAAATAAGCATGGTCGATATTATAGGTTGTGGTTGTGCAGTATAAAACACCTAAATGTCTACATGTTTACAAACATTAAAGAGGATCTCCATTAAATTTTAGAACTCTTATAACCAAGTTTTAGGGTCTTGAATAAGATCTCCATGATGTTGAAGAAGATGTGAGTTATTGAGTTCAATTAAGCATATCTACAAGCCTACAAGACATGTTTGAAGAGGTCAAGGCTTATCAAGATCAATCGACAAGTTAATACCTTTTTGCAATATTCAATGGGTCCCTACTATCTTTTTCATGTTTTTAGTATGCAATGAAAGTTGTAGGTCTATAGTGGTTTTTTTTGGGGGCATGGTAATTATAATAGTCATGGTCTTTTGAGGGTTTTGAACTCTAAGGAGCCATAATACAAGCTTGCAACTGTTAAGGAATGTTCCCTAATCATTCATGCAAGACTTCAAGGCTCCCACATGAATTTTTATAGGCTTTAAACCTTAGTTCAAATTTTCATAAGTTCACAAGCCTGCCTACAGGTCTATGAGCATGTTCAAAAGGTACAGACATGTTGTAGGTCCAGTTGATAGAGTTGATTGAGTTACAAGGCTTCTTGGCAGGTTTTGGAAGATTACATGAAGAAGTATTGAGAACAAGGATGTTAGAGCCTAAAAACAACCTACAAATATGCAGATAGGTCCTTTAGACTTCCATGATGATGTAAGGTTAGAAAGCAATAGCCCCCATAAAGACCAAAACGTTTTCAAAATTTTTGACCTGTTGTGAAGTCTGCAAGTTGAAGAGATGGAGGTTTTATAGCCTCAACACCTAGCTCATAGACTTGCAACAAGTTTAAAAGGGTATTTTGAAGTTGTAAAGTGTTGATTGTAGGTTTATAGGGTAAAAGATGAGACAAGATGGGACTTTCAAAGCATGAAAATACATGTTTCTTAGCTTCTCCAAGAGATTTCATGAGCAAATAGGATGATACACCAACTTCTCAACCTCTCCAAGAGACCTTCACCTAAACTTCAAATCTGATTTTAGACAATCCATACTTCTACAACCTATCTAGCATGCCTATAAATGGAGTAAGTGGTCATAAATAGCATGAGATAGGTACAAAGGCATTGAAAAACTACCCCTAGAAATATGTATCTCCCTCCATGGAGTGGTGATCATGAAAAGTCAACCCAAATTCCCAAATGGGTTTATGAAGTCTATTTCTAGGCCAAGCATTCAACAAGCATGGTAGTTAAGGAGGCAAGTCAAACTTGGGTTAGATTCTCTCTAGCATGCATGTATGAGAGGAGGAGATGAACGAGTTAAGTTTGTTAAGACAAAAGGGCCAAGTTTTTCAAGAATATAAAAACATTTAAGAAGCATATCCATCATGCAAAAGCCTTCCAAAAGACAAGGTGAGAAAAAATAGGGTATCCTCATCCACTATTACGCCAACCTTATTTTGGATATCTTCATGAGGTAGACCTAGTGCGTTGGAGAAGACTTAATACTTCTATTTCCTTGTCTCTTTTCTTGTATAGGCTGATTGATGGAGTAGTGGCAGCATTTATGAGGTTTCCTTGTGCTCTCATCTTCTCTCTCATCTCCATTTCTTATATATAGGATTGAAAAAGACTATTTACAGGAGCCCTCTCTTTGGTATATCAAAAATCTGCTCATTTTAAGTAACATTGGCTTAGGCCTTGAATCTAATAAAGAATTGATGTTTACCTCTTCTACATTGTCAATTTTCTTGAGTATTATGTAGATTTGAACTATTGATCTTCACTTTTGAATGTTTCTTTCCATTGTGATTGTTGTCCTATCATCTTTACACTCTCCTTACAGGTTGTATGTTGTGTATGTTCCTACCTTCATGCAAATTATTTATGCAAAGGTTAAGAAAGTTGTAGGTTTTTTTAAAATTTGTGTGATTTCCCATCAATTCTTAGGATTTCTTCTAGTATTAAATCGAGTTGAGGAGCTCTCTAGACTTGGCACACCACCTTTTTCATGAATTTTAGTCATTTCTACTCCCTTTTCCATGACAAAATTATAGTCTTAGCTATAAATTGGTCTATTTTAGCATTTTTAAAGGCTTACAACTGATCTTATATCAAATGCACATAGTTTAGGAAGTCAACATTTTTTGGAGGTTCATCTTAAGGAGCCAAGGTCCCACACCTTAGGGATGATCCTATTGTTACAGCTGAATCGCTAACTGAGTGAGCAGATGCAAGATTCAAGTGATAACAATTTCTGGCACACTTGTTGGGATCATGTTCCTTAAAATTGAAGAGTTCAACTAAGGACTTGGTGTTGTTTTTGGTAAGCTATAGAATTGAATACATTTGAGAGGCATCTGGTGACTCTACAAATTTTTGGTCTCAAATCAGTTCTACATTTTCATGCTAAAAGAAACAAGGGTTTCTACAAGAGGTACTGGTTTTTAGTTTATTGAATTGTCATTATCTCTTAGAAGAAGAACCAAATTATCAAGGTCTTCTGAAATAAGAGATATAAGTTATAGACAACCTTCCCTAGGGGTTCAATCCACACCTCCTTTTGGTAGGTATCCCAGATCATGAGAGAGTTTGAATCCTATTCATTATATGGCAATCCAAATAAATTAGTTATTTATTGCCTTCAATGGAGGTAGTCCTGTGGACCTTCAACAATGTGATGATATCCTAGTTGTAGCTCTCAAAAACATACCTTCTTTCACTAGTGAGAATGCTACCACTCCCATAGAGCACATATAAGACATTACCAGCATATGCTCAGTCCACAACATTACTCAAGACAATGTGGCCGTACAACTCTTTGCTACATACTTGAAAGGAAAGGCTCTTCGATGGTATAAAGGGTTGTAACTTGGCATTATACATAACTAGGTGATAGCCCAAGGAGTAAGATAAATAATAGTGAAATTACAAAATGAACAATGTTTTTCCACATAAAAATATTAATATATCATTTCGAGAGATGTTTTTACAAAGCACACAAAAATCTTTGTAGGCTTTTCACGAGTGGTTATGAGATGCAACCAACTTTCCCATAAAACCAACTTTATTAAAAAACAAACTAAGTAAAACATTAAAATAAAAACTAATTTAAAATAAAAGACTTTGGATAATAAACTCAACAAACTCCCCTTTGATCCAAAGGGTATAGAAGAAGATTTGGAGTAATGACTTTGAATTCATCAATGAGTATCTCTGCTACATCTGCAAACTAGCACACTGTACATCATGGTACTGATCAAAACCGATGCCACTCCATACAAAAGCTCGCCCTACGAGTTGTGACATAAAAAGTTGATGAACACAATCAAGGCCTGTTGATCCCCTATGATCATCGTATCGTATTGTAGTAGAACCTGATCAAACCCTGCCCAACTACATCGACCCATATAAGATCTTACATAGGAACCCATCTAAGCGATCCTCCAGTACTCTGTATGGCACATCTCTCAGATGCCCAACAATCACCAGCATCACACACATGCCTTTACTTAACACTCAAAATGCTATCAAATCTAATGCTAACTCGTACAACCACTAATGACTAATCAAAGGCTACTATGCAATATATTCCCCCTTATCAGGTGAGAAGTGAGAAACTGTGTAACATAAAAACAAATTCAAACTACTCTATCCATCCATGTCATGAATATTAGATATATAAAGCCAAAAATGGAACTGAAAGCAAAAACACGAGCCAAAAATTGTTATCCTAGCAGTGAATCCATAATCTGAGCGAATAGCGAACTAGAGAAAGGAAAATATCTTCCAACTTCTAGTTGGCCTTTTTTACCCTGTTAGATCCTCAGGGACTTGTAAATGCTGAAATGTAACACCATTGTCACCGACAACACAAGCGGTGTGACATGTCATTACAATCTTAGTTTTGCATATACAATGCATTTGGAGAAAGTTTTCAAAGATAGGGTGTTAGATTCCACCGATAATGCATCTGTATAACATTATGTTAAATACATTTGGCATAAAAATCACATAACTAGGTTCCAAAATAGAAATTTGACCATTATAATGTGTTTGAAATGTCAAAAACTATGGAGATTGCCTGGTCACATGACCACCTTTCGACTACAAGAGTCGTAATTACACCCTTATATTGCCAAAGTCATTTTACAAAGCCTTTGAAAAAGGAATATTCTCTTCAGAAAAGTATCTACCAAATAGAAAATTCTTCCAAAAAGGAGATTGGATCCCTTGACCTCCTTCTTTCAAAGCTCTACACAAAATAAACTCTTCCAATTACTTTAAGAGCATTCACAAGCCATAAAGACATAAATTTATATATAAACCAAATTGTTTACTCAATGTGAATAAAAAAAAAAATACTTAGGCATGGTAAATCAATTCATCCGAAAATATTTTGACTTTTGCCAAGTAAAAAATCCAAACGCTTACATAGCTTTGCTGGGACCCACAAACCCTATGATTTTTGAAAAAATTATATTGGAAACTTAAAAAAAAAAATTGCCAGAGACTTCCAACACCATGTTGGACGCCATGGCTCTGCAAAAATTTTAAAACTGATATTCCACTAGTACTAGGCCATACAAATTCGTACCAGGCTCTATTATTATAGATTTGCCAATGCTTAAGACTCTCAGTGAGAATTTTGATGAAGGAAAAAATGTTTTTTGAATGCTAGGGCGCTAAGGAGGTCGTACAAGTGCAGATATGGCTTGAAACCTCAAAAAAACATCTTGTTTAACATCTCAGGGCATTTAAATTCCAGATTTGATCTTTTTAGCAATTCAATCACAAGAAAATCTGAGCAGATTTAATGTTTTAAGAATGGAGGCCATACTACATAAAAACAACAGTTTCCAGATTAAAGAAAGTCTTACAAATGGCTTTTTGTCATAAAAAAAGCGATTGAGAATCAAATATGATCATATTTCAGCCTTCAAAATCATTCCATACTATTGAAAAATGAATTATCAGAGTCTAATAAAAATTGAAGATCTTCTCTAGGTTCATGGCCATACATCACAGGCTTATTCACTGATATTTACTCATAGGTCAGTAAAATATTTGAAAATTTTAATATTTTGAGAATTTTTCAAAATATTAACCTTATACCAAAGTCACATAAGGCATACATTATATCAATCCAGAAATGAATAAAACTTGTCACATTGCTTTCAACCGAATTCACCGTGCTCTTGAAACCCATGCTCTGATACCACTAATAGCCCAAGGGGCAAGAGAAATAATAGTGAAATTACATCATGAACAAAAATTTTCCACACAAAATTTTTTCACACAAAAATATTAATATATAATTTTGAGAGATTTTTTTACAAAGCATGTAAAAAGCTTTATAGGCTTTTCACGAGTGGTTACGAGATGTAACTATCTTTCCCGTAAAACCAACTTTATTAAAAAGCAAACTAATTAAAACATTAAAATAAAAACTAATTTAAAATAAAAGACTTTGGATCATAAACCCAACACTAGGATGAGCTAGGGAGATGTTTTTCCAACGATTTAAAGATGAGTAATCATCTTTCTCTTATGGAACAACTCACTACTATCAAGAGAGCCTATGACTACATGGTGGAATTCAACTTCAGGTTCCAAAAAATTTGGGATAGAATCCCATCCTTGGTGAAGCTTGCTCTAAATACTACATTGTTTTACTACTTGAGGTCTTTGAATAGTGACATTGTTGTCATGATTTAGTCTATGGGAGGTATTGTATTACCCGTTTCATTTGACATTACCATAAGAGCTAAAAATAGCCTAATTCCGAGTGGAAAGATAGCCCCTAAATCTCCAATACCCTTATGTCTTGAACCCCCACATATTCAACCCACTTTGGCACCCATTCCTATAGCAACCAGCCAACCAACTCCATCTGCTGCCCCTCCCAATGAGCTACATGAAGTTAAAACAATATTACAAAGTTTTGGGAATGAATTAGTGGCCTTGAAAAGGTAGTAGCAAGCTCCTACCAGGCAACCTTATCAAAGCAATGACAAGCCTAAGGCCAAATCACATGTGATAGGCCTTTCAATAGCCAAAATATTAATACTTCCAACACTTCAAAAGCCATTGTACCTGTACAAAATAACATGGTTCAAGATTATGAATAGTGTTTCCCATGCAACCAACTTCATGACCAAACCATGTGTCCAAATAGAGTGATCAACCAAGCCTTTAATGGTCTAGAGTGTGTCACTTTATCAAGGGCAATCAAGTGAATCAGCTCCACAAAGAGAATAAGTGCATGAACAAGCACAAGTTCAAGGTGAGTCTACTTTTTTGAATTGACAAGAGAGTGAATTTTGTGCCATGAATCAGAATGAGGTCTCAAGTAAATGAAACACCCCAATAGCTTACAACACAAGGTTTTAAAAGTGGGCAATGGAGGGAGAGCCATCTTCCTCATTTGGGTAAGTTATTACTACCCAAGCCCCTTGTGAAGCTACCAAGAAGAAAGCAACTATTGGGACACCCCAAACACAAGCAAATTAGGTTATTCAAAAGGGAACTCAACCTCAAATCAACCAACATCAAAGAGAAGAAATTGTCATTCCGAATCTTCATTAGAAAGGAGGACAAATCCCTTTCAACATAGTTGAGCAAATGAAGAGAACAAACCTTTTCACTATGTTGGAGTCTCTCTCCATTCCCAACCAAAGAGATTTATTGAAAGAAGCTTTAAGCCACCTTGGTCATGCAAGCAAAGCAAGTGCAACAATTGTTCCTACCAACCTATGCCAACTAAAATAAGGATATAGTGGCAAGATCAACAAACCACCTCCATTCTACATCTCTTTGATTATTGGTAAGCAGCTTGTACACAATTGTATGATTGATTATGGGGCAAGTAGCTCAGTTATGCCTAAAAAGATTGTTGATGTACTAGGTTTATAGTACACTCTAATCATAAGGGAAGTTATCAAGTTAGATGGTACGGTTGTTAAAACGGTTGGCATTATTAAAAATTTGAATCTTACCCTACATGCTTGCCCAAGTCTTTCCATCTCCCAAGATGTTTTAGTCATAGACCTCCCTCCCTATTTTGTTATTTGCATTTTCAGGGACTTCATTGCAAATATGGGTAGATATGTATCCTTAGATTGGTCACACATGTTGCTTAAGACTAGGTATGGGACCAAAAGTGACCATCAAAGTTGAGTCCATTTCTAGAGACCACATTGAGTCATATTCCCTTAGTCTAGGTCACATGAATTGAACCATATATGATCAAAAGGAGAAAGTTGTTCTTCATGATACTACCACACCTTTGGAGGAGGTTATAGATATCTTACTTGATGAGTGGGAAAATGAGAACTATGGATTTGATCCATATGATCAGATAGAAGAGATGAGATTGGGCTTGAAGAGGACTCTATTCTACTAAATCTTGTGAGGCTACAAGAGGATCTTGGAATTACGTGGCAGTTATTTTTAGATGGTTCAAGGAGCATAAATGGTGTTGGTGTAGGTATTGTGTTGATATCCCCTCAAAAGGAGAAGTACCCTTTTCGTATAGGCTACAATTTAGTTGTACTAATAATGTAGCCGAATATCATTGATCGAAGGCCTACAATTGACAAATAAAAATAAAAATAAAGGTGCTTCAAGTGTTTCCTGATAGTGAATTAGATGTAAATTAGGTTAGAGGCCAAAATGCAGTCAAAAACATATTGTTGAAGGCCTACAAACATAGAGTGTGGGATCTCATTGAACACTTTGATGCCTTCAACATTTAAGTTATACCAAGGACACAAAATGTTGATGCTGATAGACTTACAACCGTGGGGTCTTAGTATAACCTTTCCCATGATGTTATGAAGGATTCTAAACATCTTGTCAAGCTTGTGGTTAGACCTGTGGTTTTTGATAGTAATGTTAGTTTGCAAGTGTTCAATAATGGTGAATAAATCGTCAACTTTTTGTAAGAGGTAGGATTCTCAACCAAAAACCAGCAAGGCTTCAAGAGCAATATGAAGATCATATTATTTACCTAAAAGGTAATAAGTTTCCTAAGGGGTTGGTCACTTTAGAAAGCATGTTCAATTTAGATGATTAGCTCAAAGGTGAGAACATGAACATGACGATCAAGGATGAGAATTATGAACCAGTATCCATCTCCAATGGTAAACTTTTGAACAATGATAAGGTATGCTCTCAATCTGAAAAAGAAGATTTTAGTGGTCTTTATAGGAGATACGTTAATATATTTGTTTAGAGTTACCAAGACTTTACAGGGTTTGATCCAAACTTGGCTCAACACACCATTGAGCTAGACCCCAATGCAAGACCAGTTTAGCAAAAGCAAAGACCATTAAACCACAAGTTTGAATCCTTGATGAGAAAAGAGCTAAGTAAACTCATAGAAGCCAACATTATATTCACTATTAAGCATTCCTCTTAGGTGGCCAACCTACTCCCAGTTAGAAAGAAAAATGGGGAGATTAGTCTATGTGTAGATTTTAGGGACTTAAATAGAGCATCACTCAAAGATCATTATCTCCTTCCACCTATGGAGCAAATCTTTCAAATAGTAGAAGGGGCTGAAAGGTTTTCAATCCTAGATGGCTATTAAGGATATAACCAAATACTTGTGCAAGAATCTGATAAATTTAAAATAGTTTTTACCACCAAATGGGGTACCTTTACTTACAAGAAGATGCCTTTTAGGTTGACCAATGCTAGTGAAACCTTCCAAAGGGCCATAGATATGGCATTTAGGGGCGTCATAAATGATATGATCTTGGTGTATTTAGATATAATTGTTTTCTCTAAGCATGAAATTGATCACTTAGATCATTTGAGGCAAGTCTTTGACAGGTGTAGAGAGTTTGAGATATCATCGAACACAAAAAAAATATGTTTTTGCTATCCATGAAGGTAAATTATTGGGGCATGTTGTTTCCAAAGAGGGCCTTGCAATTGTTCCAGAAAGGGTGGAATCAATCTTGCTTCTTTCAATTCTAATCCACAATAAGGGTCTCCAAAGCTTCTTGGGTAAGATAAATTTTGTAAGAAAGTTCATCCCAAACTTTGCTACTTTGGTCAAAACCCCCCTTCTATGCTCAAGAAGAATGCTACTTTGAGTTGGTCAAGAGAAGGCAAGGACAACTTTGAATCAATTAAAAAAGCGATTTCTCAAGCCCCTACACTTATGAATCCATGCTATGGTAAGGACTTTATTATTTATGTTTTAGGGGGAATGAGAGTATATCAACCATAATAATGCAGGAAAATATGTGATCTCAATGAGCAACCCATTACCTTTTTCCAGTCAATTACTTAAAGATTATGAGCTAAGGTATGGTTTTATTGAAAATTAAGTCTTTTCTGTTTTAAGAGACCTTAAAAATTTTAGGCAAATGCTTTATAATAATAAAATACAAATGTTGGTATCACATTAAAGCATTAAGGAGTTCATGTTGAACAAAGATATAGGTGAAAAGAGAGCTGGTTGGATAGCAAGGTCAAGGAATATTACATTGACATCAGAGTCACTAAGCTTGTGAGAGGAAAAGAATTATGTGAGCAGGTTGAAGCATACCTATTAGCTGATAATAGGGTAGTTTTTGTGCTATAAGAAGTTCAACAAGCTAATCATGAGGTTCCCAATAGTTGGACTAGAGACATGGTTACCTTCTTGAAAACTAGTAACTATCCACATGGCCTCAACAAAGCTCAAATAAGGTATTTTAGAATATAATTAGTTTTATATGTCATTATTGATGGTATATTGTTTAGAAAGGATATCAATGAAATACTTTTGAGATACATAGAATCTAACCAAGTGGCTAGGATGCTAGAAGAGTTTCATGATGGCCCATTAGGAGGCCATTTTTCTCTGAAGACTATTGTTGTTAAAATCATGAGGGCTGGTTACTATTAGTCAAATCTATTCAAAAATGCACATGTACGGGTTAGAAACTACAAGAAGTGTGCATTATTTATAAGAAAGCAAAAGCTAGCGATTCTCCCTCTTCATGCCATCCAGACAAAGCAACCCTTTTATGTAATGGGGTTTGAACTTCATTGGGATGATTAACACACCTTCAAGTGCTAGTCACAAGTGAGTTTTAACTACAATAGATTACTTCACAAGGTGGAAAAAGCAATGGCACTCAGAGATGCGAATAAGACCTCTATGTTGGACTTTTATGAAGGTATTGTTACTAGATTTGGTTTTCCATCTTCTATTATATCTGATAATGTTATGATTTTTGTTGGGACACAAATCAGTGAATGGGTAAGCAAGTATGGTATTCATTTGAATAATTCTTCTAATTATTACCCCCAAGGTAATAGCTTGGTAGAATCTATAAACAAAAACATAAGTATCATCAAGATGACTATGGAAGAGAACCAAAGAATTTGGCATACCAAGTTAAAACAACAGTGTGGGATGATAGGATAACACCCAAGAGGGATGTTGGTAACTCCCCTTCCATGTTGGTCTATGGAAGAGAAGCAAGGTTGCCTTTGTCACTTGAATTACTAGCTCTTGAGCTCACTCAACAGTTAGAATTAATTGAAAATGATGCCATGGCAATGAGACTGACAGAGTTGATGGAGTTGGAGGAAACTAGGAATCATGCAATGCATAGCATGGAATTTCATTAAGCTCAAATGAAAAGGATATTTGATAATAAGGCTACTGATACGCATTTCAAAAAAGGAGATCTAGTTTTGAAATGGGATGAAGATAGAGCAAAAGTTGGGAAACACGTGGAGTTTGATGCCATATGGAGTGGCCACTACATCATAACTAGTTGTAAGTAAGCCAATTCTTTTCAACTCTCAAAGCTGAATGGAGAGGAGCTGCCTATCCTAGTCAGTGGGATCCATCTTAAGCATTGTTCTTGAAGTCATCTTCAAGCTTTGTATATGGTAGCTTAGGTGTCTTATTCCTCCAAGTACTGCTACACATTGTTTGTTGAGTAGTGTAGTGGTTCCCCATTCATCTAAGTGTTGTTGCATAGTTGTTGTTCTTTGCTCTCTTGTGTTATTTTTTGAGGCATTTTCAGCTCATTCAAGGGCTAGTCTAGCTTGTTGCAGCCATGGTTGCACTTTTAGAATGAGTTGTATTGAGACTTATGTGACTCCTATGCCAAATGGATGCTTAAGGCTACTGAATACCTGCTTTGTAGGCAAGCAACCCACAAAGATTGCTAGAATGTTGACTATTCAAGTCATCTTGGTCTCTTGATGCATAATATGCTTGGGAAAAGTCATTTTCTACCAAAATCAACTGAGTATGGTCTTTGAATCACCTTCATGATAGCTATGCTACCCTAAGGACATGTATATTTGGAGTCATTGCGGTTCCTTGAGTTTTTTGCTTCATTATATGAGATCTAACAATCATTTTATGAGATCATGGGTTAGGATTAGTCCTGTAGGATACCTGTTGGAGTAGTTTTCAATATAAATGTGTATCAAAAATCTTATATGAATTCTTGTTAACCTTTTCAAGTCTCACTTTTATGACTAAAGGCATTCAAACTACCTCTCAATGCAAAATCTCACTAAAAGGCCTAATGAGAATTCTTAAGCCCTAGAGTCATATTAGCCTTATAGAGGCCTATTCAAGTACTTTTTAATGTGAAATAGAGAAAAAAAAATCTTAAAAAGCACTCATAATGCCATAAAAAGGATGAAAGGTCTAAAAATCATTCATTGAGATCTTTTAGAGGTCTAAAACCATTACTCAAGCACATATGTTCATACTTCTTGTTCAAATGGCATTTTTGACTTAGTTTTCCCTCCATTCTTGTCTCTTAGTGGACTCCATCTCCCAATGTGGGAAGAGTGTATTCAGACCATGATCAATCCTATTACCTATTTTAAAGCCCTTATTTAGAGCAATCTTCATTCTTCCAAGAGAATGCAGTCATATTTGGAGAATTCATGAAGATGTAATGAAGAAATCATAGCTTTGAAACACATTGTAGGTTTGTAAGGCCTTTTAAGGGAATTCATATTCTTTCAAGGTCTTTTGAGAACATCAAAATGAGGTTTGCATGTGGAGAGACAAGCCAAAAACATAAGTGGTAGTCCATGAGTAAGCCTAAAAGCAAGATTTGCAAGTGTAGGTAGTGCATACAAGGTTAGAATAAGATCTAAGATTGCTTTCATAAGTTTCCTCAAAGTTGAGTTGTAATGAGAAATAGGTCATTAGTAGGAAGTTATAGGTCTATATAACATGTTTCAAACATCTCAAAGCTTGTTAATGAATGGTTGCAAGCATGCAACATTGTATAGGAGATAATAACAAACTATTGGGATTGTTTTGAACCATTCATGAGTGTTTGAGAGATTTCATGAGGCACAAACAAGTTTTGTAACTTTAAAATCAAGATAAAACCATGTTTGTAGGGTTTTCTTGCATGAAACAATCACGTCCTACCTTCGTTCTGTAGATGCATGGATCAAAACAAGTCTTGGAGAACATTGAGGGGGTTGCAAGGCTTTTACCAATGATGCTTAGATCGATGGAGGAAAGAAACACGTCATTCTATCAAGAAGATTGTATTCAAAGCTTAAACTTATCTAAAACCCTAAGACTGTGGCTTCACCTTTTAGATGGTTTTCAAATTTGTGGAGCATCAAAATGAGTTACAAAACCTTTCTAAGGTTTCCACAAAGGTAGTAGTAAAATATGAAGATCTTAGAGCATGTTTCTCAGATCATGTTCAAAGAAGCATTGATGGTTGCAGGTAGTTAGAAAGGGTTTGTATTTAGGTTTTAGAGAATAAGCATGTTTCAATGGGAAAAGAACACAGTCTCAAGGCAGTCTAATATGCTTGCATGTTTGCAAAGATTTTAGTCTCATTGTTGAAGTAGTACGCTTATATGGTGAGGTTTTCAAGCAAGAAACATGCACCCATAGGTTTGTATGGAGGCATGTAGTTTCTAAGAAGGATTTCTTGATGATTCAAGGGAAAACAAGGTCTTTTGAGCCCAAATGCCTTTCATCTATAGGTTTGCAGGCAGATTGCAAGATGTTTATGATCCAAAAAATACCTACAGTGCTGCAAGTTTCTTAGAAAACCCCCAAAACTATACTAATGGTCCGTGAGTTTTCTTGGAAGGTTCCAAACATGGTAGAAGGTTTTCATGATGATCTAGGTCACTTCAAGAATTTTTTAGGTCTGTACAATGTCTGTGAGGTTTAGAGTGACGTTTTTATGGAGGTTTCAATCATGTTTCCAAGGGTGAAACAAGTCTGCATGGTTATTTAATGTGTTTCAAAGGTAGAGAGAGGTTTCCATAATCCTCAAACCATCAACAATAAAATAAGCAGGTAGGTAAGGTGTGCAAACACATGACAAAACCTATAGGACTGCAATGGAAATTCTAAAGCCCTTGAAATCACAAGTTTCTTGAGGTGCAAACAAAAAACGCGAGGTTCTCATGATAAGGTAATGTTGATACAAGATTCTTGAGCATGATTCAAGAGTAAGCAGGCCTACAACATGTTTTTTATGGTCTCAAAACCTTTATGTAGGAAGTTGCATGTATAATTAGTAATGTTTTCAAGCAAAAGAAAGTCTGTAGGCTTGTCAGAAAAGATTTTCATGAAGTTTAAGAAGAGAATAGGGGTTGTTAAACATATCTACAGTTCCTCAAGACAGAGAAACAAGTTTCAAAGCTTTTCCAAACTAACTTGTAGGTGTACATATTATTTTACAAGGTTCTATGACATCTATTAAGTAAGGAAAAAAAGAAAAGTGCAGGCAGTTTAGACAAGGTTACATATATGATAAGATTGCAGTGTTTCCAAATTAGACAAAGCTAATAAGCTTCAAATATAATTAGTTACAAGGAGATAATGGAGGAATGTAAGGTTTTAGGCAGGTTTTGGAGTAATTTTCAATCCAATATGAGAGTCTCAAGCTTAAGAAAACTCACACAAGCCTACCAAAAATGTTCTAACAAGGGGCTTAAGATGACTTGTAGGAGCTTCCCAAATCCCAACCCACATGTTTACTAGTTTAAAGGTTTAAACATCTTGTTGGTGCATTTATTTGATTTATTGTATTTATTATTTATTTTGGTGCACTAATTACTTATTGTAATTAGTTTATTATGTTTATTAATAATTTGCACCAGATAGGATAAACTTGTTTAGTTAGTAGTCAACTTGGACACCTAAATTGTTACAATGGAGTTCCACTCCACTATTTAGGGTAAGATAAAATAAGATTGTTTAACTAGTAGTCAATTTGTGTTAATCATTTACACAAATTGGACACAACTTGTTAGTGTGGAGTTGCATTCCACTATTTATGTGTTAGATATCAGTTGAACTACATGTGTTGTGTGAGTTCCTTGATCTTTATCATGCACACTTTGCTCTATATAAATAATGATTATTTGTGTATTTTATATCAAATTAATATTGAATTATCAGAGTAATTCATCATATTAGAGTTATTTATTCATTTTTGTTAGTCTCAGATATACAATTATTGTTTATTACTATTACTTTTTATCTCTTATTTATGCTTTTTATTAGGTTTATTAGATCTTATAGCTAATTCTAAAATGGTAACAAAGCTATCTTGAATCGATTGATTGCTAAATATTCAAGAGAGAAATATCTAGATATAGGATTAGTTTTTTTATTTTGTATACAAGCATAAATTAGAGCTTTGTGAAAAAAAATTGAGCTCACCATTGAGTTTAGAGTGCCTAAGATAGTCAAAATCTACAATTTTGTTCAAATTGGGCACAGGAGGTGAAATTGACAAGGGTTTGATCCAGAAGCATCATGCCCAAATATGGTGGGTACCTGAAAATCGAACATTTTTGAGTAAAACAGACGTCACGATTGTGTTCAGAAGGGGTCAAAACCTATAGATCCTTATAAAATTTGTTCAATTTAGACACAGTCACCTGGAAGACAAATTTTTTTTGCTCCCAGGTACGATCGTATGCACTATGTAAACCAAAAAAAAAATTGGCAGGCGTCACAAATTAGCAGGTAGATTTTAAAGGGAAACCTCGAGAACCCGTCATTTGAACACCGAGAGGTATTTTTGAGTGAATTTTTTTTTGAAATAGCTTAAAATTTTGTGCTCTTTGTTGTAATACTTTTAGTTTTTTTCAATTTTTTTCAGAATTCAAATTTTTCTACAGTAACACTTGTCTGTCCTTGTTTTTGCAACTTTAGAGGCTCATAACTTTCACATACGACCTCGTATTGAGGTCTTATTTTTTTTTGAAAGTTAATATTTTTTTAAGCACAATACATTGATTAAAAAAATTATAATAAAGTACATATTTATTATACTTTTAGACTATATGGCCTAATTGATTTTTTTGTGAACTGAAAAAATTATAATCCAGCTTTGTAATTGCACTCAATTATAACATGCCAACAAATACTTGTTGGGTGGGATAAAAATAAGTAATTCAAATGAGTTTTGTGATGTGTTTTGTACTTTAATTTTTGCTTTGTGATAGTTTATTTTTAGGTGCATCATGGAGAGTCCTAAGTTTCCACTATTAACAACATACAACTATAATACATGGAAACAAAATGCTTGAAATGCATTAATGATGCTAGGATATACACCTTACATAACAACTCTTCTTACTCCACCTACTGATGCAAAAGAGTTACAACACTTTCTCTTTGAAACTCCGAAGGTAATTGGATGCATTCAGTCTGACATGTCTTTAGATTTAAATTTCTATCTTGACAAATGTATAACTCCGAAAGAGGCTTGAGATAAATTAGTATTATTGTTTGGCAAAATAGATGAGGTTCGTGGTTACTATTGTCAATTGGACTCGCACTTTTGTGAAGGTAGCTTTAGGCCATTAGTCTGCTGAAACATAGAAACAATCATAGGCTTTGGGTGGCCTAATCAGTGGATTGAATCTCTAAATTCTAAGGGCTAGCTCCCTTTAGTGTATCAATTAGGATCTCTATTCTACACTACAAACTGTCAAAAAAGGAGAAAATTGAAAGAAAAAATCTTATCTAATGATGGTGATACACCGGTATTTTGGATCATCCACTCAATTTGAGCTCCTAAAAATATTGATTAAACAAGAAAAACACTGAACTTTCAACTCCAATTGACTCCTATGCATCAATATTTCATGAAAAGATTCTATCTAGTAATCGAAGCTTGAGGGAAATGAGAGTATAGGCCTGATTGAAGGCACTAACAACCACTTACATATATTGTAACTTCAATCAAAAGACATCAAACACAGAACATGACCTACATAATCTAATCAACTAGTAACTAGGTAAGAATCAAGACTTGATAAGGAAGAAAATTCTATCATATATGCAAATCACTGATATAAATACACTATACCAATATTCTGGAATCTAAAAAAAATAATCTTATTTATCTGAAAAGGTTACAAAACTTAAATTTTGACAGAGTCTGATCTTGTCAAAAGAGAGATAATTAAAATCGCTGAAAAAGTCAACTTATATAGAAAAAGTGTACATAAGCCAAGAGATTGACGTTGAAAATAGAAGAGGAGATCAACTCTCACATCATCCCAAGTCCAATTTCAGCTACCAAAAGATAACAAAGCCTTCTAATAATATTCTTTTGTCTTATATCTTGCATGAAAAGCTCTTTAGCATTGGAAAAGGATGGTGAGCCCATTTCATAATCATTATTTAGAGTAAACATCAAATTCTTCAAAATTCATTAAACGTGCATGGATCTTTGGTAATTCAATTCTCTTCATGCATCATGCTACACCAATCTTCAAAGAAAAAACTCCACTTGAAGCTGAGTTGGAAGTGTTTGAAAAGGCTTTGATTAACAAGATAAACAAGAGTGCATGCATGGAATTCTATGTTAAGCTCTCCTTGAACAACCATCCAACGTTAAACTTTGCAAGCCCTTCATGTATTTGAGTCTCTTTTGGTACTGAGAGATCCATGCTTGAAGGCAATTGCACATCTTTTCTAAGTCTGAATAATTTGATTATTGCATTAAAAACTTAGTGTGCTCCTTATTGCAGTCTAATCTTGCTTGGGCAACTTCGCATGCTCTGAATGTGAGATGTAGATCGTATCATTAGAGTCAAAAGGGGAAGTCCTTGTTGTCTTCTATTAATTGGCTGTTGAGATCCCACTAGTTGAATGCGCTTATGCCACTTGTCCCTGACTAATTGGTCCTTCAAATTTGCACTAGGTAACTTATATTTCTTTTACCCTTCTCTGTTTTGGCGAATTACTGTAGTCTTTTTGTGCAAGCTCTTTGTAAAGTCCTATCGGCTTTTCTTTCTTTCGACCTTTGCTTCGGACAAAATATCCATAACTTCACTCTTGGACTTTTCTTTCTTTCGTGCAATTTGCCCAAAAGAATTGTTTCTTTCTTTCTTTTTGACAATTTGTTTGAAGCTTTGCTCTTTATGCACTTTTCCTTCAGACAATTTCTCTGAAGGAATTCATGTAAATGCCTCTTCGGCTTTATGAAAATGCACTTCAGCCTTTTTGACAAGGACCTTTTCTTATGGAGTTTTTATCTCTTTCGCCTTGAACAATTCCTTCAGACAAATTGTTCGAAGGAATTCCTATCCTTGGACTTTTGTAAATTGTCCTTCAAAATTTTGAAATGTCCTTCAGAACAATTGAAATGACCCTTCGACAAAATTGAAAGTGTACCTACAAAAAAATTGGAACGGTCCTCTTGCCATTCGAAAAAGTTGAAATGGACCTTTTGCCTTTGGAAAGACCCTTGGATCTTTTGAAACTGCCTTCTTAGAGAATTTCTTCGGACTTTTTTCCAGACAAAAAATACCCTTTGGGAAAGTGTCAAGTGTCTTTCAAAATTTGTGTAATGGTCCCCTTTGTCTTTGAAAATGCCTTTTTTCAAAGGGCAGATACCCTTCGACTTTTTTAAAATGCACCGTTCAGAAGTTTGAAAAGTCCTTTTCGGATTTATGCAATAGACTCTTTGGCAAAATTGAAAGTATCCCTTCGAAAAAAATGGAATGGTCATCTTGCCCTTCGGAAAAGTTGTAAAGGACCTTTTGGACTTTTTAACAAGGACCATTTCTTGCGAAAAGTACATTTCAAAAAAATTGGAATGGTCCTCTTCGAAAAAATGAACCCTTCGGATTTTGTGAAAATGGACTTTCTCGAACAAAAAGAGCCCTTCGAACTTTTTGAAAGTGTCTTTTGCAAAGGAAAAAAAAACCTTTGAAATTCTTGAATGAGCCCCTTTTTCGAAAGAATTATACCTTTCAACCTTTTGGAGATGCCTTTCTGAAATTTTGTACTGGTCCTTTCTTTGGAAAAGTTGAAAAAGCCTTTCGAGATTTTTTGGAAATGTCAATTCCTTCGAACTTTTGGAAAATCCCAATTCCTTTGGATTTGTTGAAGATGACCCCTTTGGGAAAATTGAAAAGATCAATTCCTGACACTTAGATAAAAGGCATAGTTATGCAAGTTTCGAATGTTAATGGTTGCAATTTGCCCTGTGGGGTCAAAATTGTCAATATTTTGACGACTTAGCTGGGAAGCATGCCTGCTATGCTTGAGAACTCAGACCATATACATGATATTTGAACTCATAAAATAATAGCAAATCTGGTCCATGATTGCAAATTCTCTTTTAACCTAGAAAAGATAACCTTCATGCTCCAAAATAAGAAGGGAAACACACAAAAAAAGAAAATTAAACATAGCAAATGTGCAAACAAAACACTTATTTAGGATAAAATAAAACAAAACTTATATGTTTGAACAACACTTGGAGGAAAACAAACAATGTACAAGGAGCTAAGCTCTTCAGTAGCAATGTTTCAGATGTATCCCATTGACTAGGATTGAAAGCTCCCCACCATCCATCTTTGCAAGTTAGAAGGCATTGTGAGATTTGTAGCTGAAGATTGTGTATGAACCACTCCAAAGGGAGTCAAACTTCATGTGCATTCTTGATTTATCTCTATCCTCATCCCACTTGAGGACCATATCTCCTTTGAAATTTCATGAAGAAGCTCATTTGTCAAACTCTCTCTTCACTTGTGCTTGATGAATTTCCATGGCTAGCATGGACTGATTTCTTACCTTTTTCAACTCTAAAAGCTTAGTATACCTAATCTCCATAGGCTCATTCTCTAATAATTCAAGTTGATGCTTAGTATACCTAATTCCTTACTATATACTAGTTTGTATGAAGAGTTGGCTATTGACCTTTTGTAGGTGATCTTATCAGCTCATAGAGCTGACTTCAACTTGAGATGTCATGACCTCTAATTGTCTTCAATAGTCCTTATGATCTTCAATAGGTTCTTATTTGTAGATTCAACAATGTTGGACAATCCATTCGTTGATCTTAGATCCCAAAAAAACCATTGCATTATTAGAAATAATAGTTGAAGGAACTCCAAATCTAGTAAACAAACTTTCATAAAAATCTAGAACATTGATTTCATTTTTTTTTTCAATGTCATTGCTTCTGTCCAACGTATGAAATAATATGTAACAGTTAGAATTCATTTATGTCTTGAAATTGAAGGAGGATTTATAAGACCAATGAAATCTAATCTTCATTAGACAAAGCGTTGATCCACTGCAATTAGTTGAAGAGCTAAGGCTGCAAGTTTCACTTTTCCTACAAACATAACACAATGTTTGCACTTCCTAACCCATGCATGGCAATCACCAAATATACTAGGCCAATAGTACCCACCTCTCATAATCTTAAAGGTTGTAGTTCTTACAGAAAAATGTCCTCCACCATGTCCATTATAGAATTCTTCAAGCAATCTCTGAGTTTGGCTTAGCTCTATACATCTTAGCAACATGCCATTGACATCGTCTTTGAACAATACACCATCAATAAGCAAAAATAAAATTGATTACAACCTAAAATATTTTCTTTTTGAAGCACTTAGATGAGAGGGATAAATACCATCTTGGAGATAGCTTACCAAGTCATAAAACTAGCTAGAAGGTAAGGTATAACTAACTAATCTTTTCATCATTTGACACCGAAACAACCTCATAAATGCTCACAGTCTTTTACCTCTAATCAACTTTGTGACGTTAATTTCCACATCATACTCCATTACCTTGGTTATCCAACCATAACTTTTCTCATTTATATCTTTGTTCAAAAGGAACTCTTTGATGCTTAGATGAAAAATAATTAGGTGTATCTTATTGGTAGACAACAAGTATCTAAACTTTTTAAGAGACCTTATAACTAAAATAACATATTTTTCAACAAAAAATACTTTGTTTCATACTCTTCCAATCCTTGACTAAAGAAATCTATTGGCTACTTTGAAGTCTCTTGATTTTGTTGCATAAGAATGCCTGAAATGGTGTCCATTGTAGCATAAGTATACAAAATAAAATCTTTTGTGAAATCTAAATTTATAAGTGTACGAGCACTAGTTATGGCTTTCTTAATATCTTCCAAACTTTTTATTCTTTATTTAGACCATCTGAAGCTCTGATTCTTCTTTAGCATGGTTGTAAGTGGCTTAGCTAAAATGACAAAAAATTAAATATATCTCCTTATAAAGTTGAATTTTTCAAAGAAGCTTTGCATGGCTTTTTTGTCCCTAGGTAAGGAAAGTGCAAGAATGGAGTCTACCCTTTCGGAATCTATGCTTAAACCATGCTATGAAATAATATGTCCAAGAAGCTTACCTTCATGAACTGAGAAAACACATTTTTTAGGGTTTAGAGATACCCCAAATTGCCTACACCTTTCGAACACTTGCTTGAGATGAACCATGTGATCTTTTGCACTCTTTGAAAACATTATTATATCATCTAAATAAACAAGTACAAACTTGTTAAGAAGGCCTTGAAATGCCACATCCATGGCTCTTTGAAAGGTTGCTCTAGCATTAGATAAATCGAATGACATCTTTTTATATGCAAACGTCTTCCACTTGGTTGTGAACGTTGTCTTAAATTGATCTTCTTCTTTGACCAAAATCTGGTTGTAGCCACTATATCCATCTAACAAAAAAAACCTCTCTGAACTTGCAACCACTTGTAAAATTTGTTCCATTGATGGCAATGGATAGTGATCTTTAAGTGAAGCCCTATTCAAATCACGGAAGTCAACATGCAATCTAATCTCACCATTTTTCTTTCATACCGAAACGAGATTTACCACTCAAGTTGAGTACTTAATCAAAAATATAATAGCTGACTCTATGAGTTTGTGAAGCTCAACCCTCATCAAAGACTTAAGCTTAAGATTGATGGGCCTTTGTCTTTGTCTCACATGTTTAGTTTCAACCTCTAACTTAATGATGTGTTGAGCTCAACTTGGGTCAAATCCCTTGAGATCACTATATTGCCATGCAAATACATTATCAAAACTTATGTATAACTCAATGAAAGTTTCTTTTTGTGAAGGAGTGCATACCTTACCCAACTTTAAAATCTTATCAACTACAATCTCTACATTGACATAGTGCTCTTCCTTTGTTGACAAGGATGACTTCTCTTTCTTTAACTCGTCATTGCCACTAAAAATGTTCTCAAGTGTGACCAATCCCTTGGGAAACGTATTTTTTTCTTAATTTCACAACTTGATCACCATAGTACTGCAAATATTTTGATTGGTTTCTTGAAAAAAACTCAGCCTCCTCTTGCAAGAATCTCACAATTTTTTTAGTCATCTTCAAACACTTGTAAATTCTCATGATTATCTAGAACAGAAGGCCTTACAACCACCTTTATATGTGATTGATTTTTTTTTTAATATCAACTGGGATACTAAATTGTGACCCAATGGCAACCAACTTATCTGCATGTTTATTCATGCCTCTTAGTATTGTCTAAATGTTAAAAGCTCGAAAATCTTCAAGTAAGTCTCATATTATATGCTTGTAAGATTTAAGCAACAAATTTTTACATACATTCAAACCTCTTACTTGGTGAACTATAAGTTGGCTATCACCAAAAATTTGTAAGGTGTTGACTTTTATCTTTTTAACCCACTGCAAACCGTGAACTAGTGCTTCATACTCAGCAACATTGTTTGAACAACCAAATTGAAATTTTATAGAAGAGAAATAACTTTACTTTGTTGGAGAAACTAACATCATTCCAGCTCTGGTACCATGTTTATTCCTTAATACATCAAAGTACAATTGCCACAAACTTTCACTAGATTCACCATGATTAACCATGGCTAGAATTGATACATCATTCTCATGAAAGCAATACACACCAAATCTTTTTTCTTAAATCAACTTTTAAAGATCATGCTCATGCAAAGTAGAAGCCCACTCATCAAAAAACAAATATGAAACTCCATTCAAAAGTGATCCATTTTATATTCCACTAGTTTCTATTAAATCA
Source organism: Torreya grandis (assembly GCA_037957365.1). Classification (NCBI taxonomy): domain Eukaryota; kingdom Viridiplantae; phylum Streptophyta; class Pinopsida; order Cupressales; family Taxaceae; genus Torreya; species Torreya grandis. The sequence goes on from JARHVA010003081.1 coordinate 1,480,221, forward strand.
TTTGAGATGATACAGTTCACAAGACTTGGCATATATGGCTCCATATGGAAACGTGTAATAGGTTCAAAATGCATCGTTACCTTGGTACCATATTTGGTTCTAAATAAAAAGTAAGTCCAATCAATTGATAAATATCTCCCAATCTTTGAAGTGAAGTCCTTTGAAAGACACATAGCAAAGTAAGGAGGCAAGTCTGCCACAACAACATCCTGTTGAATAGTAACATTGGGACAAGCATGTAATGCCAATTTCAGATTTCTGATGATGCCTATCATCTTTGTTGGTGGTCCATCCAATTGCAATACCTCCTTAGTGTTTGGCTCATAAACAAGGCCAAACTTGTCTGCAATTTGCTTAGGCATGACTGTGCTACTAGCTTGACTATCCACCATACAGTTATGAACCAAAATATCACCTACTATCAAAGAAAGGTAAAAAAGAGGAGTTTCATTTAATTTTACCTCAGTTATGTCCACCTTTTTCATATTATTTATTTGTTGTACTTATTGCTTAGTTGGCTAATCTGAATTAGTTAAGACAACACCTTTCTCAACCGGTTTTGGAGACAATTTAAAAGCTGAAAGCTCTTGGATGAGCATATCTTTTTGTCCCAAGATGGAAAGAGAATCCCACATGCTAATACTAATATTAGACTTCTTCCTTGATCCACTATACTGAACTTAGATCCACCAACCTTTAGTTGCACTTTTTGAAGCACTGGCTACTCACGAACTAGATGTATTTGACGAACTTTACTAGCCTCTATGTTTTAATTTTTTTATGTTGTAGAGGTAGCAAGTTATTTTCTTGTACTTTTAGAAACAATATTAGGAGTACTTGAAGCATTTGTCACCTCCTACACCTCATCAATGGGTTTTCTTTTAGCTCTAGTTACAACTTCAATTTAACCATTTGTATTGTTAGTTTCAACACCTTGAGTAAAAGTAACATGATCATCCACTTGCTAATTTACATTAATGGCATCAAGCTGTCCTTGAACTTGTTGAGTCTCTCCTTATGATGCCAAACTTGTATCTTGGTATTGACCTCCTTGAAAATAAAATTCTTCTTATGTCATTTGTGACATAGTGATATTTTGTGATATCAAGGCTTGGTTTTGAGCATCATTGAGATTTGAGGACTGCCAACCTGAACCCTGCATTAAGTTGTTTTGAGGTGAGGTGGGAACAATGGCCTTTAAAGTGGAAGGAACATAGGATCAAGGGCAGCATAAGGCTTAGCTAAAGTTATGGCTCCTTGGGTTTGATAAGGTGGTCTATTCTCTCTAAAACCTTGATAAGGAGGCCTTTGATATTTGAAGAGCTAATAGGTGATCTAATTTTATTGTTGATAGGGCCTATTAGCCTGATATTATTGTATCTTGAGTTGCACTATTTCATTCTCAAAGGATTGTAGCAAGCTTTTCAACTCTTCTATCTCATTAGCTTGACTATTAGGGGCTACAATTCGAGCTTGATGTGATGGAATAGGAGCTAAGGATGAGATCTGAAGAAATTGAGGGGCTGGAATGGACTTTATTTTTAAAAATATAGTCATTGAAAGTCTTAGAGAAAGCTTACCAACTTGTATCAAATTGTTCTCTACCCTTATTACAACCTCATAAGCATCTAGGAAGGTAGTACCACCCATTGACTGTATCATCACACTAATGTCAGAGTTAAGGGCTTTTAAACAGTACAAAAATGCATCTTCAAGAGATGAGCTCATCAACACAGGTATTTTGGTCCATGTCTTTTAGAATCTAAGGTTAAAATCAAACATAAATTTATGAGGAGCTCTGTTTATGGCAGTTAATTGCTCAACTAAAGATAAGTGATCAGAGTTGTCCTCAAATTACTTGACTAACGCTGCACCCAATTCAATCTAGGTAGAAATAGAGTATAGTGAGAGGTTTCTATACCATTGCAATGCTTTTTCTTTAAAGGAAACAACAAGCAATTTAATAGCAACATTATCCTCAACAACATTATGGACTGAACAGAGATTAGTTACATCTTGGATATGCTCAATAGGGGTTGTTTGATTTTCTTTTGAGAAGAATGGGATACTTTTGAGAGCAAACACAAAAATATTGTCAAACTAGGTTAGATTCAACAAACTACCTCTATTGAATGGAACAAACGCCTGGTTTTTTATGGCCATTTGGATAGTGGGGATTGTAGTGCCTAGAACAATAAGATAACTAGGGGAAAAATATTTCTTTTGAGGATATGAATTTGCCCTCCTAAACCTTGATCCCTTATAAGATATAAATTCAAAAGGAATACCTTTACTAGCTGACCTTGTGGTAAACTTTGGCATGAAAGGATTGCCTGAATGGTGCTATAAACCTTGCAACTTGAATAATCTTTAGCCTGTGATGAAGATGAATATGCTCGTCTGCTGCAACTACTTCTCCTCAACTTCAAACTTCTTTAAATATGCAAAGAATTTCTTCGATGTCCCATCAGACGTGCCAAAAATGATTGTCAATCAAACTCGCACACTTGTGAAGGTAGTTTCAAGAATTCACAGTCTGTTGAAACATGGAAAAAATCTTAAGCTGTGGGTGGCCTAATCAATGAATTGAATCGCTAGGTTCTAAGGGCTAGCTCCCTTTGGTGTATCAATTAGGATCTCTATTCTATGCTACAAACTACCTGGAAAAGGGAAAAAAGAAAAATTGAAGGAAAAAAATCTATCTAATGATGGTGATAGACTTGTATTTTGGTTCATCCACTCAATTTGAGATCCTAAAAAACATTGATTAGACAAGAAAAAGATTGAACTTTCAACTCCAATTGACTCCTATGCATCAATATTTCATGAAAAGGTTTTATCTGGTGATAAAAGCTTGAGGGAAATAAGGGAATAGACTTGATTCAAGGCACTAACAACCACTTACATCCACTGTAACTTCAGTAAAAAAATATCAAACATAGAACATGCTCTGCATAATCTAATCAACTAGTAACTAAGTAAGAATCAGAACTTGATAAGGAAAAAAATTCTATCACATATGCAAATCACTGATATAAATACACTATACCAGCATTTTGGAATATAAAAAAATAATTATATTTATCTAAAAAGGTTACAAAACTCAAATTTTGATAGAGTCTAATCTTGCCAAAAGAGAGCTGATTAAAATGGCTAAAAAAGCCAACTTATATAGAAAAAGCATACATAAGCCAAGAGATTAGCACTGAAAATAGAAGAGGAGATCAACTCCCACATCATCCCAAGTCCAACTTCAGCTACCAAAAGATAACAAAACCTTTTAATAATATCCTTTTGTCTTATGTCTTGCATGAAAAGCTCTCTGGCATTGGAAAATGACGGTGAGCTCATTTCATAATCATTATTTAGAATAAATATCAAATTCTTCAAAATTCATTAAACGTGCATGGATCTTTGGTAATTCAATTCTCTTCATGCATGATGTTATTCGAATCTTCAAAGAAAAAACTCTACTTGACGCTGAGTTAGAAGTGTTTGAAAATGTTTTGATTAACAAGATAAACAAGAGTGCATGCATGAAATTCTTTGTTAAGCTCTCCTTGAACAGCTATCCAACGTTAAAATCTTCGAGCCCTTCATGTATTTGAGTCTCCCTTTTGATACTGAGAGAGTCATGCTCGAAGGCTGCTGCATGTCTTTTCCAAGTTTGAATAATTTGATTATTGCATTAAAAACTCAACGTTCTCCTTACTGCAGTCTAATCTTGGTTGGGTCACTTCGCATGCTTTGAATGTGAGCTGTAGATCACATCATCAGAGTCAAAAGGGGAAGTCCTCATTGTCTTCTGCGGATTGGCTATTGAAATCCCACTAGTTGAATGCGCTTATGCCACTTGTACCTGACTAATTGGTCCTTCAGATTTGCATTGGGTAACTTTATATTTCCTTTACCCTTTGTTTTGGTGAATTATTGTGGGCTTTTTGTGCGGGCTCTTTGTAAAGTCCTCTCAGCTTTTCTTTCTTTCGGTTTTTTCTTCGGATAAAATGTCCACAGCGTCACTCTTGGAATTTTCTTTCTTTTAGGCAATTTGTCTGAAAGAATTGTTTCTTTCCTTCGGACTTTTCCTTCAAAAAAATTGTCCGAAGCTTTCCTCTTTATGCACTTTTCCTTCAGACAATTTGTTCGAAGGAATTCATGTAAATGCCTCTTCGGCTTTATGAAAATGCCCTTCGGGCTTTTTGACAAGGACCTTTTCTTGCAGAGTTTTTGTCTCTTTCACCTTGAACAATTCCTTCAGATAAAAAGTTCAAAGAAAATTAAGTCTTCAGGTTTTTTTTTTGCAATAGACAATTCCTTCAGACAAATTGTCCAAAGGAATTCCTATCCTTGGACTTTCGTAAATTGTACTTCAAAATTTTGAAACGGTCATTCGGAACAATTGAAATGACCTTTCGATAAAATTGAAAGTGTACCTTTGAAAAAATTGGAATGGTCCTCTTGCCCTTCAAAAAAGTTGAAATGGACCTTTTGCCTTTGGAAAAACCCTTCGGATCTTTTGAAATTGCCCTCTTGGAGAATTTTTTCAGACTTTTTCCTTGACGAAAAATACCCTTTGAGAAAGTGTCAAGTGTCTTTCAAATTTTTTGTAATGGTCCCCTTTGTTTTAAAAAATCCCTTTTTCTGAAGGGCAAATACCCTTCAACTTTTTTGAAATGCACCATTCGGAAGTTTGAAAAGTCCTTTCGGATTTCTGCAATAGACCCTTTGGCAAAACTGAAAGTATCCCTACGGAAAAAATGGAATGGTCCTCTTGCCCTTCAAAAAATCTGTAAAGGATTTTTTCGAATGAAAAGAACCCTTCAAAAAAGTTGTAAAGGACCTTTCCAAAGGAAAAGAACCCTTTGGAAAAGTTGTAAAGGACCTTTCCAAAGGAAAAGAACCCTTTGGAAAAGTTGTAAAGGACCTTTCAGACTTTTTAACATGGACCATTTCTTGCGAAAAGTACCTTTTGAAAAAATTGGAATGGTCCTCTCTGAAAAAATGAACCCTTCATATTTTGTAAAAATGGATTTTTCCAAAAGAAAAGAGCCCTTCATACTTTTTGAAAGTGTTTTTTATGAAGGAAAAAGAACCCTTTAGACTTCTTGAATGAGCCCTTTTTCCAAAAGAATTGTACCTTTCAACCTTTTGGAGATGCCTTTCCGAAATTTTGAACTGGTCCCTTCTTTGGAAAAATTGAAAAGGCCTTTCGGAATTTTTCAAAATGTCAATTCCTTCAAACTTTTGGAAAAGTCCAATTCCTTCGGATTTTTTGAAGACGACCCCTTCGAAAAAATTGCAAAGAACGATTCTTGATACTTAGACAAAAGACATGGTTATGCAAGTTCCAAATGATAAGGGTTGTAATTTGACCTATGGGGTCAAAATTGTCAACAGTTACCAAATTGACAACGAACTCATTAGTTTGTATCCTAAAAATTATGCTACAATACAAGACTACATCACTAAAGTCATAGATCTTAGAGCATAACTTTCTGAATGTAAAATTGATAAAAATGATATTCAATTGATTTTCAGTGCCTTACACAAATTAGGTCCTGAATATTCATCATTTGTCTCTAGCTTTTAGACTTATAAGCTCACATTGGGCACAACATATCAAATATCCACCTTTGAAGTATTCTCTAAGAATCTAATGCTTGAAGAAAAAAAGTTAATAGCTATAGGTCTAATTAAGTCATTCAAATCTCAAGCTCTAATTGCAAGTCAACCTCAGCATAAGCAAGTTTCAACATCAACATCAAATACAGGTTCAACTAAAAAGAGCCAGAATAATCAGAATAAGTCACAGAAAGATAAAAATAAAGGGCAACAATCTTCCTCACAAGGAGATTATAAATCCACTAATAAGAAAGGGGATTTAAAAAAAAGGAATGGCACTCCTTGCCTTTATTGCAAAAAGGGGTTTTATAGTGAACAAGATTGTTGGGAGAAAGAGATTGATGAACTTAAAGTTCTTCTCAAAAAGAATAACATCAATCAAATGATTCTTTCACTCCAAATTCAGGGAAAGGGAAAGCTACAGCATTAGTTGCACTAAAAAATTCTCCCAAGTCATGGGTAATTGACTTAGGTGCTTCATACCATATGGGTTCTAATCAAGAACAATTTTTTGGATTAGAACCAAGTTCCTTGTCTCATATTCTCATAGGTGATGATTCTAAGGTAGATATCATAGGAAAAGATATAGTTGATGTTGATAGTGGTGTATTTGAGGATGTCCTCTGTGTGTCAGAGTTATCAACTAACCTTCTCTCTGTCTACCAAATCACTCACTTTAATACTGGTGTTGACGATGTGAATTGCACCCTTGAAGAAAAGCTGAGCTTCTCTCTTCCACGCGGCACAATGGAGACTCCCCTCGTGTTGTGGGTTTGGCAAAACTGAGGGAATAATCTCTAGATAAGGGCTAGCTCTCTTTGATGCATTTCTGAGGTCTTTCACTACTATTGCTAACAATGGGGGGGGCGGGGGGCGGCGTTAAAAGGGAGGACATAACCAAAATAGAAAATATCTAAAAGGTGATGCACCAAATGATTTTGATCTACTTAGCTATATTAACACTTCAGACCAGAAGAGGGCAAACAAACACTTTATCTGACAAAAAGACCAGACTGTAGGGAGCTTTAATAGAGGCTTAATGAAGACACATATAAAATGAACTTACCACAGGCGCTACTGAACACACACTACCAGATAACTACTCTTTTGTCTCTACACTCTAGATGCATCACTTCTTGTTAACCTGCAGAAATGGTGCTTTGGCTACACTAGGTATGTTGGTGTCAATATGTGAAAGCATCAAGCTAAAAATGATTGAGCACATAATTGATACACATACACACTCAAAAGTATATCCAGCGAGATAGAGGTCAAATGGATTCTTATTGATCAAAGGTAAAATTTTGGTAGGGCTTCACCTTACAAAATGAGAGATACTTTCCTCAACTGAGAGGTTACAATATATAGCATGAAGGAAAATACTTTGGTGCTTTCTAGAATAAGCAGCCCATACTGCATTAAATGCCTAAGAAGGAGGAAGTCTGCTGAAGGAACCATGCTATGGAAATTGCAAGTCTTGACTTTGGTGCTTAAATCGTATTAAATGTCACTACAAAAACATGGGTCACTTTGTCTCATCTGCATCAATAACTTCTTGTGTCGACGCTTTTTGTGCCACTTGGATTGTTCTAATTCGTGTTTGTGCTTGGATGGATGCATCCTTTGGAACATTTTAAATGTTGTCGTATGTGTGCGTAGATGTGTTTTAGATTCTCTATTTTGTTTCCTCTTGCTATTTCTTGTCACTTTCTGGCAATTTGAACTCTCAGGTTATTCTTTTCCCTTTTTCGAGCTCCTTTTCTAGCGAGTCGCTGAGTTTATCCTTGGGTCTTATGCCCCTTTGAATTCCGTCGGGCTTGCGCTCATGAATTCTTTTGGGCAAGATCTCCGAAAGAAATCTTTCAGCCGCTTATCCGAAAAAGTGTCTTCTTGGCTTTTCCTCAACAGCTAATGCATCCATTAAAGTTGATGTCTGTGGGCTCGTCATCCTTTTGGTTATTCCTTCGGCCCTTTGCAAATGAACCTTCCCAAAGGGAAGGTGTCCCTTCAGAAAAATGAAAAAGGTCCCTTTTTGGTCGTTGAGAGCCCTCCGCAAGGGCACTTATCTTTCGGGCTCATTATGGTTTCCCATTTCCTTCGGACATTTTGTCCGAAGGAATTCCTTCAGACATTTTGCCCGAAGGAAATCTTGCTTTCATGTCTTGGCCTTCCTTTGTGAATTTCTTCAGACAAAATGTTCAAAGGAATTCCTTCAGGCATTTTGTCCGAAGGAATTCACCCTTGGTTCTACATGGATTTTCTTCAGACAAAAAATCTGAATAAATCATGTCTTTTTTTGCTTTGTCATTTCTTCCGAAGGAAAACTTCCCTTTCGGCCTTCTCTTTGATATCTTTTCAAAATGTGTTCCCTACCCTCTGCAAGGGCACCTTGGGTCCAAAATGTCCTTTGAAACCTGCTTGAATGGCCATATTTGGCACCTTCCTGTCCTCTTCAAGGGCACTTGCCCTTCGGAGTGTTTATAAAAGACTTGCATTTATTTAAAATTGGCCCATTCCTTTGCAATAAAAGGCATGCCCGAGGTAATTTTATGAAGCGAAACAAGCCTCAATCAACCTGAAACCTATAGGACTCAAATCAATCAGTTCTTTCGTGGAACAGGCCTATGACAAAGGGAAAAAACCATGATTGCAGCAAGGTGAAGGCATCAAAGACTGGGACAGCAAGGAAAGAAAGGGAGACCAATTTTTTTGGCCTGCAAGACCAAAAATGGTCAACAATTTGGTGATTCACATGGGAAGCATGCCTGCTATGCTAAAGAAGACCGGTAGCCTCAAAGTCCATTGGGCATGGAGTCAGGTTGTAGCTTGAAAAAGTTATCAACAACCTTCTAAAGACCTATGAACCAACAAAGCTTTACCTCAAGCAACAAGGAAAAAACAACACATAACAAGGCTAAAAAACACTACACCTGTGCAAACAGCACTTAGGAAAAACAAAGACAACCAAAAGCAAACTATCATGTACAACTAACTAGATATATTTGCCTCCCTCCTGGATCAAAGGGAAAACTTCTCAAGTCTCCATGGCAAGAAAACTTATGGTGCCAGACAAGTGACTTAATGGAATGGAGACTTGGTGACTTGCCCTTCTTGCCTGCCACCTTGATTGGCTTGTATCCGAGTGGATCAGGGTCAAACATGTCTCGAACATCTGTGTATTCTCTTTTCCCTTTGAAACCTGATTCATGTTGGCCCCTCAAGCTGGTGTATTTCATCAAGAAATCAATGGTTGCTAGCTTATCACCATAAGCCTCATTTAGTTCATAGCCCCCTTGACATGCATCATGGATTGACTTGTTCCCTTCTGCCTCATTGAAGAGCCTGTCAAACTGATCTTCTACTTCATCATGGCTTTCTTGAAGAAGGGTGTCTGTTGCGATGTCTGAAATGAGATCACAAACTGCTTGCTTATCCCACAGAATGTCACCTTCTTGCTCAAAGCTCTCTTCTTCAAAGCTTTCAACAAGATGGGCATGCCTCTCCCTTTCTTGCTAAAAAACAAGAGTCTCTAGTTGTTCCAAGACATGCTCCTGATCCTCCTCCAACTCGGGTCCCATGGCATGGTCATTCTCTTCATCAAAGCAACAAAAAAGTTCATCAAACAAGGGAGGAAAGAGCTCACCATGCTTACTTTCTTCATCATCCATTGTTGACAGATAAAGTTTGTCAACCTCTTCTTCATATTGTTGGAACATCCACATGTATGCATGACCTGTGTCTTCTCCTTTGTTGATGATGTCTTCAAAGGGAGCATCCATGATGATCTCATCATCATTGTCACTCATGATAGCCTCTTGGGTAGCTGCAAATTGGATCCTCTCTTCTGTTAAGTTGTGGAGCTAAAAGCGTCACTGCTGCAAATGGAGGAGGTTGTTGAGTTACAGAGCAACCGACGTCGGCAGACCAATCGACGTCGGTCATTTTCAATGTTCGCAGTAATCGACGTCGGTTAGGGGTCGGCTGACATCGATGAGACATGAACTGACGTCGGCAACCTGTGTGTGCATGCGTTTGCATGCGCTTTCAGAACTGGTCTAATTTTAGACAGACAGTCAGTTTGCATGTAAAAGATTAATTTTAGTCTTGAGTCTACGTTTCTAATTATTGTAATTAGGAAGTCTAATTATTGTTTGTATGGGATCTATTTAAGAGACCCATGGGACTGTATTGTAATCAAAGATAAGGAAGAGATCCTTTCAATTGTAAGATCTAGGTTTGCAGGTGTGTAAGACCAGGTTGATCTGCAGGTTGTGCAAAATCAAGGGAGATATACATGGTAAGTAAGATCAGTTGATTTGCAGGTGTGTGTGTGTGTGTGTGCAAGGTCAAAGGAGATATGCGGGATAGCAAGATCAAAGGAGATCTGCAACACAACAAGGAGCAAGATCATGGAGATCTACTTGGAGTACTTTGAGTACTTGGTACTGGCAGTATTGTTACTGACTGGTGGAGGGTACAACTCTGTGTTTGAGTTGTGGTTGTAATTGGTTGAGTGAGAGAACTCTTGAGGGAGAATTACTGGTATGCCCAAGAGGTGTGGGAAGAGTGTGATTTCTTCATTGTATTTCCTTCTGGAAGAGTGTTAATACAAGATTGTATTGTCTCTCATATTCTGTGTTGTTTCTGAATTCTAGTTACATATTACTTCTGGTTTAATTTCGTGTTTAGTTGTTTATACAAGGTAATCAATTGTGCTCCTAATCCTAACATCTTTTTCAGTTGCCTCTTTCAAAAACAGGGTCCTCGAGAAAGAATGGAGTGGAGGGTTGATGGACAGACTCATGTGAAATAGGAGGCAATCTTTGATCTAGAATCGAATGATTCTCTTCCTTCCATTTGGCCAACACTTCATCTACATCAGATGTGGCTTGATAGCTCTCTTGAAGGAGTGTATATGGGGTGTGTTCAGACATGAAATCTGCTATTTGGTCTAAACCATCCATCACAACCTGGCTGAGGAATCTCATTCTGGACTCCAACTCTATAATTTGCTTAGCTATATTCTCTTGGGAGAGCCTTTCTTGGAGATCATGAGGATCACCATGAGCAGGAGAAGCTTCATCATTTCCAAGGCCCTACGCTAGTCCATGGTATTCCCTCCAACTTCGAATCTTGACATCATGTTGAAAGACTTGAGGAGGTTGAGGAAGACTAGGAAGAAATTGTTGATGCACATGAATAATTTCTCGAAGAGAGATGTGCTATTTTTTGAAAGGCATAAGATGATTTCTTTCAAAGGAGGATTCACAATCTAAGGAATTGAGAAGGTTCATTTCCATGGGAGGTTGCTCTAATGCCCTTTGATGTTGAAAAGCGAGGTGCAAGGGATTAAGAGCAGGAGTGGTTACTACATCAGATGAGCTAGAGTGAGCAAGTGCTATTTGGTAGAAAGTATTTGGTGCACAAGAGGGGGCTTTATTTAGAATAGGAGGGGGCAGCTTTGGAATGGGAGAAGGCACACAACGTTGATTGCCTCAAATGAATGGACTCTCCCATTTTGCTACTTCCTCCTTCATGGATTGCAAGGCCTGAGCTTGCTTAAATAAGCACTCCTCTTTGTACATAAGCTCTTGTTGATATCTATTCTGCTCGTCCAATCTGTTTATCTCCATCACTTGCTTCTCAAACTCTAGCATTACTTCCTTTACACTAGGTGAAGGGCAACCAGGAGAGTTGTTTGAGGTGATTCCATGAACAACCTGAGCTTGATCAAAGTTATATGAAGGAACATAAGGCCCATGTTGCTGAGCAATGGAATTATACATACCAAAATGTGATTTCTTGATGGCACAAGGACTATTTAACCAGCTGATTCAACTTGGAGTCGCCATTGGTGTTGGTTGAAATGCCTATAGAGACTGATTGGTTAAAGAATACACCAAAAACTTCTTCAACTCCTCGAACAAATGAGTCCCACTAGGCGTGCCAAAAACTGTTGACGTTGTAGATTGCACCCTTGAAAGAAGGCTTGGATTCTCTCTTCCACGCGGCACAATGGAGACTCCCCTCTTGCTGTGGGTTTGGCAAAACTGAGGGGAGAATCTCTAGATAAGGGCTAGCTCCCTTTGATGCATCTCTGAAGTCTTTCACTACTACTGCTAACAATGGGGGGGGTGAAAAGGGAGGACATAACCAAAATAGACAATATCTAAAAGGTGATGCACCAAATGATTTTGATCTACTCAACTATATTAATCCTTCAGACCAGAAGAGGGCAAACAAACACTTTATCTGACAAAAAGACCAAACTGTAGGAAGCTTTAACATGGGCTTAATGAAGACACACATAAAATGAACTTACCACAGGTGCTACAGAACACACACTGTCAGATAACTACTCTTCTATCTCTGTGTTGCAGATGCAACACTTCTTTTTAACTTGCAGAAATGGTGCTTTGGCTACACTAGGTATGTTGGTGTCAATTTGTGAAAGCATAAAGCTAAAAATGACTGAGCAAATAATTGATACACAGACACACTCAAAAGTATATCCAGCCAGATAGAGGTAAAATGCATTCTTATTGATCAAAGGTGAAATTTTGGCAGGGTTCGCCTTACAAAATGAGAGATATTTTCCTCAACTAGGAGGTTAAAATATATAGCATGAAGGAAAAGACTGGCACTTTCTAGAATAAGTGGCCCATATTGCATTAAATGTCTAGGAAGGAGGAAGTCCACTGAAGGAACCATGCTATGGCAGTCGCAAGTCTTGACTTTGGTGCTTAAATCGTATTAAATGTCACTGCAAAAGCATGGGTTGCTTTGTCTCATTCGCAGCAATAACTTCTTGTGTCGACGCTTTCTGTGCCGCCTGGATTGTTCTAATTTGTGTTTGTGCTTGGCTAGATGCATCCTTTGGAACATTCCAAATGTTGTCGTATGTGTGTGTAGCCGTGATCTATATTCTTTATTTTGTTCCCTCTTTCCTTGCTATTTCTTGTCACTTTCTGGCAATTTGAGCTCTCAGGCTATTCTTTTCCCTTTTTCAGGCTCCTTTTCTAGCGGGTCACTAAGTTTATCCTTGGGTCTTATGCCCCTTTGAATTTTGTCAGGCTTACGCTCATGAATTCTTTCAGGCAAGATGTCCAAAAGAAATCTTTCGGCCGCTTGTCCGAAAGAGTTTCTTCTTGGCTTTTCCTCAATGGCTAATGCATCCATTAAAGTTGACGTCTGCGGGCCCACCATCCCTTTGGTTATTCCTTCGGCCCTTGCAAACGAACCTTCCCGAAGGGAAGGTGTCCCTTTGGAAAAATGAAAAAGGTCCCTTTTTGGTCATTGAGAGCCCTCCGCAAGGGCACTTGTCTTTCGTGCTCATTTGGGTTTCCTATTTCCTTTGAACAAAATGTTTGAAGGAATTCCTTCGGACATTTTGCCCAAAGGAAATCTTTCTTTCATGTCTTGGCTTTCTTTTGTGAATTTCTTCAGACAAAATGTCTGAAGGAATTCACCCTTGGTTCTACATGGATTTTTTTCGGACAAAAAGTCCGAAGAAATCCTGTCTTTTTTTGCTTTGTCATTTCTTCTGAAGGAAAACATTCCTTTCGGCCTTCTCTTTGATCTCTTTTCAAAATGTGTCCCCTGCCCTCCGAAAGGGCACCTTGGGTCCAAAATGTCCTTCGGAACCTGCTTGAATGGCCCCATTTGGCACCTTCTTACCCGCCACAAGGGCACTTGCCCTTCGAAGTGTTTATAAAAGACTTGCATTTCTTTAAAACTGGCCCATTCCTTTGCAATAAAAGGCATGCTCGAGGTAATTTTCTGAAGTGAAACAAGCCTCAGATCAACCCGAAACCTACAGGACTCAAATCACTTAGTTCTTTCGTGGAACAGGTGTATGACAAAGGGAAAAAACCACGATTGCAGCAAGGTGAAGGCATCAAAGACTAGGACAACAAGGAAAGAAAGGGAGACCAATTTTTTTGGCCTGCAGGACCAAAAATGGTCAACAACTGGTAGGAAGATTGAGTTCACACCCAATTTTGTATCAATCAAAAAATTAGAGGATAATGCCTTAGTTGCAGTGGGAAAAGTCAACAATAATACTTGGCTTTATTCATTCTCCCACTTTGTGCCTCAGTCTTCCTTTACAATGTTTCTCTCACACACTGATTCAGTGAGCAAGCTATGGCATGAGTGGTTTGGTCATTTGAAATACTACTATTTACAACAACTTAGTCAGTAGGAGATGGTTACAGGGCTTCCACAAATTTAGTTTTTAGGGGGTGTATGTCATGGTTGTACCTTAGGCAAACATCCAGAGGATAAGTTTGACAAAGGGAAGGCTTGGAGGACTACACAAGTCCTCGAACTTGTTCATAGTGATTTAGCGGGTCCATTACTTTATCTTTTAGTAAAACCAACTATGTTCTCACATTTATTGATGACTATTCCAGATATACTTGGATTTATTTTTTGAAATTCAAGAGTGAAGTATTTGATAGATTTCTAGAGTTCAAAGCTCTAGCAGAGAAACAATCTGGGAAGTATGTCAAGATTCTTCACACAAATAATGAGAGGGAATATGTGAACAACAAGTTTGAACAATTCTGTGCTCTTGAAGGAATTGATCTTCAACACTCAATTGCATACACACCTTAGTAGAATGGTGTAGTAGAGAGGAATAACAGATTCTTAAAAGAGATGGCAACTTATATGATTCATGCAAAATTATTAGTACCTAAGTACTAGGAGGAAGTGATTAATTGTGATGCATATATACAGAATAGAGTTCCTCACAAAGCTTTAAAGTGGATAACACCTCTTAAAGCTTGGTGCAATAGGAAGCCATATGTGCATTATTTTAGAGTCTTCGGCAGTCCAACATGGGCTCACATACCTTCAGACAAGCATCATGCTTTCGAACAACAAAGTCAGACTTGCATATTTTTGGGATATCCTGATAATGTTAAGGGATATCGGCACATTGATCCGAATTCCCATGAGCTTATTATAGCGAGAAGTGTTTACTTTGAATAAAGTCCTCCAGACTTGTCTTCTAGCATTTCTCATTCTTCTTCCTTAAAAAAATCAGATAACAGTGATGATGATACTCTTGCTTCATCTACTCGCAAGGATGATGAGGTAATGTCTCCCCAACAGAGTTTAGCAGGTCATGTTCCTCTTCCTCTAGATCCTTGCTCATTGATGCATTTATGGGCTAGACAGACTTTGGTAGATGTAGACCCTCTTGTTAGAGATCCATTAGATAGAAGGAGAACACGGTCACAACATGATCTTCCACATTCCTACATTGCCACAGCTTCTGATCCATAGTCTTTTTAGGAAGCCACAGGGACAGTTGATTGGGATTAGCAATGGAAGAAGAGTATGACTCATTGATTAGGAACAACACTTGGGATCTTATTCCTCTTCATAAAGGAAGAAAATTAGTACGATGTAGGTGGATATATCAGACTAAGTTTGTAGCGGATGGAGATATTGATAAGTATAAAGCATGCTTAATTGCCAAAGGCTTTTTCCAAGTGGAAGGCATTGACTATACAGAAACCTTTGTGCCTGTTGCTAAGATGAATAACATTTGTTTGATACTAGCTATTGGTGTAGCTCATGGTTGGGTTGTATATTAGATGAATGTGAAGAGCGCATTTCTTCACGAGGATCTTCATGAGGAGATATATATGGAGCAGCCACATGGATTCGTTCAGAATTTTTCATTGGTGTGTCACTTGCAAAAGTATCTCTATGGTCTAAAACAATTCCCCAGGGCTTGGTATTCCAAGATGGACACATTTCTTCTTTCAGTTGAGTTCTCGAGATGTCACTCAGATCTGAATGTTTATATTTTACGACAGGAGGATTCACTATTATACTTAATGCTCTATGTTGACGATCTCATTGTTATAGGGAACACATCATCCATCATTAGTAGTGTTAAGACTGCACTTCATGATAGGTTTTGTATGATAGACATGGGCCTGTTGCACTATTTTCTTGGGATTCAGATAGCAAAGTGTTTTTTTGGGATTACACTTTCACAGCCCAAGTATGCCATGGACTTGTTAGCTCGGTTTCACATGGTTGATTGTAGGCCTATACCGACTCCTTTCTTATCTAGAGTTAGACTTGAGGTTCATTGTTCCACTTCCTTGGTTGATGTCACATTGTATCGCTAGTTTGTAGGCAACATCATCTATCTAACTCATTTACAACGTGACATTTCATATGTAGTTGGCATGGTTTTACGCTCTATGCAGACACCATATGAGCTCTATTGGAGAGCCACCAAATGCATTTTGAGCTACATTTAGGGCACTATCAAATGCGAGATTCACTATACAACAAGTATAGGTTCAAACTTGGTAGGATACACAGTTTCTGATTGGACTGATGATTATGATGATTGTAACTCCACTTTTGGTTACAACTTTCACTTCATATCTGATCTTATTTGTTAAAAGAGCAAGAAGCAAAATGCTATTGCTCTTTCATCTACAAGCGTTGGGTATCATGGCACTATTAATGCCACTACTGAGGCTATTTAGCTTTAGAATATTCTCACTGAGCTTGGTGTTCTATTTTATAAGCCATCAATCATCTACTAAGACAACCAGAGCACTATCTAGATCTCAAAGAATCAAGTTCATCATTAGAGAACTAAACATATAGAGATCCATATGCACTCTATCAAGGAGCTGATTCAGGCAGAGATCATTGATCTATAATATTGTCCTATGGAGGAACAGATTACAAATATTTTCACCAAACCTTTCACTGAGAGCAAGTATCTTCACTTGCGATATCTTTTGGGGGTGCAGGACATCAATTCTTCAAGGAACATTAGTTCTTCAGGCGGGGTCTCTTAGACCTTCATTTCGAGGAGTTTTTTTCCCTCGGGTTTTCTCCTTTCCTCCTCTATTTGTATAGAGTACCTAATATGGATACACATTGTCAGGACTCTTATCTGCATGGCCCTACCTAAGCTTCACTTATGGGGGGTGTTGGTGCATTTATTTGCTTTATTGCATTTGCTTGTATTTATTATTTATTTTGGTGCACTAATTACTTATTATAATTAGTTTATTATGTTTATTAATAATTTGCACCAGATAGGATAAGCTTGCTTAGCTATTAGTCAACTTGGACACCTATCTTGTTATAGTGGAGTTTCACTCCACTATTCAGGGTAAGATAGGATAAGATTGCTTAACTAATAGTCAACTTGTGTTGATCATTTACACAAGTTGGACACCTATCTTGTTCGTGTGGAGTTACACTCCACTATTCATATGTTAGATATCAGCTGAACTACACGTGTTGTGTGAGTTCTTTGATCTTTATCATGCACGTCTTGCTCTATATAAGCAATGGCTATCTGTGTATTTTATATCAGATTAATATTGAATTATCAGAGTAATTCATCATATTTGAGTTATTTATTCATTTATATTATTGTCTCAGATGTACAATTAACGTTTATTAGTATTACTGTTTTATCTCTTATTTATGCTTTCTATTAGATTCATTAGATTCTATAGTTAATTCTAACACATCCCAAGGTTTAGACAGGTTTAAGGGTTTTAATTATGTTTTAGCAAGGGAAACATGTTTTCAAGTAGGGATTTAATGTTTTCCACGACCTTCAAGCAAGTTTTCATAGGCTAAAAACATAGTTGCAAGTTTACAAAGTCGTGTTTCTCAAGGATATGATGCTAAGATAAGGAGGTTTTAGCCCAAAGACCTGACTTACTGACCTACAACTTTTAATAAAGGCTCCATAACCATCTTGATAGAAAAACAAAGAAGCATTAAGGCCTCGATGACAAATTACAAGGTTTCAAGATCACCAAGGCATGAATAGAGCCTTAGAGTATGTTTTCAAACATGAAAGGGAGTAGTGACTAGACCTACACCCAAGCTCCAAGGCTTAAAAGACATTTCTCATGACATGATGAGTTCAAATATTATTAGAAGAATTCAAAATTCTGTGAACATGTTTTCAAGACAAATTCTAAGCATTGTAAATGCCTGTAGGTCTACAATAGTGTTTTTTTTCATGATTAATAATAGATATGAAGATGATATATACCTATAAGCACTTTTAAGGTCTTAGATGATCTGTTAAGGACAATATTGTTATTGTTTCTATTGAAATTCAAGGGCTTTAGACCTTGTTTAGCATCTACATGTCTGTGAATGAAATTTATAAGGTTTCAAGCATGTTATAAGAAGTGAAACATGTCTATAGGTCTATGTGGATGAAAGTTCAATCACTTAAATGACTGGAGGTCTGCTTACATTAAATAGGGTCTACATTATATTTTAGAACTCTTATAACTAGGCTTTTAGGTCTTGGATATGATCTCCATGATGTTGAAGAAGAATATGTGAGTTCTTGATTCAATCAAGCATATTTACAAGCCTACAAGACATGTTTGAAGAGGTCAAGGCTTCTCAAGATCAATCTATAGGTTAAAACCTTTTTGAAATATTCAATGGGTCCCTACTAGATTGTCATGTTTTCAAGATAAGTTCCAAGCATGGTATGCAATGAAAGTTGCAGGTCTATAGTGGTTCTCATTGGGGGTATGATGATTATAATAGTCATGGTCTTTTGAGGGTTTTGAACTCTAAGGAGGCATCGCACACCCCTACAACTATTAAGGAAGGTTGATTGACCCTTCATCCAAGAATCAAAGGTTTCCACACAGATTTCAGTAGGCTTTAAACCTCAGATCAAGTTTTCATAAGTTCACAAGGCTGCCTATAGGCTTGTAAGCATGTTGAAAATGTACCTACAGGTTGTATGACTAGTTGATAGAGTTGAATGACTTACAAGTTTTCTTAGCAAGTTTTGGAAGACTACATGAAGAATTATTGAGAACAAGGATGTTAGAGCCTAAAAAAAACCTACAGGTCTGCAAATAGGTCCTCTAGGATTTCATGATGATGTAAGGTTAGAAAGCAAGAGCTCCCATAGAGACCAAATTGTTTTCTAGATTTATGACCTACTGTTAGGTTTGTAAGTTGAAGAGATGGAGGTTTTATGGCATCAACACCTAGCTCATAGACCTGCAACAAGTTTATAAATGTCTTTTGAGGTTGTAAAGGGTTGATTATAGGTTTGCAAGGTAGAATATAAGACAAGATGGGACTTATAAAGCATAACAATGCATGTTTTTGAGTTCTCCAAGATCTATCATGAATGAAAATTTACAACCCATTCTGCTACCTCAAGATAACCTACTGCAATTTCAATCAAACAAAGAATTTTTTTTGCTACAATAACATATTCATTTCATGTTATCTCAACTCAATATATTGATTTTTACCTTTATTCAAACTTGAAAATACAAGAAAAGATAAAAATAAGGTTTGTAAACCTTCATTCAAGGACTACAGACTGAGTTTCTTGAATAAATATAGTTGTGGGTATCTTAAAACCTTAAAACAAACTTTAAAACCTTAAATTTACCTTCATACACCTCTTTACAAAATTTCATTGTATTTGGCTGGGTCATTTAAAAGTGATGATGGTTTTAGTGTTTCTAGTGCTTTAATAAAACTTGTTTTAGACTTGTAGTTTTTTTTGAATAAATTTATTTAAATATGTCAAATCACTTTGAAACCACTTGGAACACTTTACAAACATCTTTACATATTTTTCTACCAAGTTTCATTAATTTTGAAGGGTTAGTTTTCAAGATATAACGAGTTTTGTCTTCAAAACCCTAACAACTTGTATATAGCTTGATAGTTGTAAATAAAGAGAAATTTGAGTTTTAAGATTAGTTTTTGAATATTTTTGGTTGGAACAAGTTATTTAAACCTACCTATTACTCTGTAACCAACTTTAGTATCACATTCAGTCTTAAAACATGATAAAATGTCACTTTCATGATTGTTATAAGCACCTTGTCTTGATTGTATCAGTCCCACGCTATCTTTTCAAACCTTGAAATATTAATAGATGCCATTATAAATAAAATAAGGATGATTTAAAAACCAAAAGACATTCACCTACACATTATTTCTCTCAATTTGTTTTGCTTTTCTTAATTCTTTGAAAAAAAAGAAACTAGTGATAAGGGGTGTGTAGAAAAACCTGTTAAAAATGTGTGTTGAATTCAAGTGATTGTGAAGAGCTCCTCTTTGGCTTGGGAGGATGACTTGCAAATAAGAAAACACTAAAAAAAATTATTTGTTAAACAAGTAAATGGTGGATTACCTAGCGTGAGCTAGATCCTAGAAGCAACAGCTTTCTAGGAGGTTGTCAATCCATCTACGTTTTAA
Source organism: Torreya grandis (assembly GCA_037957365.1). Lineage (NCBI taxonomy): Eukaryota > Viridiplantae > Streptophyta > Pinopsida > Cupressales > Taxaceae > Torreya > Torreya grandis. The sequence continues at coordinate 1,500,114 of JARHVA010003081.1, forward strand.
ACACTTAAGTTGAAATGATGAAAAAAAAAAGATTTTGCATAAACATAACAAATTATTGATATTAAAAACAACAAGCAACTAAATTTGAGACAATGAAGTTAAATGCTTTGTTAAATTAATCAAAATGAAGCAACTAGTTTGATTATACTAATGCTGAAAATTGGTGAAGGCAAGGTTGTGGTTTTGAGTTTGGAAACGGTTTGGTTTGTCTTGTGACAAGGGCTAAAGTTTTGGTTAAGGTTGGTAAATGGTCAAATTAATAAAAAGGGTAAGAAAGAAAGAAGGCAAAAGGGATAAATTATGAAGAGGTAAATGGATGAAAGGGATGAAAAAGAAAGGAGGTAAAAGGGGATAAAGGGATAAATCGTGAGGAGGCTAATGGGTAAATAGAATAAAGAGAAAGAAGAGGTTGAGGGTAAAGATGAAAAAGGGTGAAAGGAGAAGAATAAGGCTAAAGGGGTTATGGTTTTGAGGTTAAGAAAGAAGAGGCCAAAGGGGGTTAATAAAGAAGAAATTGAAGTTACAAAATAATACAAATTACCTTGATGTTTGTTGAAGATGGATTGAGGATGGCTTCTTGAGGATGCTTGTTGAAGATTTTGGAAGAGTTTCATTGCTTGAGCTCTTCTCTCCAAGATGGTGATGACTTCTAAGATGATTATTTTCTCCAAAAACCTACAGTAATATGCTAAGAACAAAAGACTAACTTGCCACTTAACCTTAGGTGAAGGAGAGCGGAGTATTTATAGCATTTTTGTGTGAAGAAATATGCCAAAATAAATGAATATTGAACCAATTTGAATTTCTCCAAGTGGGATCATGATTTAGTCAAGGTGAGGTTGGTGAAGATTCTCATGTGGGTTGGTGAGTCTCCAAGTTTGAATGGAAATCATGCACGTGGATTTGAATGGGACTTAAAAACTTTTTACCATCTTTTCTTGCTTTCACACAAGCACTTAAAGGGGTGGCACACTAAATGTAGCACCATTTTTCATGTAGGGGATGAACAGTCTAAGGTGAAGTTGGTGGGGATTCCCATGTAGGTTGGAAAATCTCCCATTTGGGTTGGTGAGCCTCCATTTGAGCTAAAAAGTCAAAAATGGATGTTCTTTGTCTTTTTTAAAGTCTTAAAGAGGTAGGTATATCTTTTAAAGTCTAATTTCATGTGGAAAGACAAAAATACATGTTGAATAATGATCCCTTAAGAGAAAATTTGTCATATTTCATAGAGGGGCCCTTGTGATGCTTGAATGAAGTCATCAAGCACTTTAGGAAGGGTCCCAAGTGGGGTATGAAGTCTCACATGAAGCCACATCACTTCTAAGCCATGTCACTTGCCATACCACCTCTCATATCACTTGGCGTGTCACATACCATGTCACTTGCCATGTCATCATGAATAGTGATAGTGGGTCCCATAGTGAATAGTACTTTCAAATAGTGATTTTAAATGATATTTGTGACTAAGAAAATAGTGATTTGGTTGGTTAAGAGAGCTTTTGGGAAGGTTTAAAATATTTTAGGAGATCTCGAGGCATTTAAGCATCAAAAACTGTAACTGTGTAGTTTTTTAGTGTCTACATTTTGCCTTTTTTTGTTATGCAACCTTCAATTGACAAGCTGCAAAACAAAAACTAATCGCTTGATCGAAAGTCAGGGTACCTTGAGTATGGGAGGTGTTCCCCCTCAAATCGAGAGTCAATGAGGAAAGGTTGAATCGGGTGTAGGTTTGATAAGCAGTTGATGGGGAGCCACTAGGAGGTGCCACAAGGTAGCTGGGTATGTGAAATATCAATGGGTTCACAAAATATGACTAAGCACAACAATCAAGATTACGTAGAGACTAAATGTGTCAATGTTGATAAAAATGTTAGGTTTTAAGATAAAGACAAGGTAATTAGTCTCCAGCATTGGTCACAGTTGATCGGGTTAATCTTATCAAGGTTCCTAGACAGGGTCGGTGTTGACTCAGGTATCCAGGGTAGGAAGTGATCCTAAAAAAAATAAAAATGGTTTGATTTTGCATGAGGTGATGCAAACATTTAAAAGTTCAACATGGTAAGGTTGGTCATTGCGGTTATTGCAAAAAGTGCCAATGTTCTGGGTCAAAAATAACTAACGTCAAGGTAGACGTTGTGAAGACATGGGTGGATTGGATATGGGTTAGAAGGGGATGGCCGAGCTGACTCCAGATTGACACAAGTGGACGTTACCTATATAGTTCCAGGGATAGGGATCCAAAAAGAATGTCAGGCAAATGTAGTTCTTTTTAGGCAAATGGTGTTGGTTAACTTAGTTGTCCCAATTGGATATCATATAGGTAGGTCCAATGAAGGACATTGGAAAAAGGTAAGCACCAAAGGGTGGAAAAGATGGCTATCAAATAATTTATGATGGGTGTGGTAGAAATGGTGGATGAGGTGAGCTAGGATGCAATTGAGATGATTGAGTCAACTATGTAAAAGGAATCTGTAGCCATGGATAAGCAGGTTGAAACGTGAAATTTCTGCCACCATCGTAAAGAAAAAGAAAAAGGAGAAATATGCTTTACTAGGCTTTAGAAAATATGGAACTAATCGAATGGACATGATGATCCGATGGGTTCTTTCATCACCATCCAAATAAGTTGACATTGTGCACATTCCACAACAATGTCATTGACAGGCTACAAAATGTTATTATTCAATGGTTCGGGGAAGTAAAGTAGCAAAGTGGGTAAATGAAAACTAGTGAAGATTCGAACCCTTGACCCTTGAGTCAGCAGGGCCCCAAAATAAGTAAGCATTGAGTTTTGAGGGAAGTCAGAGAAAGACGTTGAGGGACATTAGAATATGGAGTGAGGCGAATAACAATAATATTAATTAAATGAGGGATTAGGTTGTGGATTTCATGCATTAAAGTAAGGGATATTTCAAGGCATAAGAAGACATAGTCCAAAGGGAGAATCAAGGGAAATTTTTGGTTGGAAGGTTAGGGCGTGTGAGAGGGTGTAGCTATCATCCTCACGTGAGTAGCCCAAATCTTCCATTTGAAGGTGGTTTTAGTTTTGATTCTAACATCTTCAAAGGTCGAAGTAAAATGGGTTTAAAATATGCAAGACGAGAAGAGGTGGGGATTTTCATTCTGATGGCTGAATGACGCTCAGGTTTGCTAGTTGGTCATATGAGCCCGCGGTCTTGGCCAATTGTGTTATAGAGCTATAGGATTGGTATATATCTCATAGTAAACCAAAATCGAGTGAAAGACCTTGAAGGCCATAGCATGCTCAAAATGGGTAAAGGGTTGAAAAGGAAAAAAGTGATAGGGAGGGTGAAGGGAGTAGTTGGAGAGGGACAAAAAAGAGAGTCCATGTACAACATACAGAGGCATTAAAAGAAGAAAGGGATGATCCTAAAGTAAGGAACCTGACCATATTTTTTGTATTAAGGCAAGGGTGTGGAGGATACAAGGAAGCAGACAAAGAAATGTACACAGAAGCAGTACAACTGGTGACCTCACTCTAAAGAGGTGGAGGTATAATTGGAGAACATAAGGGAGATCCAACAAGGGATGAGGTAAAGGTGGACCAAGAGATGGATGAAGAGAAAACAATGAGGTCACAGATAAAGACAAATGTGGAGAAGGATGGAAGAAGCCAGACATGGTCCTATAGGTCGGGAAGAGCAAGGAAGGACATCAAGGGAGATGAAAAAAATGAAATGAAACAGAGAAAAGAGAAGAAAATAAAAGGTAAAATATTGGGCATGAGAGATGCACTAAAGAATGATGGATTGGAGAATTGAAAAGGATGGGGAGAGAAGTGTAACAATCATGAAGGGTAAGGGGAGAATGAAGGATATGGGCGGCCATGAAAGGTTTGAAAAGAAGTCTAAAAAAGACGAGAAAATAGTTTGGTGATGAAAATGCAAAACAAGGAAATAAATGGAAGAAAAGAAAACATGAGGAAAAAAGAGTGAAATGAGGACACAAAGAGGATGAGGGGAGATGGAAGAAGCAGGTGGTATATTGACCAAGTAAGCATGGGTGATGATATGCAAGGGAAGGAATAATGAAGCAAAGTAGATGGTGGTTTTGGAGATGAGAATGGGATGGAAAATGGGAAAAGGGTGAAGAACGAGGGAAAACAAAGGATGGGTGGACAAGAAGGTGAAAAGAGAAGGTATGTGTTAATCAGCTTATTAGAAGAGATTGACAAGCTGAAGGGGTGATTAGAAGAGATTGACAAGCTAAAAAAAATGGTGAGGTGGTGAAGAAATAGGGGGACACAATGAAAGGGAGTGAAATGAAACTAAAGGATGAAAATCAGAGATGATAAGAACAAAAAGGAAGAATTGAAGTAGGGATACAAACTACGGATACTCACACAGATGCAAAAGATAAGTGAGTACCGAGATGGAAAGAAGAAAATGGGAATGTAAAAAGGGCCATAGGAAAAAAAAGATAAGAAGAAAAGGGCAATTATGGAAGGCCTCTCAAAGAATAAATACCCAGGGAGAAACTAGTTGTGGAAGAAAAAGGGGAATATAGAAAAGATGAAAGGATGGAAAAAAAGCAAACATGAAGAATAAAAAATGGGTACGGTGGGAAGAGTGGCAGAATGGCAGAGAGTGGTGGTACATGTAAATAAAAAGTGTAACAATAGAAGAAATAGAAAGATTGCAAGATGCACAGTACGAAGTGGAATGGGTGAGGAAAAGAGAGTGATAGAGGGGGTATCCAAGGGGGAGGGGAGATGAGGACGGAGAAAGAAACTGAAGGGGATAAAGGGCAAGGTTGGTAATAAGTTGAGAGGCAAAAAATGCAAAAGGTGGGTGGGGAAGTGGGTCGTGAAGCATGCACAAATAAAGATGACGGGGAGGCCAACAAAGTAGAGTAGGAGGCAACTTTACAAGAGGTAAGGGGAACCAATGGGGAATGTTATCAACCCTTGTGTTAAAAGAGATTGACAAGTTTGAGGTAGGGGGATATTTAGGAGATAGGTAGACAAGTGGAAGAAGAGATTTTAGGTGAGAATGGCAAATAAAGTAAAGGAAGTGGTCGAGATGACCTCAGTAATTGAGCACTGCCTACAGAGTCCAAAAATACCTCAGACCAATGTAGTTTTCCTAACAATGAGGGAAAGACTTAAGAAGTATTAGATGGTGTTAAAACATAAGGATGTTGAAGAAAAAATTCAAAGATTCCTTGATGTAGGACGCCCTAAGAGGGCATTGTTAGCAGTAGAAATGAGTGAAGAAAAAAAGGGGATGGGAATTAGTTGTTAGTCGCTGAGCTGCCCCTAGAGCAGTGCCTACATAATCTGTGGACATCAGGCGAATGTAGTTCAACAAGGTTTGCATGAGTGGTGTTCAAATTGGTTGCCCCAATTTGATGGACCACATGGGTTGGTTTGGGCTGAAGTAGAAGGTCTAGTGAAACAATAGTTTTGGGTTTTGGTGAAGGTGTCAGTGAAAGTGAATGGGGTTGGTTGGTAAATAGTTACCACAATGATCCCACATTTAGTAGGATGAGAGATACGGATGGGCAAGGTCGGATAGATTAGAAGGGTACACAATGTGAAGTACCACAAATAATCTTCAATAGAGATAATTCAAAGAAAAGGGGTTTTTGTGAGGAGGTTGCATCTTATAAAATTGTGCGAGTGTAGGAGTTTAGAGATAGTGTCTACCACTACGAGCTGAGTTTTAGGAGGTGGGGGTCTATCCGGATCTGCAGAGTCACTGTGGCCAAGGTTCATCACCACTACAAGCTGAGTTTTAAGGGCAGTAGTGAAGTGACGACCTACAAAGAATTTATTTGACAGTCAAGTAGATTCTACAAGGAAGTTATCAACATGGTGAGCGACAGAAGATAGACCTTGCCTGACCCAAGAGCTGCATGGGTAGGCTAGACAAATGGTGGCCATATTTGCATCTTGTGCCCCAGTTGCTTGGAACTGCAGACATTGGGTCCCATTTAAAAGAGGCCTTGGTATTAGGGAGCTATGTGGTCTAGGATATTGGTGATACAATTAGATCAGATAGTCATTCCCCTGCTATGGGTAGACTCTCAGCTGGTACAAAAGAAAAGATTGCCATGTTCGAGCAGACACTGCCAATTGTTAGGATCTGATGTTTAGAGCTTGTGGCAATGGGTTGGTAGGAATAGGAGGGTAATGTGTTGGATATTGTTGGTTGAATGTTATTATGCATGAGGTTGTGTGGATACTTATGAATGTTATGGTTATGGTTATGATTGGTATTTTTATGGTTGTTGTAATCTCACTTAATGTAAAAGAAATGACCATTGTTGTTGCAATATTGGATGGTACAAGTCATGGTGAAAACATCGACCATGCACACTAAGATAAGAATAGGGCTTGATGCTTTATTTTTGACAAGGACTCAAAATAGGCTCGAAGTGAGATTAGCTTAATGAACATAAGCCCTTCAAATGTTGCGCATGAATGGTCGTTAGTTGATAAAAAAAGGTTTCATGATCACAGGGTGTCAAGTAAGCTCTAAATCTCTTGATTTACAGATAGTCAAAAGGGAAGATGGGTGATATGTTGTGTGAAGGGTAATGGGTGATATGTATGATAACTTCATGTGAATTAGTTTGCCCTTTCTATAGGTGACCTAAGAACGGTATTAGACAAGTCCATGTCATATGCTAGATGTGGACTGATCAATGCGAGAAGTTTACATGGGAAAGTCGATTGCGGCTTCCAACTTATTATGTTACTTGAGAGTCGATTGCGGCTTTAGAATTGGTTTTGATAGTGGACCTTTTGCTTTATTGTTGTCTATGGGAAGTTGATCGATGCAAGAAGCTTCTATGAAATTGCTCTACTTTTGACAAAGTTATCACAACCATCCTTTAAGGGATTGGTCTAAGCTTATTGGCTTTGTTTTGATATTCTTTATAGTTGTCCTTCAAGGGAGCAGTCTACCTTACATATGGCAATTTTTGTTTTTGTTTTTGATCAGCTATATTTCGCGGGAGCAGTCTGCAATGCTTAAGATATTGACCCAGTTAATTATTTCAAGATGAAATGTGTTTAGACATGGACCGGTCTAATTAGGTTCAGAGGCTTACCTTTATGAAGGTAAAACTTTACACTAGAAGGTTCATGATATGTGAAAGGGTGTGGTTTTGAGAGATAATGACCATGGAATTTCATCTTGTTAGAGATGAAAAGTATCCATGAGAACCATGCTAGGGTAGAGCCATGGTACCCATATTTAGGATTAGGCCATGACTATCACGGTTAATAAAATGGTTCTATGTCGTAATCAATTATCCTGAAAAGGGGAGGAGGAAGGTTGGTGAAGGTGAAAATCTCATAATCAAGGGACAAGCTTAAGTTAGACAAACATGTGAACTTGATCCTTCTTTAACAGAAAAATGGATGTAGATGCAAAGCATTAAGAGGCTCAAGTTCTGATTTGCCTTCGAGAGGGCAAATGATAAGCTCCTGATCCATACTTATGGGTGATGATGTAGGGTCCAAGCCAATTGAAAACAAACTTGTCTCATTTATTCTTCTCCATGTTGGTCACATGTTAGTTTTCTTTTAGGACGATATCTCCAATATTGAATCCCTGTTGTTTGAGGTGCTTGTTATACGTGCGTTTGATATGCTCTTGATAGATACGGAAGTGGGTGAGAGCTGCTAAATGATGCTCGTCAAGTAGCTCAAGTTGAGCAAAATGATGTTGACAAAAATCTTTTTCAAAAATGAGCTCCTTAAAAGATATGCGAAGAGAGGGGATTTGGACTTTAAGAGGCAAGACTGCCTTTATTCTGAAGACTGGAGAGAAAAAGGTAGCACCAGTGGAGGTTCAAATTCTAGTGCGATAGGCCCATAAGGTGAATGGGATGTGTAAGTGCCAATCCCGACTTGAAGCATTGACAACTTTGGTTAATATTTTGGTGAGGGTTTTATTAAAGACTTCCACTTGTCCATTTTCTTGTGGTTGGTAAGATGAGGAAAAGCTTAAATCAATGCCAAATGCATCACAAAAACCTTGGACTTGTTTATTCTTAAAGGATTTTCCATTATCAGTGATGATCTTATGAGGAACACCAAAGCGACAGATGATATGGTGGTTGATAAAGTCGACAATTTTTCCTACTTTGGTGGAGATTAGAAGAATAATTTCCACCTACTTGGTGAAGTATTCGGTGGATGTGATGATGGAGCTATGCCGCTACGAAGAATGGGGGTTAATTTCCCCAATGAGATTAAGCTCCCATTGAGAGAAAGGCCAAAGGTCCTTAGATATTTGGAGGCTATTGACTGGCACATGATGTAAATTAGCATGTTGTTGACATTTAACACACTTTTTTACATAATCACAATAGTCTTGGTTGAGGGTGGGCCAATAGTAACCAAGGTGAAGGATACGTTTAGCAACTGCTAGGTTGCTAAAGTTTCCCCCACAGATCCCATCATGTGTTTCTTTGATGGCATGAGAAGCTTCATGGCTACATAAGCAGCGAAAAAGGAGACCATCAAAACCATGTTTGTAAAAGATTCCCCCTAGTATGGTGTAACGAGAGGTACTCAGAATAAAATCTCTTCGGGCATTCCTAGTGAGGTTAGGAGGAACAATGCCTAGGTTGAGGTAGTTGAAAGTTTAGTTATACCAAATGTTGGATGGGGATTCCTCTACATTACAAATGGTAGGGAGGTCGGATTGGCCATAAGAGGGTGTGGTAAAATGATGAACGATGACAAATATTTTGGAATTGGAAGGCTGAGAAGGAGTCTGAGAAGCAAGGCAGGCCATTGTATCCACAAATTTATTGGTAGATCGGGGAATGGATTGGACTAGGTAATGCTCGAATGATTTTAAGATTTTGTCAACTAAAAGTTTGTATTTTAGCAAGACATACTTCTTACATTGATAGGACCCATTGACCTGGTTGACCACAAGCTGAGAATCACCAAAGACATGGATTGTCTTAATTCCCAAGCTTTGAGCAGTTAAGAGACCTATCACTAGGGCTTCAGACTCGGCCATATTATTGGTGCATTCAAAGTCAAGTTTGAAGGAGAGAGGAAGGGGTTCACCATCGAGAGGAATGAGAATAACTCCGGCACCCCATCCTTGTTGGCATTTAGAGCGATCAAAAAACATGGTCATTTGGTAGGTTATGTCATCTTCTTGAAAAAAGATTCGCGATAGACTCATCTGAAAAGACAAGAGGGGGTGGTTGGTTATTTCTAGAGGAGCTTCAACTAATTGATCGGCAATGACTTGACCTTTAATTGACATTTGTTAGAGGAATTCAAGGTCAAATTTAGCTAGGAGCATGAGCCACAAAGCCATACGCTGATTTTGGTATGGTTTAAAGTGCATGTATTTGAGCGGGTCGGTATTAATGATGACGTAAGTTTTATGGTTAAGAAGGTAGTGGCGGAGTTTGGTGGCCACGAAGGTAAATGCTAAGAAAAGTTTCTCGGTGTGTGTATACTGGGTTTCATATTCTACAAGTGTACGGCTAATGTAGTATATGGCTTACTCTTTGCGTTGTTCATCTCGGTGAGCCAACATTGCCACTAGGGAATGGTCGGTGGTAGAAATATATAGGTAAAAGGGGTGGTCATCATTCGGAGGGGTGAGGACAGGTGGTGACAAAAAGTACTGTTTGAGCGAATGAAAGGCCTTTTAACAATCACTACTCTATTTGAAATATACATCCTTCCTCAGAAGGTGATGAAAAAGTTGGCACTGGTCTGAAAGTTAGAAGAAAAAATGATGAATAGATTGAAGTTTGCCCTGAAGGCTACGAAGTTGTTTAAGGTTGGTTGGAGGAGGCATGTCCAAAATTGCTCTGACTTTAGCAGGGTCTACTTCAATTCCGCGAAGAGAGGCGATGAAGCCAAGAAGCTTTCCTGAAAGGACCCAAAAAATGTATTTCTTGGGATTTAAGTGAACATTATAACAGATGAGGCATTCAAATATGATTGTAAGAATAGCCAAGTGGTCTTTTCAAAGTTTGCATTTCTCGAGAAGGTCATCCACATAGTCTTCTATGATCTTATAGATGATATCATGAAAAATATAAGTCATGGCATGTTGATAGGTTGCACCAACATTCTTTAACTCGAAAGCCATGATTCTATACCAAAAAGTTCCCCAAGGGGTTGTAAAGATAGTTTTATGTTGATCTTCAAGAGCAATCAAGATCTGATTATAACCTGAAAACCCATCCATGAGAGATAACATCTCGTGGCTGACCATAAGATTAACAAGATGGTCAATGCTAGGGAGACGAAACTCATATTTGGGGTAGGCGAGGTTAAGGTCATGAAAGTCCACACAAATATGTAAACCCCCATTGACTTTGGTGACAGAGACGATGTGTGAGACCCATTGGGGGTAGTCAATGGGTTGAATGAAGTTTACAGATAAGAGACGTTGAAACTCTTCTTTGACGATAAGGGTTATGTGAACATGCATGCGTCGAAGTTTCTATTTAACAGGTTTAGCATCATGGTGAGTGACTATGTTATGGGTAACAATGGTGGGGTCAATCCCAGGCATATCATTATAAGACCAAGTGAAGGCTATGTTGCGGTCTTGGAGGAAAGAAGAGAAATCTTGAAGTTCCTTGGTATTCAATGATTGGCCTAATTTGACAATGCGAGGGTCATCCAGAGTGCCCAAGTTGATATTGATGTTAGATTCATTCAACATAGTCAGGGCCTCAAGAGGAAGGGATTTGTGGATATAAGACTTCCTCGCACCTAGGTAGGTAAGAATGGAATCATCGTCTTGATGTTAGATGGTGTTGATGGTGGGAGAATCATTCTCTATCATTTTAGGATGTACGCGTGGAAGGACCTTGGTTTGACCACTCTTTTGGTAGATGAGAGGGCCCAAACTTACAGTACTGATTAAAAAAAAAGTTAGGAGGGATGATATCAGGGTCTTCAGGTGGAGAAAGTGATTGGGTTGGCAAGGATGGGATATTTTCCTCTATGGTGGCAATGGGGTTGGGTGAATTGGTGGATTCTTGAGGTGGTTCGTACCCAAGGCCAAATGACTCATGAGGTTGCAAAGTTTGGAAATGGGGTAACTCATGAGGCCCTTGTTCATAGCGACTGAGGCCAAATCCTTTCCAAGCACATCTATGAAGATACAACTTAATGAACTCTGGTTTGCTAAGATAGAAAAAATTAGAGGTAAACAGTTGGATGGATGATGTAGTGGTAGGGGTTGGAAGCGGTTGATCAAGTCCCCTATAAATGAAATTCGTTTGATGGTTAGGGAGACCAATGGGGATGATGGTTCTAATGGTAGGGTCGTAAGAAGGGTCATGTCTGAGATTCCCATATTCTTGGGAGGTAAGGAAGGCATCTAAGGCTAAGAGTCTATATTCCTCAAAAGAAAGACATTGGAATGTGCTTATCACAGGGTCTTCTACATGAATCTAGGAAGAGGGGATAAATGGGCTAGTGGAAGCTTCATCAACATTAGGTGTGGAAATGCTATGGGTTTTGACTGGTGAGGTTGTGTTGTTGGTAGATGGTTATGCAGTGGATAAGGGAGGAAGAAGAACATCATTGGGCCGATATGTCATATTACAAGATGTAAAAGGACTAGGGTCAGCTTAGATAGTCACAACTTGCCCTTCATGTTCAAACTTGACACATCGATGTAGGGTGGAAGGGACACAATTCATGGCACAAATCCAAGGGCGTCTGAGTAAAATATTGTATTGAAACTCTCTTTCTACAACATAAAAGGGTTCAAGAATAGTATGAGGTCCTACACAAATGTGGAGGACAACTGTGCCCAAGGTGGTAGCCATAGTATCATTGAAAGAAAGAAGAACTATTAAGCTTTCAGACATGATGTTTTTAGGTAACTACAGCTGGTCATAAGCATGGGAGGAGATAATATTGATGCTAGCTCCCCCATCGATCATCACCCTTTTGATGAAGGTTTGAATGATATATGCCATAATGAAGAGAGGGGGATTGGGATCCTCTAAATGAACATAAGGTATTTCTGAATTTTTAAAGGTGACAAGGTTGGAAGTCTGAAGGGTACCAACAAAAGCGGCTAGAGGCTAAGGATCATCGGGTTGGACCTCGATGGATTGTAGAGCCTCTATGAACACTTGACAATGATGGGGAGAGATAGAGATTAACTCATACAAGCTCATCTTTGTTGGAGTTTGCTGAAGTTGTCTGAGGATAGCTTTTCGAATGGATATTGCATATGGGTTAGGGTATGGAGGGTTAGATGGAGAGACACTTAAAATAGACACTTTGGGTTTGTTTGGAGATGGAGACGGTTGGGTATTATTAGCTTGAGAGTTCAGGGAGAGTTAAGTCCAAGGAATGGATGCCTTAGTCTTCCCTTTATCCTTTTGTTGGGCCTAAGATCGGGTAACCATGTGAATAGTGTGGATAAGGGGGTTCTCTGGGTTGGATGGTTGCTTTGGTTCCTCCTCTTCACTTTTGAGTGAGATCAAAGGTTGAATGGGTTGAGTAGGTGGTTGGATTGGCAATGGGGATGAAGGAGGTTTGTCCGATAACAGATCATCATCTTTGTAGAAGTTATGAACCAACATTTGGAGAGATTTATAGTTCTCAATGTCATGTCCTGGTGCCTATGATATGCACATATCAAGTTATGATTAAACCAAGAGGGTTTGGTACGTGAAGGGTCAAAAGGTTTGATGGGTGGTAAGCTCAAAGAAGAAGTTTGCAATAACCACTAGAGGGTGGTCAAGTAAGATTCAATTAAAGGTGGTAAAGGTTTAGTGGTTTTTGTTTTGGGTGTTGAAGTAGAAATTTGTGGGGACATGGGTTTGGTTATAGGTGTCTTAGGTAAAGTGGTATACTTGGTTGACGGTTTTGGTTTGGGTAAGGTGGTCGATGAGCTAGAGGCAAATGACGGTAAGGTAGGTAACTTAGGGATTATTGGTGTAGTGGGAAAAGGTGCTTTAGAGAGCAAGTATGAAGGTGTGACCAATAAAGGTAGTGGGGTTTTGGTAAAAATGGTGGATTTTATGTTTAAGGTAGAGGGATGGAAACCCAGAATGGAGGGCAAGGTTGAGGGAGGTAAAATCTGGGGTTTTGAGCCCTTTGGTGATTTTACCTCTTTGGTTGTTTTAGTTGTTGGTTTTGAAGGGGATTTGATCACTTTAATTATCTTGGTGGGTTTAGGTGTTTGAGGGTGAATCAATTTGGAAGGGGTTTTGGTTGGTTGAGTGGAGGTTTTAGTTGTTTTAGAGGGGCTAGGTTGGTCTATCAAAGAAGGGGTTAGAAGTTCCAGTTTGGTTCCCTTACCTTTATCTTAACCTTTGATAGAAGGTTTTGCAATTAGAGGTTGGGTAGATGGAGTCATCTTCTCTTGTGAGATAGCTTCCAAAGAGGGGGTGGATGGTTCTGAGATAGGGGAGGCAGTTGTGGCATCCTCAAATGGAGGTGTGGATATGGTTGCTTCCTTTGTTTGGGTGTCCAAAGGAATAGAAGGTAGTCTTTTTTCTTCCAATAGGGGAATGGGGAAAGAAGCAGTTGAGGTAACATTTTATTCGTCAATGGGTTCACTAGTAACCACATTCATAATATGTGTCTCATGAGATGATCCAATTTTATTTTCATGATGAGGGGTAGAAGGAGCATGATTAGGGAAAGGTTTGTAGAATATGTTGAGGGCTTGGTTTGGTGGCACATCAGGATTGTCCAATGTGAGCTCCCTCTTGTCAATGAGGGATTGGATAATGTATTTAAAGGTATTGCATTTGTTCATGTCATGTCCTATGACTCGATGAAAATCACAATGGTCATTCTCATTATACCAAATGGGCACGGGAGGAGAAGTATCAAACTGTTCGGGTGGTTTAATTAGTGAAAGTTGGATGATTTTGGCTTTTAGTAACTTTTCCAAAATGGAAGGATAAGGCTCCCCAAGTGGATTTAATGACTTATGGTTATTCCAAGTTTAGTTCCTTTGGTTTTGGTTTGGATAGTTGAAGGGGTCAGAGGTTTGGTTCCTTGGGTTCTATTGGTTGGTAGATGGCGGAGGTGTGGCTTTGAGGACAATAGTGTTGGCAGTGGCTTTGCTCGTAGAATTGGAATTGGTTGTGTTGTTTGGTTTAGGAGAGGGATCGTTGGTTTCATAAATTGGGTTTTTGTTCTTCAACTTTAATCTTTCCTCATCAATGGCTCTATTCTCTAGGTTGTGAGCCATGGTAAAAGCTTCATCGAATATTCGAAAGCTTTGGACATGCAATGTGGATGAGATGTGTTTTGCACATACCCAAGCAAAGAGTTCTATGAGCTCAGGTTGAGGCAATGAAAAAGAAAGTTGGTTTATTAGGCTCCTCCAATGAGCCACAAAATCAGCAATAAATTTATCTTCGAATTGCCGAATGGAGTAGAGGTCGGTAATAGAAACTTTCTTGGATATATTGATCGAAAAGTGATCCAAAAAAGTTTGGGCTAGTTGGGCGAAGGAGAAGATGGAGTGTTTTGGGATGGCACTATACTAATCCAATGTTGGTCTAGATAAGGACATAGGAAAGGTACAGAGGAGAGCGTCATCATGGGCAATCAAGTAACATGTGTGCCTAAATGCTCTTAAATGTTGTTGAGGGTCCTCCTTGCTTTGAAATTTAGAGAATTTTGGCAATTTCCATTGTAGAGGATATGGTCGGAGAGGGACAGATGGATGGATGGGTAGTCATCTTCTCCATTAGCATCTTGACCAAGTCCATTTGAGGTTGTTGGGTTGGATAAGTATATGACACATTTTGTTGGGGTTGGGTGACATCGGAATAACTAGTGGATGGTTGGGATGATGTTATGTGTGTGTGTGAGGTCACATAAAGTTGGGTGGAAGGTGAAGGTATGTATACTTGTGTGTTAGGAATATATTGATAAGATGTCATGGGTACATGTTGGAAGGCTGAGGTTGGGGGGTTTATGTGTGGCATCGAAGCAGTTAGTGGGTTAGTTGGTTGAAGGTTGGTAGTGGCCAAAGTGTTTATAGGGGGAAGTGTTTGTGTTATTGAGAGCACTATATTTTGAGATTGGGTTGTGGTTGAGGTATTGGTTTCTATCGAAAGATGGAAGCGGGAGTGGAGGATAATGCCATAGTAGGTGGGGTGTAGGTGACTAAGGGTAGGGTTGAACCCTCTTGGTGTGTGACAGGAGGTTTTTGGTTGGGGGGGTGGAAGGTTGGTTTTGGTTTCGGTGGATGGGATGTTGGAAGAGGTGTGGGTCAACAATGGTTGGGTTGAAGTGGTACCCACCATAAGGTGGGGTGGCATGCCAAGAGGGGGTTCAGTAGAGAAAACGAAGCAAAAGGGGTGCAGTGTGGCATGGTATTGAGGTAGTGTTGTAAAGTCACTTGATTATTATCAAAGAAGGCAACAAAGTTAGGATCCCCTTCAGATATGATTAGGACCCTAGAAGGAGAGGGAGGAGGGGAACTCTCAACGTGAGGGGAACTCTCAATGTCTGAGGTATACTCCATATGTGCGGAAGAAAATGGGCGTTGATTAACTTGATTTTTGAGTTGTTGTCTAGTAGTGACCATATAGGAAAATAAGGAATGCAAAGGTAAAACTCTCAACTCAAACAAGAAGCAACCAAAAATATTTCAAAGCAATCAACATAAACACCAGAACTGTGTTTAGCTTAGGATTACTTTTTAAATCACTTTTGGCTTATGCCTTAAAGAGTGTGGAGGGGAAGTTGGTTTGATATGGGTACTAAAAAGGCAAGCTATAGTTGGTTTTGGGTTGTTTAGGTGCTCAAAAGAAATATTTGTGTTAAACTTCAGTGCATGGCTTGGTATTGGGGTCTACCCCCTCACTTCACAATCTCGTAGCGATAAGGGTGTCGGGTGCTTAGTCAAGATATACTGAGTCCAGAGTTTATAATCAACCAAAGAGTTGATTTGGTTCTCCCCTTGGTGGTGAAATCTAAGTGGGATAGCCGAGAGGGGGTAAGGTTACCATTAGGTGATGAAATTCCAGTCGGTCCTTGTCTCAAGTATTGTTTTGATGTGTTGATTAGTCAGTGGTTTGGCTTGATATGTGAATACAAGTGAAAGATACAATAAAATTATTGTTCCTCCTAGTTACTAGATGAACTACGATTAACAAGCAATTCAATGGATGCAAAGTGTTTGTTTTAAACCCAAAATAAAATTTTAGATTTATTTAAATGCATACAAAATCTCTAAATGCAATTTAAATGAAAGATGAAAGTCTTAATCTTAGGATGATTGTTCTTTTTATTTCTTTTAAGATGTAAAAAAAAATGAACTTTAACTTTTCTAAAAATGCAACTAAAACTTGTGTTTTTTTTTAAAGAAAAGAAAACTTAATTTTCTTAAAAATGAAACTAAAAATGCAAGAAAGTATGCAACTAAGAATGTAAGTAAATATGCAACTAAACATGCAATTAAAAATGCAACTAAATGATCTTTTTTACTAATGCAACTAAATGAATTTTTTTCCACTAATGCAACTAAATGAAATGTTCACTAATGCATTTATAAATGTCTTAAGACATCTAATGGACCCAAGAAAACTCAAGGGTCCCACCGGACGTGCGAAAATATTTTTCTCAAATTTTTTGCTTTTCTTAAGTCTTTGAAAAGAAAGAAACTAGTGATAAGGGGTGTGTAGAAAAACTGTTAAAAATATGCGCATTGAATCCAAGTGATTGTGGAGAGCTCCTCTTAGACTTGGGAGGATGACCTGCAAATAAGAAAACACTAAAAGAAACTTGTTTGTTAGATAAGTAAATTGGTGGATTGCCTAGTGTGAGCTAGATCTTAGAAGTATTAGTTTTCTAGGAGGTTGTCAATCCACCTGCTTTAAACACTTAAATTGAAATAATGAAATGAAAATTTTTTGCATAAAAATAGAAAATTAATGATATTAAAAACAACAAGTAACTAAATTTGAGACAATGAATTTAAATGCTTTGCTAAATTAATCAAAATAAAGTAACTAGTTTGATTATACTAATGCTGAAAATTGGTGAAAGCAAGGTTTTGGTTTTGGGTTTGAAAATGGTTTGGTTTGTCTTGTGACAAGGGCTAAAGTTTTGGTTGAGGTTGGTAAATGTTCAAATTGGTAAAAAGGGTAAGAAAGAAATAAATCAAAAGGGATAAATTGTGAATAGATAAATGGATGAAAGGGATGAGAAAGAAAGGAGGTAAAAGGGGATAAAGGGATAAATTGTGAGGGGGCTAATGGGTAAATGGAATAAAGAGAAAGAAGAGGTTAAGGGTAAAGAGAAAAAGGGGTGAAAAGAGAAGAATAAAGCCAAAGGGGTTATGGTTTTGAGGTCAAGAAAAAAGAGGCCAAAGGGGGTTAAGAAAGAAGAAATTGAATTTACAAAACAATACAAATTACCTTGATGTTTGTTGAAGATGGATTTATGATGGCTTGTTGAGGATGCTTGTTGAATATTTTGGCAAAGTTTCGTTGCTTGAGCTCTTCTCTCCAAGATGATGATGACCTCCAAGATGATTACTTTCTCCAAAAACCTAGAACAATATGCTAAGAACAAAATATGAACTTTCCATTTAACCTTGGGTGAAGGAGAGGGGGGTATTTATATCATTTTTGTATGAAGAAACATGCCAAAATAGAGAAATATTGAAGCACTTTAAATTTATTCAAGTGATCTCATGATTTAGTCAAGGTGAGGTTGGTAAAGATTCCTATGTGGATTGGTGAGTCTCCAAGTTTGAATGGAAATCATGCACATGGGTTTGAATGAGACTTAAAGAATTTTTACCATCCTTTTTTGTTTTCACACAAGCACTTAAAGGAGTGGCACACCAAATGTAGCACCATTTTTCATGTGGGAGATGAAAAGTCTAAGGTGAGGTTGGTGGGGATTCCCATGTGGGTTGGAAAAGCTCCCATTTGGGTTGGTGAGCCTCCATTTGAGCTAAAAAGTAGAAAATGGATGCTCTTTGTCTTTTCCAAAGTCTTAAAGAGGTAGGTATCTCTTTTAAAAACTAATTTTATGTGAGAAGACAAAAATACATGTTGAATAATGATCCTTTAAGGGGAAATTTTTCACATTTCACAGGGGGCCCTTGTGATGCTTGAATGAGGTCATCAATCACTTTGGAAAGGGTTTCAAGTGGGGTATGATGTCCCACATAAAGCCACATCACTTCTAAGCCACGTCACTTGACATATCACCTCCCATGTCTCATACCATGTCACTTATCATATAACTTGCCATGTCATCATGAATAGTGATAGTGAGTCCCACAGTAAATAGTACTTTTGAATAGTAATTTTGAATGATATTTGTGACTAGGAAAATAGTGATTTGGTTGGTTAAGAGGGGTTTTGGGAGGGTTTAATAAGTTTTAGGGGATCTCGAGGCATTTAGGCAACGAAAATTGTAAGTGTGCAGTTTTCTAGTGTCTACACACATCATACAAGCTTGAAGTTGAATAATGTAAATAAAATTGACATTTTTTCATTGTCTTTGATGGAAAAGTATTACACAACCTTCTCAAAAATCCCATATTTATGAACTTATCTATTTTTTCTCAGATTCTTGGAGTTATCTTGGTATTTTTCTTATCGTATCTCCTTCTCCTACACACCTCTATCTCTTATTTCTCTTAGTTCTCCCTTCACTAAAAAAATCCTAAACTCTCTCAAACTGCCTAATCATCCTAGTAAACTTAACCCAAGCTTTTAACCTCAATTGAATTTGACTTAATGACATATGAGTTAAGACATTTGGTTTGTTATAAATCATGCCTAGGAGCTTCCTTAACCCCTCTAAGAAAGATCATGACCTTTGTTTGCATTAGGAGATGATAAAGACCCGTAAAATATCTTTTACAAATTCAAATTTTCAAATACTTAGTTTTGATGGGAAAATGGAAAATAAAATAAATAAATTTTAGAATGCTAGTGTGACAACCTCCCTAATGACTAAACAAGACTTTTTAAACCTATTCAAAAATAAAACCTAAATAAATATGACAAAATGAGTCTTTTAGGTCTATGTTCCTATATCAAGGTCCTTGAGTTAAAAAAAATTCATGAGTTCCAGCTCATGAGGTCTTCAATGCTACTCTAATTCATACTTAACCATGTTATAAGCTTGCTCCATGTTAAGTTTCAGATTCTCAAAGCCTTCAATAAATTTTATATGTTATTCCTCAATTGGTTAAAATTGAGTCTTACACCTACATAACTCTTTGAGAACCAACTTGTTCGCATGCTCTATCACACTTTCTTGTCTCCAAATTAGCTTGAATACCCTCCACATTGGTTGGAACATCAACACAAACCAATTGTTCAATCACCGTTGTCATATCAATCACTTGGTCAAATTATTCACTCCACCTCTCATACCAATGAACATGTTGGACTGCTCCACACTTAGTCCTTATGTTATCTATCTTATCCATGGATAGACCTGCACAATGCACAAAAATATTAGGGAAAATGAGAGTTCCCTCATTCACCTCAATAACCTTCATGCTCCAAAGACATATTGTTCGACTCCTCTTCAATGCTAGCATACTTGTCATGTTTTTCACTCTCACAATGAGCTCTCAAAAGCTCCATATCAATTACCTCCAAGGTTGTATTCTCCATAATCACATCTCTAATTTTAGCTCCTTTGCATAGCTTAACCTTTTAAATTATCTTCTTGTGTGCACTTACTTGCACAACCTATACAACAAATTCTTCCACCATGGAAACATACAACTCTACTTGGTTGCTCTCTTCCTCTATCTTCAACTCTACATGGCTTCCACTTTCCTTCAATTCTATTACATCTATCTTCTCCTTCTTGAAAATTCCTTCCTCTATGAGTTGCTCACATCCTTATTGATCCTTATTGTTTTTAAACTCAACTTTGTGTTCTTCGCCACCAACCTCTTCTTTTATTAGTTGTAAGAACTTTTTCTACTCACTAACAACACCTTAGTACTATTTTCAGCTTCACTACTATCTTTCAATGGTGTTAAAGTATGTTTTTTGTCATCCTTCTCCAATGTATAGGTGTTACTCATTCCATCATTTATAGCCCTTCTATTAAACTGTCAATGTCTACCAAAAAATACATGATAAATATCGATGGCATAATCTCACAAAGTACCTCATCCTTATAGCTACCAATCTTAAAATCAACTTGACATTGCTCATTGACTAACATTTGATGTCTTTTTTGTAGCTAAGATACATTGTATGGTATAATGATGTAATAATCTCTTCAATCCTATTTTTTCAACTTTTTCTGAAGAAATCAAGTTATACGTACTACCATTATCACTAATAACCTTACAACACTTATCTTTGGATTACCACTATCAATGATAACCTTACAACATTTACCTTTGGGCTTGCATGTAGTCCTAAACAATGTGTTCCTTTAAAATGGTTCATTCACTTCCGTGTTTGGCTTAAGCAATTCTCTGTTCATGAATAAGGATTCTCCCACTTCAGGTTCTTAAACATGTGACGGTGATTTGACACTTTTTATTCAGCTTAAACAACTTGATTGCTACTTTCAGTTCTTGTATGGCTTTGTTTGTTGATTCTTAGAACATTCATATGCCCTATGGATAACATACTTGTTATATTTAAAACATTTTCCCCAAAGTCCTCCTCTACTTCTTGTATATGGCCTTCTTCCTCTGTATGAATAGTCTCCTTTTATACTATTTTCTTGACCTTGATAGTTGCTTGCTTTTTCATTATGAACCTGTAACTAACTTCTACCTCCTCAGTGTCCTCTAGTTTTGAAATTTCTACCTCCTCTAGATTGTTGAGTTTGTCTTCTAACCAATTTATCTTTTGTCTTGAGAGCAAAATGATAAGCTTTTTCAACTGATCTTGGTGACAATAAACTAATTTGATCCCAAATATTGAATCTCAAACCATTGATATACCTTGCTATTTTCTTAACATTTTCTTTTATATGACCAACTCTGATTTTAAGCTTGTAGAATTCTTCAATGTAGTCCTTTACACTCATGTCTTTTTATTTCAAGTTTTGGAGTTTATTGAACAAATTTGTTTGATAGTTTACATGTATGAATTTGGATGAGTTTGGCTACTATTTTGTCCCATGAATTGATTTTTTGTTTATTTATTTTCTTTCTTTCCTTTTAGACACTATCCCACTAAAGAGATGCATGTCCCTTCAACCTTGTACAAACAAATTTGAATTTATTATTTTTAACTATTCCTTCAAAGTCAAAATATGTGTCTATTGTAGCTATCCAATTTATCAATTCTTTAATATTTAAGCTACCTTCATATGCTGGAACTTCTAATTTGAGCTTGGATCATATTCCTATGACGACTTTCAAGTGTCTTTCTCCTATTTTCTCTTTATCTTCTTCTGCAACATCTTCTTGTGGTTCTTTCTCTCTTTAACTCACATCACATGTTGCAACACCTCTTCTTTGGGTAATTTATATTGCCTCCAAACATGCTTGCAGATTTCTCAACTCTTCCAACAACACATCCATTGGTTGTCTTTTTGGACTTCCTTTAGCATCACCTCTTACTACTCTTCTAAGTGCCATTCTTGCACTCTTTTGCAAGTTTATTTTTTACAACCTGATCTTCACTCTTTTCAAATAAATATTTCTCCTTAGGTCACTCTAAAGTACAACCAAACCCTGCTTTGATACAAAAATAATGGAGAGGGTTAAGGAAGATCAAACTTACAAATTGCTTAAGAGAGAGATAATCAGGGCTAATACCTTATTGACTACAATTCCAACAAAATAAATATTTTTCTCTGATAGAAGAATCTCTTACACATTCATTTAATATTATCTCAACTTATTATACTAATTTATACCTTTATCCAAACTTGAAAATGTAAGAAAAAATAAAAACAAGGTTTCAAGACCTTCATTCTAGGTCTACAGACAAAGTTTATTTAATAACTTGAGTTGTAGTTATCTTCAAACCTTTAAACCAACTTTAAAACCTCACATTTTCCTTCATACACGTCTTTACAAAAATTCATTGCATCTGGCTAGGTCATTTTCAAGTTATGATAATTGTAGTGTTTCTAGTGCTCTAAATAAGCCTTGTTTTAGGCCTGTAATTTGAGTTTTTTAATTTTTTTTTTTTAATATGTAAAATAAATTTTAAATCACTTAACAATATCTTCATACACCTTTATACCAAGGTTCATAATTTTTTAAGTGTTATTTTTCAAGATATAGTGATTTTTGTCTTCAAAATCCTAGCAAACTTGTACATAGGCCGAGAGTTGTAAATAAAGAGTAATTTAAGTTTTGAGACATTTTTTTTTAATATTTTCAATTGTAAAAGGTCTACCCCACAACACTCATTATTTATAATTCAATTAGACACCTTGATAAATCACAAAACACAATGAAAACAATATTTTCTTCGTTGTTATATCAGTTTTTTGGACCACACACAAGCAGTGAGCTAATAATCACTATAAATTTGAATTGTAAGATTGGTTTTTGAATATTTTTGGTTGAAAAAAGTTCTTTACATATACCTTTTACTTTGTAACTCACTTTGGCATCACAATCAGACTTAAAATGTGTTAAAATATCACATTCTTGACTATTATAAACACCTTGTCTTGACTGTATCAGTCTTGTGTTGTCTTTTCAAACCCTACAATATTAATGGATGATATTAAAAAGAAAATAAGGATGCTTTAAAATCCAAAATACATTAACTTACACTTCATACAAGCCTGAATTTGATGAATAGAAATTAGATTAACATTATTTCATTGTCTTTGATGCAAAAGTATTACACAACCTTTTCAAAAACCCTATTTTTATGAACTTCTCATCTTTTTTCTCAAATTTTTGGAGTTATCTTGGTCATTTTCTTGTATTCTCTCCTTCTCCCATAAACCTCTATATCTTCTCTCTCTTCTTTCTTCCTTATTTGCTCCAAGAACTCTTAAACTCTTTCAAACTACCTAACCATCTTAACAAACTTAACCCAAGCTTTTAATCTCCATTATGTTTGACTTAATTACATGTGAGTTAAGAAATTTGGTTTGTTCTAAATCATGCCTACGACCTTCCTTGACCCCTACAAGAAGGATCATGACTTTTGGTTGTACGAGGAGATGATAAATACCCTTCAAAAGTCCTTTACAATTTCAACTTTTCAAATAGGTAGTTTTGACAGAAAAAATGAAAACAGGGTAAAATAGATAAATTTTGGAATTCTAGTGATTTGACAACCTCCTTAATGAATTAAAAACACTTTATATACCTAATAAAAACTAAAATCAAAATAAATAGGACAAAATTAGTCTTATAGGCCTATGCTCTTGCGTCAGAATGTTAGATCGTTTAGGCTCGTTAGAAAGGTAACACAAGTACTATATAGGTGAGGGCATGACCTAGGGCCATCAACATCAACTATAGTACATGTGGTATGATATGATAGATTGATAAAATAAGTGATATCAATGTAGTAGGCCCTATCAAGGGAGATGGTGAGACACTTAACTATTATATAAGGAGGCATGGAGAGAGAGAGGGTGTGTGCTCTTGTAGCACAAATTGAAAAGTTATAGAGATAGTTGACTACCACAGAGGGAGACACACAAGGATCACCTTCAAAGATAAATCCTTGGATTGATGACTTGTAGAGACTAGGGATGTTATGTCATAACAAAGTGTATTCCTCACCTAGATAGGGATGAAGGCAATACATAGCATATATATATATATATATATATATATATATATATATATATATATATATATATATATATATATATATATATATATTATATATATATATACCATTGATTCCACATTTGTTCTCTACATCCATATGTTGAATTTTATATTGATGTTGAGTAGATTGTAGCATGGTTGTATGATGCGTGTGTGTGTGTGTGTGTGTGTGTGTGTGTGTGTGTGTGTGTGTGTATGTTGATTTTTATATTTATGTTAAGTAGACTATAACAATTTTCATGGATGTATGATGTTTCTTTAGTATGTTTCATTCTTTTACATCAAATAAGAGCATACATATCAAAAAAATGAAAAAAAATGCAGGAAAATTATATATAAATTAAGTAGGTATAATAATATGACAGACCAAAAAGTGTAACAATGTAAAAGAGGTTGTAACATAAAATGTAATTTGATAAAAATCTAATCTAAGTCATACATAAAATGTGTAAAAATGAAAAAGGTTGTAAAACATCAAATGTAATTAGATAAAATAAATCTAAGGTAAACATAAGATATGTAAAAAAATGAAATGAAATGGTTGTAAAACTTGAAATGTAAGTAGATAAATAAATCTAATGTAAACATAAGATGTGTAAGAATAGAAGCAAATAAATTAGTAAGAAACAAATCATTGATTGCATTAGAATTTATCGAAGAACACCACCATCTAGAGCCAAAACAAATATGGCATAAATGATGTTGATGTGAAGGAGATGGGAATTTGTGAGGAGTGCCCAATTGTTTTCCCAAATGTCTTACCATGCAACTTACAAACATAAATCCAAGTGTCGTAAATGGAAGAGGAAAAATATTTGTGAAGAAGACCTACTTGTATTCCCCAAGGTATTATAATACCACTCATTAATATTTAGTCACGACTAGCACATTGGAGTTAAATTTGAAGCAATGAGATATTTAAAAAAAATAAAAATAAAAGGGATGTGGTCAACTAGTAATAATTTTCATCAGGGGGTAATTGGGAATGAGAAGTGTGAAAATAAGGAGGCAAGGCACCACAAAAGAGATGTGAAAATCCTTGGTAGAAATGAGACACTATAGTCAAGTGGTCCATCAAGGGGGATATTGGGAATGATAATTGTGAAAATAAAGAAGTGAGATGCCACAAAGTCAATGTGAAAATACCTAGTAAAGATAAGACACTCTAATTAAGTGGGTAAGAATTAGAGTTTTCAACAACAATGGCCTATAAAACCCCAATAATGCCTAGAAAACCCCACCTAGCCAACATGAAGTTTGGGTGAACTAGTGAATAATATAGATCATCGCGTGAAGGATATGTAAGGAAATGTAAAGGTTCCCAACCTCCTACGATGTGTTTTGTATTCCTAAGGACCCAAACATAGCTATTAGTAAACTGGAAGGATTGGGTACTCGCGTGAGAATACAAGTGGCATGAATGATAGATATGAGGCATCTTATCCCACTTTACTGACCTATCACACTCCAATGGATGTTTGACTCTACTATGAGGCCAAATATAGAGTTTGAGATTCAACTAGGATAGGGGAATACCCATGATTTGATCATGTCTTTTGGTGATTTTGACGTGATATTTTTGACTTTTGGTGATTTTAGATTTTTTTGCTTTTGCTTTTTTTGACTTTTTCTATTTTCCTCCTCTATACAGATTTCAAAGAATAACAATTGGTGATTAAGATGAGTAATACAAGATTGCGTATAGCTAGTCATTAAAGTGGAGAACCTAAAAACCAAAATGCTTAGATAAACCTAAACTTGCACCTTAGAAAAGAGTGTGATCTTGAAGCTGACCTTAGTGTGCCCAAAGTGAGGTAAGAGATAGAGAAGGGAAAAATAAGGATTGTGAGGAGTCCGTGAAAATGTAAGAGGATATAATGAGGATATGATGGTAGCTGGCCATGAAAGGGGAGATTTTTATTCAAAAAATACTATGAATAAAAGGGTTTGGAAGTATATGTGAATGTGAATAAAATCACATAATAAGTGTATGAGGATGGAGGAAAGCCCATGAGGGGAAATGGGATGAAGGAAAAGGATAATAATATTACTAGATAGATCATGTAAACCTACAATAGGTCTAACATAAATAATGATAGAGGAAAAACCCAAGAAGAGAGAGATAGAATTGAAATGTAAACCCAAGAGGAGAAGCATGAAAAACAAATTCCCAAAACAACCATTAAGTTTACAAGGTTGGATAAACCCAATAAGGGAAGCATGAAAACAAAATTACCAAAGGACCAATAGAAAAATAAACCAAAGGGGAAAAGAGATAGAAACAAATTACTAAAGGATCACATAGGACATAATGGCCAAATAAACCTAAGAGGGAGAGATGAAAAGAAGGAAAGTACCTAACGATCACAAAGGACGTAATGGTTGAATAAACACAAGAGGGAAAGATGCAAAGGAAAATACCAAAGGATTACAAAGGACACAATCGTTGAATAAACCGAATAGGGAGGAATACAAAGAAAAGTAAAGTAAAGTAATTGCTACATGATATTTAAAAAATAAAGAACAAGAAATTATAAGTGTTAAAGATAGTAACATAATATCTAAAACATGATAAGGTATGAGATAAGATGTAAGATAAAATATATGATTGTTTATAAATGTTTTGAAATATCATTACATACATCATCAACATCATAAATCTCGGTTGTAACTGATAGTGGGCTTTAGCCATGGTCTCTTTCACTCTCTCTAAGATATATACAAGGAAGGCCTTATGAATGGTCTCGATAGATAAGTAAGTGTGATGAAATTATGAGGATATTGATCCACCAGATGTGGATAAGATATACAAGGAAGAAATTCTTTTGGCTAAAGAGGGTGTTTAGGCTACATGTGAGGTTGTTCCTCCATCCTTTGAAAATACTGCGACTTATTTAGGGGACCATATTTCTATAACATCTAAAAACTTTGGACATGCCACTGTTGTGCTTAATACTTGTCATTAGAGTGGGAAGGGAACTCATGCCAAACTCAATAGATTTCCCCTTTATTGGGGATGTACGTGGAAGTTACCTTTGGAGATTGACTTTAACACTGAGTGGAGTGGTGATTGACAATGAAACATCTATAAATAGTTCCAATAGGCTCAAAAATGTGTTTTAAAATGAGTAGTGGTATCATGAAAGTCACAAAAATACTTGGGTGGGAAAAATGAGCATGGCTATCAATTATGCACCATAGGGGCTTGTGTTTGTGACCTTTGCTACTCTAAATGTCTCTTATATGCTTGATAGTTATGAATTAAGAGTCGAAGATGCCTATAAAATGTGTGATATTGAGTTATATGATGACATTCTTAATATCATATCGATATTTTTGGTGTTGGCAAGTATGGTGCCGAAGCCAACATTGCACTAGGAAAAATATGCTCTATAATGGGGGTCACTACATAAGGGACCAAATCAATGTTAGAATTGTAAAGTATGTTTCTAAGAATATCAAAAGGAACTAAATCATTATTGTGGATGCCAAAGAAAGAAAAAGCGATAATATTAATACTAGGGTTGAAAGATGCTTGTTCATGTGCTTGTTAAAGGGAAATTTGGTAACATAGAATGTATGCATGTTTTGCCTGGGCATAGCTAAAAAAATAGGGATAAACTAACATGTAACCTTCATCATACTTAATAATGTTGAGATCCACATGGTAGGATTGAAACATAGTTTCACTAGGATAGGAAGTATTAGTAAGAGACTGCTTTACAAATGTTACAGTTGTAGGAATTTTGTAAATTTATTTCTTGCAAGAACCAGATTACAAGGTAGGAGGAATTGAGATACGATATCGGTGGGAAGATCGTATCTTCTGATTTTTAAGTTGATCTCATCAGGGTCATTATTATTAGAATGAATAAGGTTTGGTGGAACTTTCCCCACGCGATTGGGATGGCCTCTAAAACTTCGTAATGAATCGATGGAATAGATAGAGTGTTGGTATTTATAAATGAGGGTAGTTGGAAGATATTCAAGGGAGGGTATTTTGAAAAAACCATGTTGTTGAAATTTATCAAAATCCTAAGGATTTATATCACCTTGAACCTTGTAGATAACTCCAAATTAGTGAAATTTGATGCATTGACATGCAGAAGAATCTATGCCGCTCATTCATTGAGTTCAAGGGTGGCCATGCAAGATGTTATAGGAAAAGGGAAATTTGGTGATCATGAACACCCTAAATGTTCGAGGAGGTACCATGATAATAAGCCAAATGCATCCCATGAGAGTCATTTGTCTTTGGTTATACCCTTGGCACATATTACAAGTTGCCTTAATGTTTCTTCTGGTGCATTTTAAAGATACAATAAACTATAAATTAACAACATAAATATGTAAGCCTTCATAAATGAGGTGTCTCTTGACTTGGGCATCACCAATTCAGAGGTTAAGGAAAATAGTAGTATCATCTGCACAAAATAGGATTTCATTGAGAATAATGGATTAGATTGAAATTTTGATGGATAATTCTTGATTGATTTAACTCTTTGTATTACTGCATGATACTCTCATTGAAATTGTGAAAGGTAGTTTATTGCCCCATAGTGGGTGGTTGAGGAATATTCATGTTGAAGAGGGTTTTCATGAAGTAATTTTAAGTTTTAGGAAAAGTACGCATAAGCTTGAGGAAAGGAATTTAACTAGGATGACTAGAGAGTTCTTTAATGGGATCCCATTCCTCAAAGCTAGACTATCTCAAGTTGGATGTAACTAAGAGATAGAATATTGAATGATATCCAATTTATCCTCTAGAGAGGCTAACTCTAATATTTAAGTTTTTTCAACCTTATAGGCCTGACTGGTGATGTAGGCAAACTAAAAAATGGCATCGACCTAGCCAATGACATTGAAGTAGACTTAAATAATGTCATTGGTCTGTCTGATATAATTAGAGATGCATTGTGAATTCTTAATATCAATGGCATGGTTGATGACATAAACAAATTTGAATAGTTTGATTCTAATATTTTTATGGGGCTTCATATAAAAGTTTAACCTCTAGGATGAGAATGCACAATTATGTGGTTGTAGGAGGGTGTTGAGTGTTAAGTTGAGGGTTAAAAGAAGCTATGATGTGATTCATACTCATGTAAGCTAGGATTTCCACATGGGTTGAGGAATTAGTGTTAAATATTGTTTATATGGCTTTGGCAGATGGAGTTGAGTTTTGCGTATTTTGAGGTGGGGGAAGGTTGGTGTTATCTTGACAATAAATTTGAATATGAGAAATGGCTTGGCAAATCATGTCGCACTTGGTGTGATTTTCATGATGTTTTGAAAGTTATAAGAAGTCCCAATAACATTATCTTTGCATAACATCATGGTTAAAATTATTCCCAAGTAATAAATTGTATGCTAAGGTGTGAAGAGAATGACAATTGTCATGTGAGATTTAGCATGAAACAATTTTTTTTTTGGGTATCATAACAATGAGGTTTTGGGTTTGAAGGATCAAGATATTTGGGTTGAGGCCTAAGAAGACTATTTCTAAGTTGCTCAATGCTTAAGTGTTGACGAGTGTAGTTATTCGAAGGAGGAGGCAGTTTTAAATGACTTCCCTAAGTGTTTGAGAGAAAATCACATTTTGAGGACCACAAAGTATGATTACATGGATAAAAATATTAGAGACAAATATATGATCATAGATGTCTGTAACACCATCATCAATAGTATGTTTGTTGTTTAGTTACAAAATAATTTTTATGTTTTGTTTGGGTTTAGAAATTTCAAATAGTCTCATGAGATGATCCTTTATTTTAGCTTAGTCAAAGGTTTCTTCTTATGGCTTAGGAGATAAGGATAACTTTGTATTAAAATTTTGGTTCTAAGGTGCTTGTGTAAATATTTTGGATATATGGTAAAGGTACGAGATTTGACTGGATCCCACCCCATTATAAAAACTAGGACCTAGGCCAAAGAGAAACAAAATAAAATAGAAAACAATAATGCAACAAAACAACTATGTACATACAACAAAGAACCGACAAAGAAATAACAAAGACAACTCAAAAAATAGCATAAGACAACACAAATTACATATTTATGTCATTAATAACACGAGTCCATTCCTTAAACAAATTACTAAGGACGATCTCCATATCCTCCACCATGTTATTTTTAGTGTCTGCTTCCTTACCTTTGTCAGTTGCTCTAGTCCTCTTGCTCAAACAGACACCAACCTATTGATATTTCCCTTGTTTGATAAATTCCTTGAGCACATTAATGTTAGAGATAGAATTTCATATGGTCATCTTGCTCATTTGTAGTTGTTGTTGTATATTTACTTCGAGAATCTTCTTATCACTTTCCAATCTTTCCACCCTAGTTTCCAGATCTTGAATTCTCTTACCTTCCCCTACATCAAAAACCTTATGGTGTTGAGAACTAGTAACACTGATGTCAATATTGGTGTTCTTTTTATCCTTAAAAATCCAAGCCAACAAACTCTTATGGAGCACAACATCAACCACAAGAGAATTAAGCTTATCCTAGATATCAATAGCAATAACATCATCAACTTCATCCATCTTGATTTTACCCACCCTATGTGTATCTGCAGGCAAAATATTCTCCTTCTTCTTAGTAGTCCTTGCCAAAAACTTTGAATCTTCCTTGGGACCATGAACCAACAACCCTAATTCCTCTTCTTCCTCTTTGGAATCAAACACTTTATCCTCCTCATCCTCAGAGTTACAAACAACAAAAACCCTAGTTTTATTGACAAAGGTTCTAGAGGGAGTGGAGATAGGGGATTTAATAGGTATCTTTATAGAAATAGTTTTATGGCCAAATTTTTTCCCTTATCTTTGGAACTAGATTTGATAACACCTTAATGATCAACCACCCTGACATTAAAGGAGGGACCAACTCCAAGAGCTTTGACATGATTATACAAAAGTGAAATGAGGGCTTGGTGACGAGGGAGAGGGGCATTGATAAGTTGCAATGCAGTCACAAAGTGCTCCAAAGACATAATAAATTAAAAGGGAATGAAAACCAGAATGTTATGTCTAAAGTGGTTTAAAAGTGAAAAATGATATGAAAACATAATGCCATAGCTACCATCCAAAGTAATATACTTCATAACATGTCGAGCTACTTTAGGATAGGGATTAGATAATGTTTCCTAAAGACAACCACCTTGATATGACACAAGCATCTTGTCGTGCTTATGAAATTGTTGCATTTCCTCATCCTTATCTTTTTTATTCCTGTAATACTTATGACCATGAGTGTTCATGCTCATGCCCTGGGCAATAAGATCTTTAGAGACAACAACAATGGTAACATCATTTATCATTACCATTTAGGAATTCCATCCTCAAGCAAATTCTAATGAAATATGAGTGTATGTACCACATATTCTCTCCATGTAGCTGGTTAAAACCCCATCCTCCAAGATCTTCCAGGAAATTTTGTTCATCTTCATAGGTCCCACCAAAGATGATTTAATTTAACAAAGGTCCCCTCCCATTTTGCTAATAGGCAGGTAAAGACAAGCAAAATTATAGTCTATAGAGACCACAATACTTTGAATCCTAATCTTAAAACACATATTTTTTTTTGTTTTGTTTACTTAATATTTATCTGGGAATATAACTCGAATATACTTTATCTTATTGGATATCTTTTGTCAAACAGACAAGCATCTAACCATATGGGTTAGGCATTCCTTTGCCAAACAAGAAAGTATCTAACTATATGAGTTAAGAATTCCTTTGCCAAATGGACAAAAATCTAACCATACGGATTAGGCATTCATTTGCCAAACGGGTAAGTGTCTAATCAAAAATTTAGGCATCTACACATGAGTAGGTTATGCTATGGCCAGAGACTTGACTGATCGGGATCAACCAAATCTTGAGTCGCTCACTGTTCACCACTCATCTCTACTAAATAAGCACCGAGGTCGTCATGATATTAGAATGTATAAAACATATAACAAAAAGTCACATTCCACCTCAAAATTTGGCCTAAAACTTCAGGAACTACAACGATCCAATTAGGATCCTTCTGAGTATATCACATAATTATTATCTTTGCTTTGTTTATCTAAACTAGGGTCTTATTATAATGGTGTTACTTTTCATTTAACTTTAATATTGTTTAGTGCATAAACTCAAACCCCATCCTATTCACTTGCATACTGGAAGCATCTTTCACTTCCCAGACTGTCTACATACCTGCTTCCGAATAGGATCAAAGTGTAGTTTGCATGCAGTTCTATTTTTTATTCTAAGTTTCATGTAAACTGTGAATCTGGATATGTAGCCCTTACAGGGCCCAATTTCTCAGATGGTTCCTCTGCGATTACTACCCAAATGAGAGCATAAAAATAATCAATTAAAATGACCGAACACTTGTTTAACTACACTAGCCCTAAATCTTAAAAAGAAATAGAAATAAACATTAGCAAGCTACATCCCTTTTCTATTTTTTATTTAATCAACAATATTTTTTATCTTTGCTTTAATCAACATAATCTTTACAATTGCTATTGCCAAAGTTTCGTTATCTGAGAGCCATATGGTTGGTGGTTTCTTGATAATAACTAGTTTAACACTCTCAATCTTGATTTTATTGCTCTTTTTCAATGGTATAAAGTTTTGAGTAAGAAATATACTTTCTCCATTATGTTTCATAATTTCACAAGTCATAATCGTCTAAGGTAGTTCAAATTGTTTTCTTATCTTAATTAGTGTTGTTGACCAAAAGGGATTATCCCACCCGTTGGTCTTAATGACACGACATGGTCCTTATTTCTCCTCGATGGTTTATAGGAATGATGTCCAGATGTTGTTGTTGCAGTTGTGTTAGGATTATGGATGCAGTAACTCAAGCACGATGACATTACTCATAAATGTGAGCCAGAGGCACCGCTTAATATCGAACGCTACGTAGTTTTGTTTAACCTTAATTTCTTGATCTAAGTTTAAGATTTTGAAAGTAAAGAATAAATTAATGCATTCTATTTCAAAATCAAATTCTTTAGTAGGAAAGGTAGAAAGCAAATCTATAACATGATATTCTAGTTTAGTCCTTATGTCAATTTTCAAAAATGATATTTGGACAATTACATCTTTAGTCTATTTAGGTAAACTTTTCTAGAACATAACTTATACACATGGAGTTTAAGAATATTATTTTGAACTTGAATTTTAATGTTAAATAAATCATTTATACGCTTGAAAGGAGGGTTCAACCCTAGAATGAAGAATATTTATTTTCATACTATTCTTAATGATAATCGAATTCATCATCAAAGCTCAACAACAATCAAAGTAAGGGTCTGCTCAGAATATTGTTTATGACAACTTAGATTGATTTATGGTAATTTCATGTATCTAATCAATATTCTCATAATTTAGGTTTACGCATGTAACTTTACAAACTAAAACAAATGTATTTAATAGATTTATACCTAAATATATAGAAAATAAAACTCATTTATTCAATGCTATATTCTACCTATCTTTTATCTTCCACTGAACCGGGTATAGAGATTATGTTAATGTTTATAAATAGATACATATTGTAAAGTTGTATATATATCAACTAATATTAGATGAACTCATATTGTTATATGATATATGTCTCTTGAATATCTGATTACTTTATTACATTATTGTTTGCTATAAAAATCATTTGCTTTCCCTAACAACAAGCAGCGGAGTCATTTTGTTTCTAGTAATACTAAAATCATTATATTTTAGTCTTCTAAAAGTAATTACATTATATTTTCCTTACGATTCAAATAGAATATTATATTCATCTTACAATTTGAATAATACCAATTATTTACCTTCCGATTTATATAATATAAATTATTTGTTTTACAATTTTAAATAAAATAATATATATCTATCTTACAATTTAAATAATACAATTTATTTACCTTCCAAATTAAATAAAACAAGTTATTTATTTTTCAATTTAAATAATATATATCTATCTTACCATTTAAATAAAATAAATTATTTACTTCCAATTTAAATAAAATTAAATACTTATTTTACAATTTAAATAAAACAAAATTTTATTTACTTTACAATTTCAAATAAACTTAAATATCTACCTTATGCCATTGAAATCTTTGACTGAAATGGAATGTGGATCCGCTTGAATTGAAATAGCTGAGAAAATGGTGGCGGTGTTGATCTTCGCTGAGTTAAAGAAGAGAATGGAACATAACTTGATATCCCTCCACTTCTGCATTTTCCTTCCTCTCCCCCTCCTTTTTCTGCATCGATCCCCTTTTTTTCCAAAGAGAATCTCTTTTTAAAACATTTCTCTCTTCTCAAGCACCGATCTGCTCAAAAAGCATTTTCCTTCCATCCCTCTAAGCGTCGATCTCTATCAAGTATTTATAAACTTTCTCATGCAAATTTTTTTCCTCCTTTGAGCGTTGATTGGTGCAACTTTAGTTAATGATTTTTTATTAGCTCCTTATGTGACAGTTCCCTCCATTTGCATGGCCAATGCATTAGTTAATGTGGGCGTTGACTAACGGAGGTGGAGCAAATTAATTCCAAACAGAGAGAAAGCTAGTGAATCACTTAGAGTTTACCATTAATCCCTCATGTGTGTGGTAGTAGAAGGGTCAGTTAACTTCTGTCATCAAATTTGCATGATAATACTAGAGGATTTTATTTTTATATATATTTTTTGAATAGTGATTTATTAAAAATAATTAATAATCTAAAATTATATACGATAATATAATTTATTGAAAATTTTAAAATCAACAAAAAAAAGACTCTATTAATTAAAACAACCTTTGGTGATTTCTAAATATTAATATGTAAAGATTAAATTCATTCATAATAAATGCGAGTATTAAAATAAGACTAAATATTTATCCCATTAAATTTTCTCTCGTTCACAATTGTAAACATTGCATATATACATTTATACGAAAAGAATTAACTTTAATTAAATCATACCTTGCTTTTGTGATTTCCCATCATTGCCCTACTAGACTTTTGAAATCACAAAAGTTAACTTAAAAAATTCAACTCATTCCAACAATAAAATATTAAATGAGGTCCAAATCCACTTAAATTATGAGCACGAGTCCACAGTGCGGGAAGAGAGGTCGTGACATAGTCATTGTCACACTTACGGTAGTAAACAATAACCCAAAAAAAATTGCGGCAATTAGGAGCTATAATGACTCCAATCTCCCTTGTGCCAATGCCATAATTTATAAGATTGGCACAAAGCTTAAAGATAAACCACCATGATATTCTATCAATTTCTATGTGCAAAAATAACTTCACATCACTATTGATATTGATGTTACATTTTTTGTGGTGATGAGTCAATAGATCCAAAATTAAATAATATTTATTATTAATACAACTATGATTAGTAAGACAAATACTAATGATGCAAGTATCATTACTTAAGTTGGCAACCTTATAAATAAAGTGAGGATCCTAGTTCTTGCCAAAATTAGAATGAAATACTAGACTTATCATCCTTGATGATTTGGATAACTTGGATAAGTAAATGAAAATCATTAAACCACTTGGAATTGTCCTTAATTTGAGTCCCCATATTTGGAAACTAGTTTGCATCATTGTTACCCTCCCTAAGAGTATGTGTAACTGAACTTTGATGTAAACTTTCCATGATATTCTGAATCTTAGAGATGATATTTCTAATTGTCCAGCTTGGAGAATTCTTCTTAAGAAGACAATTTATGATATTCTGAGAGCCTCCTTTGATATAAATGTTTTTGGAGCCCACCTCCTTAACTAATCTGACACCCCATAGTGCTACCAAATCTTCCACAGAGTGACCAATTTAGACTCTAAAATTCCTTACAAAGGTAGCATTGATATTACCATTGTTGTCCCTTAGAATCCTTGCACCACCTTCCAAGCCCAGATTTCCTTTAGAAGAGCCATCAAAATTAAATTTTATCCACCTAAGAGAGGGTAAGATCCATTTTATCATACTTATAGATTGTCTTTTCTTATCCAAAGAATGATTAGTAGTCACATTAATATCCCAACTAGAAATTAAATTAGATTCATATCCATAAATCTTTCGGCTTTATAAGTATCTACAAACAACCAAGTTCTCCTTCAAAAAATTAATTAATTTAAGAGAAACAATATCAACTTTCTTCTTAACCCCTTTAAGAATTCTAGATTATCTTTCTTTCCAAACTCCCTAGAAAATATGAGGGAGAGCCAGATCCCAAAGCATTTTCATATTTTTGCTACTAAAGGGAGAGTTCCATTGACTCCAAAGATCTAGAAGAGAAGATGATAATATTCAATTTGATTTAACTTTTAAATAAATTATGGAATGTAAAACCCTAGGTTGCTAAAGTGATGGAATAATAAATCAAGGAATAAATATAACAATATCTATAGCCTTTGATTTATACAACAATTGATTTTGTTTGCTTAGCCTATAAATAGTGATGAATTACAAAAGATGTACTTAGCTAAACACTGATTGAGATAGACAAGTGACAAGGTAAAAATTGGTACAAGAATTGTGCAAGGTGTCATAAATAGTAATCAAGAGTTAGAAAACCTTATGGACAATAGTGAATTCCTTTGGACAGTGGTGCACCATGATAGTGTCTTTTGTGTCATGCTAGTGTCTTTTGGTAGTAGGGACAATGAGCTTCGAGGTGGACCTTCGCCTGGTTCTGATAAGTCTGTGCATGCATAAACGATTGTTGGTTCCCTATTTGTTCCATGTTTTAACTTATTTCAATGTGAAACAGTATGCCTCTATGTTTGTTAGGGTATTTGAAGAGCGCAAGTAGAATAAGAGTGGTGTTAGTAGGGTAGGTTGGACATAACCTCAACACCCCATGTGTTGATTGTTGCTTACATACCAATACCTTGAAAGAGAATCAATCCTGATGTAATTATTCCAATCTAAGTGTTGATGCAATTGAATGCTAGTATGAGTATCAATTTGAGTGCTTTGAGTGTGACTTGAGACTAAAAATTTGTGTAATTTGAGATCTAGGCTATTGTAGATGGGTGTATGTAGAAGTAGGGTAGAACAATGATCAATGACCTTGATTTGCATAATTATTTTTGAGTTTGTTTATGAGTATTTGCATCTGATTTCCATCTAGGAGATAAATAAATGAAAGTGGTATATATAAAGTGTTTTGGTGCTTGTGAATATGTGAAATAGGTCTAAGCCAACCCTAAGTTGATTTGAGGAATGGAAAGATATATGTTGGGAGAGTAAAGAATAAGGGGACATTAGCATTGCCCTTTGGTCAATACTTCAGTGCACTATAATCCAAAGCATTGTCCTAATATCCAGGGGGTAGAAGCAGGTGAAAAGGAGACTTGGGTGCCTACGGGGTGGCTTAGTGCTACTTTTGGTATATCTGGGAATGGGTTGGACTCGCACAAAATCTAAAAAATCATCAAGAGAGGCCCTAAGATTGGTCTAGGGATAAGTTAAGGATAAAATGATCTCAAGTGACACTCATTACACTAAAATGACATTTTAAATAACTATATTTGTCTTCCTTTATTCTAAAAATGTAGTAAAGTGAAATGACTAGAATAAATAAAAAGAAACGTACCTAGATTTACCCAAGAAGTGAAGCCCATGAAACTGGGCTTGAGTTTGTGAATTGTGATCCATTGTGTGTCTTATGAATGAAAGATGAATGAATCAGTACTTAATAAAATATCAAAAGCAAAGAAAAAACTAAGTAAAGAGATGAGAGAAAGAGGAAATGAACTAATAGACCTCATGTTAGGATCAGAAGCTTATCAGAGCTTTATTTCATGAAAATAAAGTTCAATAGAATCCATTGGCCAAATACACAAAGAATAATAAACTCACACTATAAAAATAATATTATTCACACTGTTACAAATTTATACGAGTATTACAAATATATAGGAATTTTTTTCCCTATAAACGGGGTGACCCGTATCAACATAAATCTCTCTCACAATATCTCCTCACACCCTATGAATATGCATATACCTATAATCTCTCATAAGTGAATAACAACTAACTTATTTATGTACTATTATTGTAACTCACAACAATAATACACCTGACAATATATTCTATCTAAATATATCTAACAAACTAATATATGTAATAGTGAATTATTAATCTCGTAATTATTTACATTACGACATGCAAATTAATGTGACGGCTAATTATTCCCTAACATTCCTCCCTTAGGCCTTACATGGTAATTTGTGTTTCTTAGGACTTAATGAAAGTAAAGAAGGAACACATCAACTTCTTATTAACCATTTATTATCGAGAACACTTCAATTGAATTAGTGTGGGAACTTCGAAGAGGAACATCTACCATTAACCATTCACTAAGGGAACCACATTAACCTAAATAGTGTGATAACTTACCAACATGAACCATTTGTTCAACTTTCACTCTTGTCTCTCGAAGAACTGGCTCCAACAGAATTATATGCCAATGCATACTCTTAGGTCTGCATATTATTGGCTGAATCTTGCTGCACATGACCACTACTATGTGAAGAATGCATCTTGCATTTACTCCATGTAAATGCAATAGAGGTTTCACTACTCGATCATCTTCATAAAGAAGTAAGGCAGACAGAGGATCTCTACAGTAAGCTACTCTCCTAATTGTTGCCACATTAATGTATCTCCTAAACACCTTTTTTATGCAGTACACTATGTGGAAAAATAGGAAATCCATATTTTATTCCTCACACTTACAAACAAGTGCTGAAAATATAAAAATATCTATATGCGCCACTATAGAAGAAGCACCCCTTCATTAGTGGTTAATGAGAGGTGTAGAAAGCTTCCATCCTCTAGTGTCCTCCAACCTCCAATAAGAGAAAGTGCTCACTTAGCAAAAGTTTTGATGAAGCTCATTCTATCATTTTTGATAATACAACCCTCCCCCCTTAATTTGGACATCGTATACAAGTGATAATGTGTCTATTATAATACAGGCTTTGACTTTGACAACCAAACGACATAAAAATACTCTAAAAAGAAAATGATGTAAAGGACTTTTACAAATGATGACACTTTTGATGATTTGAACCCACTTGACATAAAAATGACTATTTTTTACTATATGATGATAAAAAATAATAACTATTATGACATATGACACTTTTATCATAAAACTGAATCTCAATACTATCACTTGACTCATTATTCTTTTGATTTTGAAAGACACTTTAAATCTATAAATAATTAGATTTATAATATAGCTAAAAGCTATAATTACAAATTTAACTAAGGACAAACTATTGACTCAAAAAGACTGACACTTTTTTTTTGGATTTTTGACAATATATAAACTTGACACAATATAAGTCGACTTAACTTAGAAAATGACTTTACTCATTTTTTGTTTTGACAAAATGACCATGACTAAAAAACATAAATTAATCAAACTTGCAACTATTAAAACCAAAGATTTTTTTTTTTAAAAAAAACTTTTGGGACAAGTGCATAACATGACTCTTAACTTATGACCTAAAAGACAAATGATATTTACTAATAACAAAAACCTAAAAAATATTAAAAATTTTTATGACCAAACAAATTTAATAAACTAAGAAACCTACTATGATGATGTGGCCTTGAGGGGATTAAGGAGTACACAGTATGGCGAGACTGGAGAGGAAGCGAGTTAGGATTCGTTTTGATAGCAATTGAGCACAGATTTGTAATTCCTTCATCGAATCTATAGTTTGTAGATTGTTCATGCCAACACTATGTGTTGTTGAGTGGGAAGTTTGGAGAGAAAAATGTCATGGTTGGAGAACAAATGAAAAATGTGGAAGACTGCAATGGTCAATGCAAGCGGAATGGAGGAAATATGGCATGTTTCCTACATTTCAAGCATCACCCTTTTGAATTTCTAAATCAGAATGCTTGACAACCTTGCTTGGCAGATCTAACAGGTGTAGATGCTTAATTGAAATAGAAAGTGCGCAAACAACATCAATCTAATGGTGATGGCACTGAGTTGCGTATGTCTTCAAAGAAAATAAACAATGTCTATTCTCTTCAAAATACAAAGATTAGATATGGAGCTAATATGTGAAGGAATGCCATATAATAGATAGAGAATTCAATGGATACTTTGTATCTACGCTTGCCTTCCACAAATCTAGTCTTGCACCTGAACATAGACACTAAAAATCTGGTTTGCACCGTCTTATCTATGGATCAAACATAGCTTTGATTAATAGCTTGCTCTAATACCATTGTTAGGATCAGGAGCTTATCAGAGCTTTATTTCATGCAAATAAATTTCAGTAGAATCCACAAGCCAAATACATAGAGAATAGTGAACTCACACTATAAAAATATTATTATTCACATTGTTACAAATTCATATGAGTATTACAAATATATAGGAAAAGTTTCTCATTTAAACAAGGTGACCTGTATCACCATAAATCTCTCCCACAGTATCTCCTCACACCCAATGAATATGCATATACCTATAATCTCTCATAGGTGAATAACAACTAACTTATTTATGTACTATTTTTATAACTCACAATAATAATACAAATGACAATATATTCTAACTAAATATATCTGACAAATTAATAAATATAATAGTGAATTATTACTCTCATAATTATTCACATTATGATATATAAATTAATGTGACGGCTAATTATTCCTTAACACCTCGTTGAGTACGTAAATCAATGCTAGAACTTAGTGACATCTATATGTGTAGATGGTGATCAAACAGTGAATAACTTAAACTGAGCCGATGGTTACTCAATCCCCATGTGTGGGTGGTTGAAGAACTCTTAATGGATTTCAATCTATCATTGTCTACTGGTGCTCAGTGGATCATAACCTGTGAATAGCTTGGATTGGATTGATGAGTTGTCTAACCCTCTCATGTAGGTGGCTCAAGAGCTCAAGTAGGCTATGACTCCATTATTTCCTACCCATGTGTATTAGATGCATTTGAAACTAAAACTATGTGATGTAACTAAAACTATGTGATGTAACTGAAACTGTGTAGGATGGATCTAGGGCCACTTGGAAACTCTAAAATATAAAACAACTTCGAGGACACTTGGGCACTCATGTATGTCAACTTCTATAGATAGAATGAGGCATCAATATGGTGTAAACCTAGTGAAAAATATTGCAAATGGTGTTTGGAGTAACAACATGGAGAATGACATGGAGCTATCATTCCATCTGAGAGT
This sequence comes from Torreya grandis, assembly GCA_037957365.1. NCBI lineage: Eukaryota > Viridiplantae > Streptophyta > Pinopsida > Cupressales > Taxaceae > Torreya > Torreya grandis. The sequence goes on from JARHVA010003081.1 coordinate 1,541,068, forward strand.
ACTGGTGCCAAAATAAACATATGAGAACAATGTGTCGTGCACATGCCCCTAACTCTGATATCTATACATATGGATCCTAGATTGAGTCATAATAATCTATGTCTGAGTATCTAAAGCTGAAACATGAGTGATCATGTCATGTATGATGCCTCCAAATTGAGCAAACCTATGTAATCTATGGAAAAACTAAGTATATATTGAACCTATCTAATAATCTGTGACTAAAACTATGTAAATATGAAATGTAACTACTGTACCTTTTTTATGATTATGGAATTTTATATTTTTAGGGCTACTAGACAATATCATGGTCCCCTGGTCAATAACACATTATGCTAGTGTCCTTTGTGCTACACTATTGACCAAACGTGTTGTTTCTATGCAAAATTGAAACTGGTCTATTTGTGACTATTTTTCACTATGTTTTGCTGAGTTGGAGTCTATATTCCATGTTTGCATGTTGAAAACTATGTTATGAGTGCACTAGGATGGCCTGATCACTGTGACAAACCCATTTGATTGCACCATCTTTTGAGGGGAGCTGTGGAACCTCTAAAATAATTATCCTCGAAAGAAAAGCTATGCATCATGTGTGTTAGACTGAAAACATATGATATATGCGTGATAAACTAATATAATGTGTACACATGACATAAAAATGTAAGATAGTTTGAGCATAAGTTAGTAATATATGATGTATGTTAGATTTAACATTCACAAGGCTGTCAAGATAGATTTAACAATGTAAGCATGTATGTGGACAATGAATCTGGATATAATCTAAGTAATTACTTAGGTAGATGGGGCATGATGTCCATCAAGGCACCTAAGGAGGAAGGGGAGATGCATGAGGTCCCTAATGGTATCACAACCAAATGTGGATATAATCAATAAGAGTCAAGTGTCATGGCCATGATGCATACATGAAAGCATACATAAAAATATATGAGCCGTGCAAAGTAGGCCAAGGAGCCATAATACAAGGGATATGGGCACATGTCACTAAGTCTGAAAAAATAGTACATATAAAGACATGTTCAAATGTCCACATACACAAAGAGAAATCAAGGTTGGCTTAGATCCACATAGAAGGACATGTTCAAATGCCTACATATACAATAAAAAGCCACACACAAGGACATGAGCACATTTCCAAAGCATACACATAATGAAAGGAATTAGATTAGAGCCATAAAACAATGGCACATTCAAATGCTCTCGAGTAGATGTAGAAGCAAAGAGATACAATCAAATCTAAACTAGTAAATCTATAAATGAAAGTATGCATTCACATGTGGTACAAATCCGTGTAAAAGTAAAGATGTACATAAGTTGAGTACAGTAGTAATACTCGGTAAAAAACCTATGTAGTATAGGATGATCAATATCTAGATATAATTAATACTAAATCTGTGATGTGGATCATATAAATATATAACCTAGAAAAATGGAATTTGTGCAGTATGATGCTCCCAATGGGATGATATATCAATGTTGAATATGTGTATCTATGTATGTGCCCCAATGGGTAGATAGTGGCAAATCTAGGTTTGTGTAGAGAGCTTGAGTCCTATAATGATTTGCAAACATGTGAAATGAATAAGTGAAGCATGTATGAATGATAAAAATGACTATATTAGCATATATAACATATATAGTCCCTGACAAATAATAGTGTAAACATGGAAATGGATACAATCTAAAATTTGTAATTTTTTAGCAAATATTTGAATGTTTTTGTATTTTTGAAAATATTATATTGTTTTTGTGTTTTCTAGGTATATGCTATGTACAAGCAATATAAAAATAAAATTATATACAAGGAGAAAGGTAAGAGAAACTATGTACAAGTAAATTATGAGAACATACTAACTGATGAGTCTCACAAGAAACTCACTATCAAGGTGTCCTGTGTCGAATAAAGAAAGAGTGACCGCATGTGATGTGAGAGGTTGTATATGAGATCTGAAAATTGGATGTATTGAGTACTATGTATCTAAAACTACTTGTGGAGTGGGGCTATGAATCTATGGATTTGACTAAACAAGCATGTGAACTTTGGGTTTCATGGGGACCCATCTTGTAGAAGTTGTGACGGGTGTGGGTACTTTATGTTGTAACACTGATCTAGATGATAATGGGGTAGAAAGAGGCTTTGTAGAAGCCACAACATGTCTCTGACACAGGGGTCTCTCTAATAAAGGTCTCTGTGGGAGAGTATGTGTATGTGGTAATGCTATAGGGGTAAACCTCGCCTACACTCATGGCTTGACTGATATCAGAGGTGTGCTAATGGAAGATATGTGTGGAGCTATGACTAGTGGATGTTGTGTAATTGGTTGTGCAATAGGTAAAGGATACCTATATGGAAGGCCTTCGACTGTAACCACTTGATTAGCATGTATATACTTAAGACTTTTGTGTATGATGGATGGAATGACTTGAAGTTGTATCCAAAGACTATCTAATAACATATCAAATGTGTCAGTACTAGGTACAACTATGAATTTGGTGGCTACATGTGCAGGACCAACCTGTAATGGAAATACTATCTCCCTGATGGAGATCTAAACATGGCCACTAAAGCCACAAATAACTATATCTGTCTAAGAAATATCATGCTCTAAATAACCCAAGTGATGTAGAAGTTTAATAGGACACATATTAATGTTTGACCCATTGTCAACCATGATGCTTTGAATAGGATGATGATCAATGCAATCTCGTATAAAGAGTGCATATAAATTTTTGTCATCATTGATAATCTCTTGCTTTGAGAAAGTGATGAGAGGTCTAGCTAGTGTTGTAGTATGATACATACCAATCATATCATTTAGAGGGTGTGTGTCCATCGTATGAGTATGATAAGATGTTGGTGGTGGATGTGCAAGATAAGTATAATGAACACTGGAAATGATTGCTGTCGCATTAGCCATATGCTTTGGAAATGGATCATAAAATATTTTCATTTCTTTTGCTTCAGTTGGATATGCATTGGGTGCCTCTGTAGGGGTGCTCAAATTAATGATATTAACATTTATCAAATCTTGTATCTTATGTTGTAATCTGATGCATTTATTTGTAGTATGGCTTGGTGCCCTGTGATAATCACAAAATGCATTAGAATCATAATTCTTTAGAAGAGGCATAGTCATATCAACATCTTTTATGAGAGGGAGAGATATGACATTGCATTCCAAGAGTTGATAAAGAACGTGTGCTAGCTATTCAAGAAGATTTGTGAAAGGTCTCCTTGGAGCTAATAAAACCATACAAGACGTTGTTCTGAGGCTGTATTAACTATTGTCTTTTTATCATTCTTATTTTCAATGGGCCTCACCTTATATGTGAGATTATTGGAACTCTTTAGTTGAATCTAAACCAATCATGTACCTTAATTTGACCATGGAGAGAAGCTTGACTTCCTATTCTTTCATTGTATGGCATAGATATGTGAATGATGGAAACTTTTTGAATAATATAGCTTCATGCAATGTCGATAATAAAGTCTTCTTAAATATACCCTAGAGGTATCCATTTGCCATGGGGCTAATCATCTTTGCTAGTATAATTGTATATCGCAAAACATAATCAGCTATTGGCTCATTGGATTTTTACTTGAGTTGTGCAACTTCGGCGTATGAAACCTTATCACTAATGTTGATTAAAAACTGTTAGAGGTACAATCACTAAGAGATGGTTGAATCAGTGAGCCAGATATTTTAGACTTCAATTCCAATCCTTTCAAACACTTAAGGATTTAATACAACCATTCATGAAGCATTTAAAATGTTTATAGCAAAGAACAATAGATAATGCAAGATTACACACAACAAAATATCTATGTAGTAAACCCTCTTGGAGAATAAAACCCACTCTCAAGCCTAAAAACACATGGATTACTTGTCCTATAAGAAGTATGCAAACATGAAACTTTAGTGAAACACTTGTTCTACAAGGAACACATGTTCTACAAGGAACACATGTTCTACAAGGAGCACGTACCCCTACGATAGTCAAGTCCTTCTGACTAGAATTTATTAAAACCCCTGCTTCACAAGGAGCATCTACTCCTAAGATGGTCAAGTCCTTTTGATCAAAATTTAGAGAAACGCCTGTTCCACAAGGAGCACCTGGCCCTAAGATGGTCAAGTCCTTCTAACCTAAATGTTGAGCACCCTCCCAACACCTATGATATTAACATATCCAACTTTTAACAGATGTCTTCAACACTTGATCATGGACCTCTAATTGCAAAACACCCTCTCCACTTCTTTACACACTCACAAACATCCAAAACCACCTTTTGGATCACTCTAAACTTTTGAGCAACAACTCCGTCACAACCTCAACAACATGACCAATGGTCATACACATAGTCCACACTCTGATGTGCCTTTCAAATCAACCACCAAGCTCACATAGACATCATCTATCCTTCACTCACAGTCAAGGCATCCAAAATATCCTTTTGAATCACTCTAAACCTCTTCGCTCATCATCAATATTTAAACATGTAAGAGCACTATTTTGACGTCATAAATATGAACTATATGTCATGCACATAGTCATCAATTATCTCTAATCTTTAATCCATCCACTATGCACCCTTACTCTCCTTCGCCTCTAACTCTATACTCTTGCTCCACACACCTATCAAGTCTAGAAATCATCATCTTTCATTTCACCATTTATAGATCTTTCATGATTACTATCTTCTAGGTCAGCCATAATACTTGCCTTATCCCTTAAGGCATCTAACATAGCTCAATACCATCCACATAGGTTGGCCATAGCATCCATGGGTCACCCTTAAGAAACTACACCTTTCAATTAGACCTTAGTATCCCTTATAAGTCTCATGCAAACCTATTCAACCCTTTAGCACTTCAATGAGCAAATTAGAAACACACAACCACTTCCAAATGCATAGGTCCACTCCACATGACCCATTTGACATCCTTAAATGATCATAGTCATCATTACACACTCTTTGTATGTTCAATCTACTCAAACATTAGCCTTGTACATAAGAACACTATGAATGAACACAATCAATTTTTAATTATTTGTTCATACTAAATATGGATTGGTCAAACCTCTAAAATCTATACATATGATCTTCATGGAGTCTACAACATTCTCCAATAGCTAAGTCACCTTGAAACATCTAAAAACCATCAAGAACAACTTAATTATCCTTCTTGGTTCACTTGCAGAACATGGTCAAACACACAGTCAATTTTAGAGCTCAATAATATTGATTATACAAACATTCAGACCTTCTAACTAAATTTAATGGATGTGCATTGAAGTCCTCTACAACTTTGTTTTTTATTGCACCTTTGAATTCGTCTTAGATCAAAAGATATGAACAAAATACTTAACACTAGTTTTTTCCTTTGTTAATTTTAAATTCCAATGATCACAGTGAAACATCAAACACTTTGTCATCATCTCGTGCCCTCTCATAGCTTGAAAAAATACGCATCGTCGATCTTCCTCAAAAGTATCCTGGTCTTTAACTATGCTAAACCTCTGTCACTTTGACCTCATCTCGTGCTCTCTGACAACTTTGACCAAATACACACCATTGATCTCCTCGGATTAGACTGGTCTTTACCTTTGCTCATTGTTAAACATCGAGCACTTTTTATCATCTCATTTCTTCTTGAAAGTTTAGAACAAGCATGATCCATCGATCTCTTCAAGAGTAGCCTAGACTTTAACTTGCTTGAACATCAGACGCTTTGACCTCTTTGACTCAATACACATCATTGATCTGCATCTATACAAACACCCGCTCGTCGTTAGATCCTTATCTGGTCCTGGTCTTTAACTTCATTAGATTTGGCTAAGTATAGGAACTACTTCAATCTACTTGGAAGGCCAAATTTGAACCATATGATCTTCTTTCATAGGGGAATCCATCCATATATCAAGTTGCTCCTAGAACTTTCACGCATGTGAAATATGATGCCATCAAACTATTTACTTGACTCTACTTGAACTTAGACATTAAGCTCAGTGATGCGATTAAATGCACACTGTTAGATCTCCCTTTGCAAATTTGGATAAGTATGAGAAAACATTGCAATCTGCCTAGGAAGCCAACTTTGCATAGTTATATCTTTTGTTATACACAACCTCACGACCTGAAACTTGGAACATAGTGACTTAAGACTATTGTGATCACATCCATATGACCAACTCCCTTTGACTCATCCATATGTAGTAATGGTGATGTCAACAAACTACCTACTTAGATTTTTCTACCACAAAATTAACTATGCCTAAATGAGCATAATGAAGAACCAGAGGAATACCATGCACTTCCACAAGCTTTCCAATCATCTTTTACCTCTGATAGGACCCCTCATACATGCTCAATACTTCAGACCCATCTCTAATAATGCCAAAACTAAAGATCAACCAAGCCTACTTTAAGCATCCTAGGACAAGCACATTGCACACTTTGTCATTGACACTTAGATTATCATAACACTTCATCCACTCACCTAGATACCTCCATGACATCACTGATAACTGTCCGACAATCTCCCCTTTTGTCATTGATGTCAACACCCATCATACAACTCACCTTCTTTCTCTCTCATCAAGCACTCTCACAATAGGAACCTTCTCCCCCTTTGACATAATAACAAAGTGGGCACAAACTAATCCTAAGGACCTAAAAATACTACCAACAAGAGAGGACCACCTTATAAAGATGATACAAACTCCCCCTTACCTTGAGCTTACCTCTTCTTGCATTGACATCTTCCTTTTGCTATATGCCAACACTCTCTTCAACCAAGCATTGCAATCAATGAAAAAATAACACACAAAAACACTAAAATCTAAGGGAACTCATCAAAAAAAATGTAAGAGGGACTCCCCCTAAGATCGTTGAGCCATTGCACCTCTTGAGCATCTTCAGATCTCCACCCACCATGAAGAACCACCACATAGGCTTACTAACCTTCTCTCTCAAGCCACCTCAAAGACCACTAACAAAACTTCATGCTACTCACCAAATAGGAAACATGCTCTAAACCAACCTAAGAGCTCACCTTGAAACAATCATGCCTTGTTCTTTTGGAGAAACTGAGTAAAAACATCAAATCTTCACACTAGGCCTGTTTAGACTATTTATATCCCTACCTAGAATTTGCAGAGCTCACAACTTTCAGTAGACATAATTTCAAGACCTAAATTTTTTATTTGGAACACTCTCATATGCGCCCTCAAGAACACCAATTTGCATCACCTAACTCATCCTCTATAACATACTTCTTTCACAAATCTATTAGCCAATTAGGCCTCCATATTGACAAAAATTGAATAATTTGAAAGCCACAAACCTTTAAATCTTTATGAATCTTGATTTGACAACCCATTTGGCCCATTCAACCTATTAAAAAGCCTCAGACCTAATCTCATAAGTCAAACCAATTTTTAACATAGCCTAAAACCCTAGAATCTTAAAACAAAAGAGGTCAACAAACTTCCTTCTAGTCAATGCCCACCTTTGAAACTTCTTTCACACTTGTAAACAACCATCACACACATCTAGACCAATATTTGAGCCTAGACTCCTCTAGAAACCCATACTTTCTATACCATGGTTTTTGACCTTTATGTGCAACAAAAACATCTTGACAATTCACAAATCCTCCTATGTCACCTGAAAACTTTCAATCTGACCCTGCAGACTGCTCTAACTGAGAACGTCCAACTCTTGCCTTCTTAGACCTTGAAAACATCAAATTTTCACTTCAAGCACCTTCGAGGCAGAGACCATTGACCAAAATGGTCAACTCAAACAAATGGCTGTAAAACACTTTCTTTGACCAAACAAACATCTAAAACACTTTGAATGAACTTGAATTCATTCTTCTTATACACCATATCATTCTAGTCTTCATTCTCTACCTTTTGACCTTTTAGTCCATCCATAAAAATTTGACAAGAACTCACCTTTAGGACCAAAGTCCCTAAATACTCCTAGAACACACAATTGACGACAACATCTAAAGCAGGCTTATGAACTTGTTGCTCCCCCTTAACCAAACACATCTTCTCATGATATTTCTTGCCTTGCAACATCAACCAAATCTGAACTAGCATCCACCATGCTTCTTCTTGCTTGTCAAGTGTCTCCTTGAAGCTTATATAGAGACACCCTAACTCATAATGTCCTAGAACAATGTGAAACTAGGAGTTACCCATAACTCCTCATAGTCCTCTTCCTTGGTCATTTGATACTGATAGTTCTTATTTTTATTGTTCTTAAGTTTAAGAGAAGCAACATGCTCATCCACTAGAATATTCTCCTTTAGCTTGGTCTCTTCATTCATAACATGAGTAGACAATTAGAGTCCTTGGCACTCTCCAACTTCTGTAGCATTCTCCACCATAACAAATAGATTACTTGGACTTGTAGACTCATCATGACTCACACTTACCACCTTTGGTTTCCATGAGTTAACTTGCCTTCTCTCTTACACTCTAAGAGCCTGATTAAACATATTTTGTCTTGTAAGCCTTTGCTTACAGAATATAACAATGTGACCTATTTGTTGACAGTTGAATCACATTATACCTTTTGCATGAAGCTTATCCTGCCTTTCCTGATTAGAACAAAATCTTGCAATATGTCCATTCTTTTAACAATTAAAACTACTCCTTTTGAAGAAAACTCACATTGCCTCACCTTATTTAGACAATGCTTAGCAAAATGTCCCTCATCATAAAAATTAAAGCACTTAACTTTGTTCACACATTTTGACTAATGACCCCCATGCAAACTCATTTCTAACATGTCTCTTGCATTCTCTAACTCTGTACCCAAACTGATTGCAGGTAAAATAATAACTATTGAAACTTGTATACCTCATGTCATTTGGTTGTCTAATCTGATTTGTCTTCACTCTACCAGCATCTTCATTTCCCTACTGATTTTTGACCTTTAAGGTCTAATTTATATTAGTCTTCATCTTGTCTTGAGTTGCATTTTCTGGTTCTTTGTATCCAAATCCAGTTCTATCACTTGCATGCTTTTGACCACTCAGAATATTATCTAGATCACTTGAGCTCTTTGCAAATCTCATAAATGACTTCATCTTACTAGATGTCTTCTCTAACTCAAATTTTAATGACTCATTTTTAATTACATACTTTGAACATTCATCTTCTTTAGTTTTCAAGCTAGTAGATAGGATTTCCAATTGATAACTAATATGCTTGACTATATCTTCATGTTCCTTGGTGTCTTCATTCATTTTTGCTTCATACACACTAAATTGTTCCTCATAGTCCTTGATTTGTGACTTCATCTTTTTGTTAATCTTCTTCTCAATCTTTAGTTTTTCAAGAGCATTCATCAATTCAGTCTCATAGTCCACCTCATATTTATCATCATCTGAATCACTCTAAGTAGACTCCTTTTAATATGAGCAACTTCATTCCTCAGCCATGAAGAGGTCTTTATCTTCAACAGGACCATCATCTTCATTATCAAATTCAGAATCACTATCCTCACTATCATCTAATGAATTGAAATCTTTATTGGTGTAGAAACTCTTCTTGTTCTTCAGAGACTTATTGTTGTCATACTTAATGAATCCTTTCTTCCTCTTATTAGACTTGTATGTTTTCTTGTTTTCATCTTGGTCTTCACCATACTCTTCATCATCATCATTTTTCTTATGCTTGTGAGGGCACTTATTAGCAAAGTGTCTTACTTCTCCACAATTGAAATATTTGAAGGGTAGTTTACCCTTATACTTCCCTGACCCTATTTTCAAATTCTTTTTAAACAAAGTAATTAGTTCATCTTCATCAATACCAGATATGCCATCCTCCTCGAGTTTCTTAACTTAGAATTTTTTCTTTGACTTCATTTCTATCTTGAATTATGCTTCCTTCTTTGGTGTATACCATCATTTACTCTCATTTCATAGGTAGTAAGGATGCCATGAAATTCATCCATCTTCAATTGAGTAAGATCATGACTTTCTTCTACAACAGATACTTTAGAATTAAACTTGAGGGATAGAGACCTTAATATTTTTTGTACTACAGTAGCTTCTTGAAGTTTTTCTCCAAAACCTTTGATGATGTTCACAATCTCATCAACTCTTTGTATAAAGGATGCCACCGAATTTTCTTCCTTCATCTTGAAACTCTTAAATTATCTTCGGTGAGTCTGTAATTTAGCTAACTTAACCTTTGAATCTCCTTCATAAATAGTCAACTTATCCCACATTTCCTTGGTAGATATGCAATGGATTACCTTGGTGTATTTAGTCTCTGAAAGACCACAAGTGATATCATTGATTGCCTTAGAATTGCTCTCATATAACTTCTTATTTGCAACACTAGATGGAGTAGTAGGTGCAGAATAACCATCTACAATAGATTTCCAAGTGTCAAACCCTAAGGACATGATGTAGGTCCTCATCCTTGCACTCCAAAAAGCATACTTGGATCAATTGAACATCGGTGCTTACTTTGTGGAAAAACCTCCTTGCATTTCATGGTTAAAAATATTATACCTTGGATCTTCTTCAAGCTATTAAACCTTTATCAAAGGACCTGCTCTAATACCAATTGTTAGAGGTACAATCACTGGGGGTGAATCAGTGAGCCAAATGTTTTCGACTTTAATTTCAATCCTTTCAAACACTTAAGCATTCAATACAACCATTCATGAAGCATTCAAGATATTTATAGTAAAGAACAATAGATAATGCAAAATTACACACACAACACAAGATCTATGTGGGAAACCCTCTTGGGGAATAGAACTCACTCTCAAATCTACAAACACATGGACTACTTGTCCTATAAGAAGTATGCAAGCATGAGAATTTAGTGAAACACCTATTCTACAAGGAACACCTACCCCTAGTATGGTCAAGTCCGTCTAACCAAAATTTAGTGAAACACCTAGTTCACAAGGAGCACCTACCCCTAGGATTGTCAAGTCCTTCTGATCAAAATTTAGTGAAACACCTATTTCACAAGGAGCACTGGCCCCTAGGATGGTCAAGTCCTTCTGACTTAGATGTTGATCACCCTCCCAACACCTATGATATGAACATATCCACCTTTTAACTGATGTCTTCAACACCTGATCATGGACCTCTAATTGCAAAACACCCTCTCCACTTCTTCACACACTCACAAACATCCAAAACCGCCTTTTGGATCACTCTACACTTCTTAGCAAAAACTCTATCACAACCTCAACAACATGACCAAATGGTCATACACATAGTCCACACTCTGATGTGCCTTTCAAATCAACCACCAAGCTCACATAGACATCATCTATCCTTCACTCACAGTCAAGGCATCCAAAACATCCTTTTGGATCACTCTAAACCTCTTCGCTCATCCTCAATATTTAAACATGTAAGAGCACTATTTTGACATCATAAATATGAACTATAGGTCATACACACAGTCATCAACTGGCTCTAATCTTTCATCCATCCACTATGCACCCTTACTCTCCTTCACCTCTAACTCTATACTCCTGCTCCATACCCCTTCTATCAAGTCTAGAAATCTTTGATTTCACCATTTATAGAACCTTCATGATTACTATCATCTAGGGCAGCCATAATACTTGCCTTAGCCCTTAAGGCATCTAACATAGCTCAATACCGTCCACATAGGTCAGCCATAGCATCCATGGGTCACCCTTAAGCAACTACACCTTTCAATTAGGCCTTAGTATCCCTTATAGGTCTCATGCAAACCTATTCACCCCTTTAGCACTTCAATGAGCAAATTAGAAACACAAGACCACTTCCAAATGCATAGGTCCACTCCACATGACCCCTTCAACATCCTCAAATGAGCATAGTCATCATCACACACTTGCATGTATGTTCAATCTACTCAAACATTAGCCTTGTACATAAGAACACTATGAATGAACACACAATCAACTTCTAATCATTTGTTCATACTGAATATGGATTGGTCAAACCTATAAAATCTATACATATGATCCTCATGGAGTATACAACACTCTCCAACAGCTAAGTCACCTTGAAACATCTAAAAACCATAAAGAATAGCTCAATTATCATTCTCCGGTCACTTGCAAAACATGGTCAATCACATAGTCAACTTTGGAGCTCAATACTTTGACTATACCAACATTTAAACTTTTGAACCAAATTCATTCGCTGTCTTAAAGTCTTCTATAACTTTGCTTTTTACTGCACCTTTGAATTCATTTTAGATCAAAAGATATGATCAAAATACTTAATAATGGTTTTTCCTTTGTTAATTTTAAATGCCAATGGTCACAGTTATACATCGAACACTTTTTCATTATCTCATGCCCTCTCATAGCTTGAACAAATACACATCATCGATCCTCCTCAAAAGTATCCTGGTATTTAACTATGCTAAACATCTGTCACTTTAACCTCATCTTGTGCTCCCTGGCAAATTTGACCAAATACGCATCATCGATCTCCTCAGATTAGCCTATTCTTTACCTTTGCTCACTGTTAAACATTGAGCACTCGTTATCATCTCGTTGCTTCTTACCCATTTGGAACAAACATGCTTTGTCGATCTCTTTGAGAGTATCCTATACTTTAACCTACTTAAACATTAGACACTTTAACCTCTTTGACTCAATACACATCGTTGATCTGCATATATACGAACACTCACTCGCCATTAGATCCTTATCTAGTCTTGGTCTTTACCTTCATTAAATTTGGCTAAGTATGGGAACCACTGCAATCTGCCTAGAAGGTTAACTTTAAACCTTAATAACTTTTGTTATGCTCAATTGCATATTCTGAAATTTAAACCATATGATCTTCTTTCATAGGGGAATCCATCCATATATCAAGTTGCTCTTGGAAACTTCTTGCATGTGAAATATGATGCCATCAAACTGCTTACTCAGCTCTACTTGAACTTAAACATTAAGCTCAGATTAATTTTATGTCATAGATCTGTGACGTGATTAAATGTGCACCGTTAGATCTCCCTTTGCAAATTTGGCTAAGTATGGAAAAACATTACAAACTACCTGGGAATTCAACTTTGCATAGTTATATCTTTTGTTATAGCAACTTGAGATTATTGTGATCACATCCATATGACCAACTCCTTTGACTCATCCATACATGGTAATAGTGATGTCATCAAACTACCTACTCATATTTTTTTGCTACAGAACCAACTATGCCTAGATGAACATAATGAATACCTAGATGACTACCATGCACTTTCACAAGCTCTCCAATCATCCTTGACCTTTGATATGACCCCTCACTCATGCTCAATACTTCATATCCATCCCTGATCATGCCAAAATTGAAGATCAACTAAGCCTACTTGGCAGGCACCTAGAACAACAAACATGCTCTGATACCACTTTGTTGGGGGATCACAAGAACAACACCTGTTCTGATCCCACTTTGTTAGGATCTTGCTCCTCAGAAAGAACACAGTATGATTACCAAATATAAACAATTATAAATGTGGAAATAACCAGAAATACAAGTAACTAAAATTCACTAATAGCACAGAATATGAGAGACAATACACTATCTTGTATTAACACTTTACAGAAAAGAATACAATAAAGAGTTGCCACACTCTTCCACCTTACAGAGGCTTCCCACACCTCAAGTGTACAGTAATTCTTCTACAACACTCTCCTACCAAAAATGGTCCCAACAACCAACTCACAAACAGAATTGGTGTTCACCTCTCCAACTAGTCAGTAATAACCCTGTCAGTTCACCAAGCACTCCAAAGTACTTCAAGTTGATCTTCCATGAACCTGCAACCTGCAATTCAAGAGACCATACTCACACATGTAGATCTCCTATGAGCTTGCAACAACTTGCAACTCAATGATCTTACACTTAGAAGGAACTTCCTTGCCTTCCTTATCTTATGCCTCTATAACAATACATGCCAATGGGTCTATAAATAGATCCTAGACTTAAACAATAACTTAGACTCTTAATTTAGACAATTATCCTCGCAGCTCAAGACTCTAACTGGCCTTTACATGCAAACACTTCATTCACTTAACTAACTGTCCGTGCAACGAGCAGTTCTGAAACACACAGGCGACCGACGTCGGTCCCTGCTTGCCTAGTTCTGCCGACGTCGGCCGACTCTCTGCCGTCGCCGGTGGCCTTCTGCACTGGTCATGACCGACGTCGGTCCTGCTGCCGACGCCGGTGCTCCTGGATAGCAACCTTCTTGTTCCTTCTATTTGCAAAGAGTTGAAGCTTTTAGCTCCACAACTTAACAATCTCCCACTTGGAGATAAACAGCTGCAACCTGTACCTATACCTGTACTCCGTCTAGTTTATTCCCTTGGCTTTGTATTCCTCCTCAAGATCACTCTTGAAGACCAACCACCACAAATCCCGTAGTGCAAAACCTGTCATCCAAATCACCTGCCACATCCACATCTACAAACCATGTAGAAAATAATCTGAATCTGCATAGCATGTGCACTTGCTGCTAGTCCCTGTAAGAATCCACTGAACTGTCTTCCAATGGTTCTCTCTCGAATTGGCTCCAACTTGTGACAACTCCCACTACTTGGAAAAACTTAGGTTTAGTACATACTATGCACTCAACCTCATTATGTGAATCAAGACCCTATTCTGTGAACTGTCCAACCATCGGCGTGCTAACCGGTCTCACACAATCATCTTGAAACAAAGTCAACATGTGACCTACCATGTCTCTAGAACACACTCATGCCAAAGAATCTTGCTGCTCCCAGATTCTCCATGACATACACCTGAACTAGCTTTACCTTTAGTTCAGCAATACCTGTATATGTAATCCTGCAACAAGCACATCATACAGTAATAGGATAATGTAGCTAATATTATCCAACCTGGTAAAGAGAAACACAATGATCAAATCTCCATTGCCCTGCAGTTATACAAGACCATATACCCTGATCTTCCATCTCACGTATCCATTTCCGCTCTTCTTTATCCCGAACATCCATTCGTCTCTAGTGCTTATTCCAGCTGGCAACTCTACCCAAAACACTTGTTTGGTACTTCTCCAAGGAATCACATCCTCATCCATGCCAAGCTCCCACTGTTTCTTGGATCTACCTGTTCTGCTTCTTTAATAACTTCCTGGTCCTATGCCATAAGTGAGCAACAAGTAGTGTAAAGAAGTGAAATGATGAATTTAAGAACTTACTTACACCTTCAGTCCTCCATATGAGTGCTTGAAACACCTTGACAGCTTGCTATCCACCCAAATTTCGTCTCAGTAACCGATGCCAGTCACATCTCAGTCTACACCCGACCAATGTCGGTTCCCTGCAATTGCCCCCTTGCCGACGTCATTTTTTCCTGGCTGACGCCAGTAGTTATCTGCCCTGAGTCACAGACGTCGAGCTGCACATAGCCGACGTCGGTCCCTGTCTGGACGTCGACGTCGATTTTCCTGCCGACGTTAGCCTCTGTGTTTTTCTAGTGAGACCTGACTTTTTTCTGTGAGCTCTTTTTGGATCAAATCCTTGTCCAAAACACCCTTGCTCTGCTCAGAATTCTTCTGCATCTTGTGCTGAACTCTGTCTGTCACCTTCTCTTTAAAAACCAAGGCTTTTCTATTCTTGTCACTAACATCGGATTCCTCAAGAAACGTCACCTTCTTCTTCTGCATACAGAAACCACGATCCATACCTTCCAAATCCGAAAGCATATCCTTTGACTCAAGAACAAGCATCTCCTTCTTATCTATGTGACCAAGCCTATCAAGCCACATCTCTGAATCTACAGCTGAAGTAGATAACCCAGAAAGAGAGTCAGTAATACAAGCAGATAGATAAAGCGTAACTACTTTCTTATCTCTAGCTACAACAAGTGTACCCTTGGTAACCTTCCAAGAGTCCGCTGTGAGAGTTACTGTGCAACCCTTATCACCCAAACTTCTAACAGAGATCAAATTTCGCTCCAGAACTGGGACATGCATGACCTCCTTTAACACCCATGTGTTACCTGTCTGCAGTTTCAGCTTCACTTTCCCTTTGCCAACAATCTGACAAGGCTTACCATCCCCTACACAAATTTCTCCAAGGTCTCCCTGGACATACTCATGAAAAAATTCTCTATGTGGGGATGCATGAAAAGAGGCACCAGAATCTAAAACCCAAGATTCTACTTTATCCAAAGAACATACCAGAGCATCTCGTACAGCGTAATCTGCAACATCTGCTTCTTCTTCATGTCCTTCATGCTGATCTTCACCTGATCTGCAATCTCTCTTTAAGTGCCCTTGCTTTTCACACTTCTAGCAGGTTATTCTGTCATACCTGGACTTGGATCTTCTGCCTATCTTGGACCTTGATCTCCCATGCTCTATCTTTTCTCTATGCCTTCCTCTGCCTTCAACACTCAAAGCATTTCTTGATGACTCACCTGTGCTATTCCTGCATATCTCTTCATTTAAGATCACACTCACAACGTCATCCACTTTTAAGACTTTTGAAGGAGACACAGTATTAGAAACTGCCATTACCAAACCTTCTCAACTTTCAGGGAATGAACACAAGATTAAGAGAGCTCTAATTTCATCATCAAATACAATATTGACTGAGCTTAACTGGTTTACCAAACCATAGAAATCACTAAGATGGCTATAAACAGATCCACCTTCCAACATTTGCAAATTAAATAAACGCTTCATAAGAAATACCTTATTAGAAGCTGAGGGTTTTTCATATAAATTTGCCAAAGATTCCATCAACTCCATCGTTGTCTTACACTGTGATAAGCTGGAAATCATAGAGGATGCAAGACTCAATCTAATAGATCCCAGAGCCTTCCGATCAAGAACATCCCATTCTTTATCTTTCATATCCGAGGGTTTGCAATTAACCCCTCCCAACGGTAAGTACAAATATTTTTGATACAGATAATCCTCAATCTGCATCCTCCACAGTTGGTAGTTCTTGCCATTAAACTTTTCCATTCGTAGCTTACTGTCTTCTGCCATTGCTCAACTCCCACTCAAACAGAAACCTTGTGAATAACCTGTAATCAAAACACACTACCCAGATCTAATCCAATCTGTTAGTATCCCAACCAACAGCTCTGATACCACTTGTCAAGCACCTAGAACAACAAACATGCTCTGATACCACTTTGTTGGAGGATCACAAGAACAACACCTATTCTGATCCCACTTTGTTAGGATCTTGCTCCTCAGAAAGAGCACAATATGATTACCAAATATAAGCAATTATAAATGCAGAAATAACTAGAAATACAAGTAACTAGAATTCACCAATAGCACAGAATATGAGAGACAATACACTATCTTGTATTAACACTTTACAGAAAAGAATACAATAAAGAGCCGCCACACTCTTCCACCTTACAGAGGCTTCCCACACCTCAAGTGTACAGTAATTCTTCTACAACACTCTCCTACCAAAAACGGTCTCAACAACCAACTCACAAACAGAATTGGTGTTCACCTCTCCAACTAGTTAGTAATAACCCTGTCAGTTCACCAAGCACTCCAAACTACTTCAAGTTGATCTCCAATGAACCTGCAACCTGCAATTCAACAGACCATACTCATACATGTAGATCTCCTATGAGCTTGCAACAACCTGAAACTCAATGATCTTACACTTAGAAGGAACTTCCTTGCCTTCCTTATCTTATGCCTCTATAACAATACATGCCAATGGGTCTATAAATAGATCCCAGACTTAAACAATAACTTAGACTGTTAATTTAGACAATTATCCTCGCAGCTCAAGACTCTAACTGCCCTTTACATGCAAACACTTTATTCACTTAACTAACTGTCCGTGCAACGAGCAGTTCTGGAACACACAGGCGACCGACTCCGGTCCTTGCTTGCCTGATTTTGCCGACGTCGGCCGACTCTCTGCCGTCGCCGGTGGCCTTCTGCACTGGTCACGACTGACGTCAGTCCTGCTGCCGACGCCGGTGCTCCTAGATCTCAGCAACCTTCTTGTTCCTTCTGTTTGCAAAGAGTTGAAGCTTTTAGCTCCACAACTTAACACTACTTCAAGCATACTAGGAGAAACACAGTGCACACTTTGTCATTGACACTTAGATTATCAAGACATTTCATCCACTCACTTGGACATATCCATGACATCACTATCAACTCTTTAACAAAAAGTGTGCCAAGAACATATCGACCAGTGGATTAAATGCTATGATGGATTGATTAGGAAGATCATAGAACCATTGTAATGCAATCTTTTGGGCTACAGGGAAACAACTTAGTCATGAGTCAATCATTGGACACGTAGTCCAAACATACTACATGAAAAGTGTGTAGATAATACTCTAGGTCACCCTTACCATAATATAGAGTAATATTGGGCACCACAAATTCAGAGGGCAAAGGAGTTACCACTATATGTTGTGCCAAAGGTGTATGTAGGAGCATATGAGAGCCCAAGGCATAATATGGTCTAGTAGCATGCTATTGAATATGTAACACCTTGAACTGCAAAGAATTAATCTTTTTCCTAAGGGATTGTACATATGAAGACCAATAATATATATTGAAAACCAATCATATTATTGGTTTTCATGTAGCTCAATGTCTGATCTTATTTTAAAAACAAAATGTTGACCTTTGACTAAAATAAGTCTAAAAGACCTATCCTATCTCCACGGAGCTTAAATGGTGATGCTTGGTCCTGAAATATCCACCTTGATTTGACCCAAATCCATCTCAAATCTCATTCGAGCTCAATTCCTTTGTTATTACCTTTCTTGGGTCAAAAATTGTCTCGAATTTCATCAAAATGTCTCAAGGCTCAATTTTTCTCATTGGTTGTCGAATGCTGACTCAAACCCTTGACTTTGACCCTTTTCACTCTGTTGATCTTCTTGTGTATGGATGCCTATGAGCCATTGATTTTCTACCAACTAAATACACTTGTGCCACTTGTCCTTGACTCATTAGCTCTTTGGATTAGTTTGGTCCCACTTACGCCATCTTTGCCTTCGCTCTATTGGATTTTTTAGGTATGAATGAATGTGAGCCCTCGGATCTATCTTTAAATTGTCAACTTTGTCCCCACTAGTGCCATGTGTCAACCTCTCAATCTCTCTGACTATTTAACCCATCTTGCTCTGTTGGATCGAGATGTACGATTGAGCGAAGGCCATTATATCTGCTTTGATTTGAAAACCAATGGCTATTTACTAGGTCTTAAAATTGACATTTGTGTGACCATCATTTGGCGTTCAAGTGGACGTATTTGATGTCCCGTAAATTGTCAATTTTAAACACAGATTTTTGTTCGAGCTTCATTTTGAGATTGGCACAAATGTTTTATGTTGTAGGTCCAACTTTGAAGGACTATAACTTGAAGTGTAAAAGTCATGGAGGCACTAAATTTTTAGGAGATGTTCTTCTTACCAAAAGGGACAAACCCATTTGATCTAATGGTCCCAAGAGCCTTCTAAGTGAAGATATAAATTACTCAAGTTGACTGGTCTATTCATTCATGCATAACATCCTGGTGACAGTCTAGTTCATTTGGCTAAGTATGGGAAACTTAGCAAAATCTAACTGAGGAGCGAAATTTAAACATGCACAACTTCTATTGTGCTTTGGCAGATTATCTGAAACTTAGCGTGTAGCAACTGGGGACCAAGCTGGACAAACCCATGTAATCATTTTTTTTAGACTGTCACACATGCAAGATATGGCTTTTGAAAATTTCCTACTTGGACTTTTTGCCACTTCCATTTGAATGTCAATATGGACTCAATGAAGAACCAGATGAACTCCATGTACTTCCATATTTATTCTAAACACTTTTGACACCTCATGGGGCTTTGCAACTCTAGACCTGATCCTTGTGACATTGGGTCACTCTTCAATCAGGATCTTGCTCTTTCCACTAAATTCTTGGACTAGGTAAATTTTTGGTAAGTAGAGCAAATTTGGTCAACAATTCCACCCTTCAAAATCTCAAATTTGAATCTCTCAAGGGTTGGAAAATCATATGTGAAAGCGTTAACTCCACCCTTTGCCTATAAATTCACTTGTCTCCTTGTCTTGGAGCACACCAACTCTTTTATAAACTTTAACCATTTTTTATGGGGGATGATTTGACTTTCAACAACCCTACAAATTTTCATTAGAGGCAACCCAACCATCACCAATTTGGTTTCCAACAACCTCTTCATGTTTATGTCACATAAAAGAAACACTATGGACATGAGCAAACAAAAGAAATCAAAACTGGAAATTGTTAAAGACTTTCCCTTAATATATACCTTGATGGTCTTGGAAGCACATGTTGGAGTGATGCATCAATTGGACCTTTGTCACGAAGGAAAAACCTACACTTTCTTGCAATTTCAGATTTTATAGGGGGTTGTACAATGTTCTTTTTTACCTTGTTATATGGGAATATGTTCAGTAGAAGTTGCTCATTTACCCCTTCATTACTACCAACACCAAGAACCCACTTGGTTTCAACCCTTGGGGTATATTCATCAAGCTGAGTTGACATGTTGTTCACCACATTTCCAGAATGTATACGTGGCTGAAATGACATAAGAAACTCAAAATTTTTTGAGTGCATTTGAAAATTCTTTCCCATGAAATTTCTAGAACTCCTTATTCTCTTCATAAATGGAATTTTGCTCCTCCTCAATACCAATTTTAAACATACATTTTTAGAATTTGTAGGGCTTAGAGAGAAAAAGATTAAATGATTATTTTTATACCTTGGTAGCAAACTAGCATTGTCTCCCTTCAACAAAACTTTGTTCACTCTAGCATGCCTTATAAACCACATTTTATCATACTTTAGAATCCAGCTCATGCAAAGAAGAATTTGGAAGTTCTTTTCATATCATAGAGGTTGCCCTATGCCTCCAACATTGATTTTTTTGTATGGGAAACCTTTTCCCTTTTTTTTTTCACCACACATGCCATGCATGTGACTTATTCTCTTCATGAGAGTTGTTTGTTCCAACTTAGAAAATTCCACTTGTCTTGCTTCCCTTACATGGATTCCTTCATGCATCATACTCTCCATTTTCTTGGACATTGCCTCCTTGAACTTCTCTTCACACCATGTGATTGAAAGTCCTGTAAAAGTAGCCTCAAATTAAAAAATTTATCACTTTAATGACTGTAATTACTTGCATGACAACAAGCTAACACTTTGTTTCCAATGAGTGACTCATGAATTGTGTGTATTGGTCCTTCATAAAATTGTTAGAATTCACTACAACCCATATATGATCCATTATGAATTTTCTTTGAATGTATAGAATGAAGAACTTATCAACCATATCGAAATTAAGGCCTCTAACATCCATCTTGGCATGTTGCCCATGATGACCATAATCTAATGATAAAAACAAATTTAGAATACCTCCATACCTTAGCTTGTGTTTATCATGTTTGCCTCCCTTTGCCAATACAACATGTTCATCCCTATAACTCACCTTTCGTTTTTCATGAGTATGTTTATCAGCTAAACCAAAACTAATGTGAAAGGAGAATGTTGTGGTCCCATCTAGCCTACCTTGGAAATTGACTAAAGGATAGTCATCTCCAAATACCAAAACACATGCATGTTGTCTAAGATGAAAAAAATATAGTGATGGCATAAGTGGAAGCCATAAATCTGAATTGTTTGCATATCTTTGGCTGCCATCATAATGCTCATCTATTTTTTGTTGAATAGATATGGATTGAGATGTCTCCCACACCCCCAACCTTGTGAATACCATGGTTTTCAAATAAGAAGCTTATTTTTATATGCCAACTTTCCAATGTCAACCTGTGCATGCTTATATTCCTCCATACCCCAAACAATTCTAATTTTTTCTTTATTCCCATGGAATCAACCATAAAGATTTCAAAATCAAAATTGAGAACTTTGGTAAAACTCAAAAAATTACCAAGATCCCATACCTCTTAGTGCCCATAATTGTGGGCTTGAATCAAAGAGTCCTCATTCCTTATATCTTCAATATTTTCAAGATTTTCTTTGATCACATAACTCTTTGTAGGGCTGTTCTAAAAATAAGTCAATGGATATTTGAAGGTTGGTACAAGTTCTTCAAACTTGAACCCTTGATATACAACAAGTGATCCCCTTCTTACTTCAATTTCATCCTTCTTTGGCTCAAGCTCCTTGTTTTAATCTTTTGTGACTTCATTTCCATGCATACAATCATTAGAAGATAAATAGACATCTTCCACAAATAAAATATCTTTACCTTGTTCTTTTGATGGCTCATGAAGTTGTTGAACAACTTCTTGTTTCACCTTGAGAAGTTCTGATATTTTTGTCACTCCCCCTTTAAGGACTACCCTTTTCAACCTCATTGGTTTCTCCATAACTTGTTGGAGACCTTCACTAGGTTGCCCTTGAATTTTTGGTTCTTGTGACTCAAAAAATTCAATCATTGGCCACCCCAAATTCTCTAATTTTTAAAGCTCATCATTCACATGTAGTTCAACCTTATCTTTTTCTAAAAGAGACCTTTGAGGTCTAGGGATTAACCCCATAGACTTTACCACATCCTTGGTACTTAGTGTCTTAAGCTCCCTCTGATAATTCTCCATGACTTGTAATAATTTATCCATGGCTTCATCCTCTATCTTCTTCTTCATCCCTATCTTTTGAATGGGATCTTTGTATTCCTCTTTTGGCAAAAATCTAGGTTATCAATCCATTGAAATCACTCATACCCCATAGTTGGCGAAGAAATTGGCTCTGATACCACTGTATTGTCCCTAAAAAGAATGATTAGATGAAAATTAAAAAATACTTGGAAATCCTACCTCAAAATAGGAAAATTTTAATTTAACTTCAACAAACCCTAGCTACCAATTAGCTTCAAAAAAATAGCATAAATTATGCTAAATCCTAGCAACAATTGGTTGATCCAAATAAGCAATTTTATCCTTCCAAAATCATGAAATAATTTCAACCCCCAATCTATAATTTAATTAATAATTTGTAGTTGAAATATTTCATTGAAACCTTGACATGCCAACTATTATTAAACTAACAAATTCCTTAATGAACGTTGCAGAGGATCTTCAGTAGTTTGAATTCTTTTTTAGGTGGGAATCACAGAACAGTCATGTTTCCAGTGTCTGGATAAAAGAAGGATCCAACATTATTCTAATTAAGGTCAACGTAGGCCTACATGACCACACTCAAGGGACACACTAGTCACGTGGCTTGCTGGACAATATTCCAAAAGTGTCGGGTTCCATCTTGAATTAGCGAGAAAATGAACTCCTGCCCTAGAAAAACTAGATACTCATGTTCCTAAATCATCATGGGTTGACATGGTCAAAGGGAAAGGTCTAGTGGTCCAGGACCCCTCAATTTTATAGATCTTCTTGAAAGAAGCTGACAATGAAACTTTCACCCTTGTTCCAGACCTTATTGTGAAATAGGCCAACATAGAGCTCACCAAATCCATACTTGCTAGGGTCAACAACTATTATTTGAATATTGATGCTTTTCAAAAATGGGCTAAAGAAAGATGGAAACCAAAAGGTCATCTAGAGGTGGTTGCTCTATCAAGGGGCTTCTTCCTAGTAATTTTTTGTCTGCAAGAAGATTGCATCAGGGCTCTCTCATAAGGTCCCTATCTTATGGGAAAGGTGAGTGTTTCTATCAGAAGATGAAAGGCTGGGGCAAGCCTTAGTAACATAGCCATGGATGATGTTCTAATGTGGGTGCTTCTTCCTGAACTCCCATTGGAATACTAGCATCCGAAGATCATCAATGGGATTATCAGGGCCTTGGACCAACCTATTAAAATTACCCTGGTTACTCTCTCCTATTAGAAGATGGTTGCTTCTCGTGTCCATGTATTCCTACTTTCTAGCAAGCCCATGTTGCACGAGATCAAGATAAAGTCAAAGTACAACATTTGGATTCAGAACATATTGTATGAGAATAATGCGATCATTTACCCATGATGCAATGTTCTAAATCATATGCTCCACGATTGTCTAAAAAAAGGCCAAGACTCTGTTGTCATCTCTCAAAAAGGGACCAAGAAAGAGGTATTAAAGATGGATTCATGGTCAAAACACCCTCTCAGGATTGCCTCCCCCTGAGCCCCCCAAGTGCTCCTTTTGGAAATCTTAAAGGCACACCTTGTTCTAACCCCTTCACTCCTCTTTCACTTGATGCTTTGGAGTCCCTATGTGAATCAAGTCCCCCGATAATGCCCATACCCCCCTCCCCTCCCAATCTCCCTCTCCTCTCCCCATACCTCCTTGTCCCCATGCTTGTCTCGGAGCCCCCCTACTCATTCCCCCTCATCCTATCTCCCCCCTTGTTTTCTTTCTAGGCTCTGACCTCCCCCCCTAAGTGTGCCACCCTCCCCTCAGTTCATCTGGCCCCTTCCCTGAGCTTGGAGCCCCCTTCCCCTCCCTTGGAACCTGGCATGTCCCCTCCTCCTGTTGACTTCCTCTTTATAAGCTCCCTCCCCCCTTTTCTCCTCTATGGAACTTGCCCCTGCCCTTCTTCCTCCCCTCTCCCTTTCCTTTGGCTCCCGCCTTCCCTCCCCACTCTCGGAGTCTGCCCAAGCCCTAACACAAAAAAACCCACTCTTTGTTGGCCTAGAAAACTCCCTCCCTCCTTAACTTGAGGCACCCCTCTCTCCCCTTATTTAAAATCTCTAGAGCCTTGCAAAGATGGGGGCCAATGTTCTGAGTCTCTTTCTCCCTCCCAAGACTTCCCCCTAGATGATGGGTTTGTCACTTTCTCTAAAAATAAAAGAGGTAGGAAAAAGGCCAATATTGGTATTGCTTCTAAACTTGTGGATAGATCCCCAAGGATGGTTACAAGGAACTTAGAAACTATAAAAGAGATTGCTAAAGGTTCTCAGCAAACTCTTAATGTCCATCATGATAAGAAATGAAAGTCCTTTTGTGGAATGTAAGGGGCTTAAATAATACTTGGAAATAAAGGACCCTTTGCAATATTATCAAAAGGGTCAATCCTTCTATTCTCCTCATTCAAGAAACAAAAATGTCTGACTTTGTCCTAAAAGCTAGAGTGAGAAAAATCTAGAATAATGCTCAAGCTCTCTCCTCCAAGTTTACAAGCACCTCGGGTGGTCTAGCAGTCTTCTGGAATCTAGATATCATGGGAGGAGACCTTTTGTGGAAGTCCAACAGCCAAATTTTGATTTTGTTTACAGATCTAGACATCAATGATAATTGGATTTTAACCAACATCTATGCTCCAATTTCCAAACCTATCAAGAATCTTCTGTGGAAAACCTTATTGAAATTTTGAAGGACCTATGTAAATTGGAACCAGATCATTATTGGTGACTTCAACACCCCCTTACTCCTAGGGACAAAAAAGGTGGCCTTATTGATCTCAAAAATAACACATTGGATTTCAATGACTTCATCACTAATGCAGGCTTAGTGAATGTGGACCTTAATGATATTTTGTTTACGTGGTCCAATAGAAGACTGGGGAATTTTTTAATTCAAGTCCACTTGGACAGGATTCTGATCTCATAAAATTGAGACATCCAATTCTCCAACATGATCTCTTCTTTGCCCAGGATAGGGTCTGATCATAATCCCTTGGTGTTCAAAGGAGACAAGATCTCAAAACCCAAATGCAGCCCCTTCATATTTGAAAACATGTGGATTCATCACCCCAATTGTTGACAATTTTGCCCCATAGGTCAAATTGTCACCCCTACCATTCATAACTCTACATATCTTGTCAGTTTATCTTGTGAATCAGTTTTAGTTCTGAATAATCAGAAGGAATAGTTTAAGTTTAAATGGTCACTTTCTTTTGGGAGAATTGTCCAAGTGGAAATCCTGAAGGGCATCCTCAAAAGCAAGGTCATTTGTTCAAAAATTTTTGAAGGGTTCATTAAAAATGTCGAAGGGTTTGTTTGAAATTTTGAATTATCCAAGTAGAAATCCGAAGGGTAACTTGAAAAGTTCTGAAGGGTTCAAATCCTTCAGAGATTTTCTCTGAAGGGAAGGAAAGGTTCACTTGGAAAATTTTGAAGGACACTTACAAAAAGGTTGAAGGGTATCTGCGCTTCAGGAAAGTTCACTTCACAATTCTGAAGGACCTTTACATTTTTCTGAGGGATCAATTCCAAGAAGCCGAAGGGCACTTTCCCTTCAGGAAAGTCATTATCAAGAAACCCGAGAAGAAAGAATTCCTTCGGACTTTTTGTCTGAAAGAAATGAATGGAGCAAGTGGACCATTTCAAGTTTTTTGAAGGGCAAGTCAACTTTTTCGAAGGTGCATTTATACAAGTTCCGAAGGGTCATTTTCTTTGAAAAAAGACCATTGTCAAAAGCTTGAAGGGTAGTTTTAAAAACCCAAAGGGACATTTGTATAAAATCCGAAGGGACATTCCTTCAGACAAATTTTCCGAACGAATGTGTTGGACAAAAAAGCCGAAAGAAAGAGACTTCTAAAAAATTGAAGGGTTCATTGAATTGTTCGAAGGGACCATTTCAAGTTTTTTTGAAGGGAAGGTGGACTTTACAAATAATGTCAAAGGATCACTGGCAAGAAGTCCGAAGGGGTTGTTCCCTTTAGGAAGTTCTTTTCAAAGGCAAAACGAGGCACTTTTTAAAGAAGAGGACCATGTCAAAAATATCAAAGGGCAGTTTCAAAAGCCCATAGGGTAATTTTTAAAGGTTCTATTTACGAGAATTCCTTCAAACTTTTCATTCAAAGGAAATAAACAAAATAAATCCTAAAATAATTACATAGGACCAAACAAAAGAAGGAAATAATTCCTTCAGACAATTTGTCTGAAGAAAATGAAAGAGAGAGACAATTCCTACAGACAATTTGTTTGTGGAAAAATGACAAAAAAAAAAAGGCTTGAAGGAAATGAATGGAAAATAAGCTCGTGGAAATAAACAAAGACAAAAAGAAAAGCCAAAATAAATTCCACAAAACTGTTTGAAGGAAATACATGCACAAGAGCAAGAGATCGATGGTTGTCTAAAGAGTTGACATAAGATTTCATTCATGATTCTCAATCTTCAACGGCTTTTCATGCAAAATAGAGTAAGTTGGATTTAACTAAACCTTGCACTTAGGTTGACTTATTGATAAGCCATGCTCTTCTCCTTAGATTTCATGCAATCTGAGCCTTTTAGGCACTTCCAGCTTAGCTTCAAGCAAAGTTCTTAGTCCAAGATATGGCATGGCTTTCCATGCAAGAGTTTGACTTGTCAAACTTGGGTCCACCTCATTCCTTCTATACCAACATGGAATTTCAGGCACGCATTAGTTCTAGAGTTGACTAGCCTTACACTATGGTTGACTTGCTGACAAGTCATACATGCACTTTTGTTTAGCTTGTTGAAGGCTTTCAACATTTCAACAGTTTAAGTGGAGTTCAAGATTCAATTTTGGCATTGATTTCATGCAATGGGGATTTTTCTCTTGTTTCAAGCAGTTCAAATGGAGTTCTATATTTCGAGATTGGCGTAGCCTCATGCATGATGAAGGTTTTGATTAAACTTGAGCCATAGTCCTTTTTCCAATGCCAAAAATTTTTTCATGCAAGACATAAGACAAAAATAGATTTTATTTGAAAGTTGTGATAGCACAAGTTAGACTGAGTCGACCTCCTCCTCTATTTTTAGCACCAATCTCTTGACTATTGTATCTTTTTCTATATAAGTTGGCTTTTTAGCCTTGAATTATATATTTTTTTTGGCAAGATCATACTCTGCCAATATTTGTGGTGTAACCTTTTCAGATTAATTAAAGGATAGTTTTCATATTCTAAGATGTTGGTCTAGTGTATTTATGTCAATGATTTACATATGTGATAGGATTTTTTTCTTTATCAAGTCCTGATTCTTACTTAGTTACTAGCTAATCAAGTTATACAGGGCATGTTCTGTGTTTAATGTCTTTTGATTGAAGTTATAGTGGATATAAGTCGCTGGTTCGTGCCTTGAATCAAGCATATTCCATCATTTCTCTCAAGTTTTGATAATAAGATAGAACCTTTTCATTAAAAACTGATGCATATAGGTCAATTGGGGTTAAAAATTTAGTTTGTTTATTGTCTGATCAGTGTTTTTAGAAACTCAAATTGTGTGGATCACCCAAAATTTAGGTGTGTCACCATCATTAGATAGGATTTCCCTTCAAGTTTTTTTCTTCCTTTTTTTTTGGTAGTTTGTAACGTAGATTAGAGATCTTAATTGATACACCAAAGGGAGCTAGCCCTTATAATCTAGAGATTCAATCCACTTATTAGGTTACCCATAGCCTAGGATTGTTTACATGTTTCAACGGAATGTGAAGGCATGAAACTACCTTCACAAAGGTGTGAATTTGATTGACAATAGTTTTTGGTATGTCTAGTGGGATCTTGAAGAATTTTTTTGCATATTCGAAGAAGTTTTTCAGCAACAAAAGATATTCATTATCACCAACATCTAGTTGTAGAGCTCATAACATCATTTAGGCAATTCATTCATGCCAAAGGTTACCACAAGGTCAGCAAGTAAAAGTATTTCTTTTAAATTTATATCATATAAGAGATCAAGGTTTATGAGGGCAAAACCATATCCTCAAAATTAGTATTTGTCTCTTAGTTATCTTACTATTCTAACCACTACAAACCCCACTACCCAAATGGCCATCAGAAACCAGGTGTTTATTCCATTCAATAGAGGTAGCCCATTGATTTAACCTAGTTTGATGACATTCCAGTGTCTACCCTCAAGAGCATTCCATTCTTTTTAAGAGAAAATCAAACAATCCCTATTGAGCATATCCAAGATGTAGCTAATCTCTGTTTAGTCTATAATGTTGTTAAAAATAATATTGCTATGAGATTACTTGAGTCTTCCTTCAAAAGAAAAGCATTGCAATGGTATAGAAATCTCCCACTAAACTCCATTTCTACTTGAGATGAATTGGGTGCAGCCTTAGTCAAATAATTTGAAGACAAATTTGATCACCTATTTTTAGTTGAGTAATTGACCGCCATAACAAGGGCTCCTCATGAGTTTATGTCTAATTTTAACTTTAAATTCCAAAAGGCATGGACAAAAATACCTTTGTTGATAAGGCCATCCCCTGAATATGCATTTGTGTACTATTTAAAAGCCCTTAATTCTGACATTAGTTTGATGATACAGTCAATGGGTGGCACTACCTTACCAGATGCTTATGATGTTGCAATAAGGGCAAAAAATAATTTGATACAATCTGGTAAGCTTTCTCCAAGGCTTCCAATGACTATATTTCTAAATTTGAATAATGTACCAGCCCTATTGAGTGGTTGAGCATTGTCTATGTTCCAATAATATGAAGATGGCTTAAACCGCATGTAGTTATCTCACCTATATGTGTGTGTGCAACATCGTGATCAACCTAATATGCAATTCAAAGTTTGGATTTCAACATTTGGCACATGTTATGTAAAATGAGTAATTAATGTACCAGCCCTATTGAATGAAGATGTACCAGTTATCTCACCTATTGAGTGGTTGAGCATTGTCTATGTTCCAATAATATGAAGATAGCTTAAACCGCATGTAACCACTCAATAGGGAATGGTTGGTTATCTTACCTATATGTGTGTGTGCAACATCGTGATCGAACCTAATATGCAATTCAAATAAGTTTAAAACCATGGCCTCAATTTTATCCTAAGTTTTGATTGTATTAAAAAATACAAACAAGCCTTAGGGTAAAACTAAGCTTGAGATGATGGAGTAGGAGCTAAAGGTAATCTCATATATAATGAAAGTGTGGGACCTACTTAACCTTGGGCAATCTCAAACTATCCCTAAACTTTGACCTTGTTTACCCTATGAGGACATATGGGTCATCGATCTTTGTTCAACTCCCTAAGATGATGACACTTATTATCCTCATGGGACTCCTTTAGTTTTTGACATTTCAACATTATCTTCACTCTATTGGATCCATTTTGGGTGAGTGGTCGTAAACTATTGTGGGATTGGTCCAACCATGGCCTCAATTTTATCCTAAGTTTTGATTGTATTAAAAAATACAAACAAGCCTTAGGGTAAAACTAAGGCTTAATCTCATATTTAATGAAACGGACCTACTTAACCTTAGGCAATCTCAAACTATCAAATATTTAGTTCCACTTAACAGACTATTGATCATGATCTTTGTGATGATGTGGGATTGGTCCAAAGGGTGAAGGCTTTAGAATCTTTGGGCTTCACTCTACCTAATCTTTAATATGCATATACAGATGAAAAATATGCACCTAATATATTTGATCTCCTTGATGGCATCATATACATGAAGGCATTTTTTTCCACTCAATGCATGTTACATCTTGATTGGATATTTATAGTTGGTAATTTGATTTGATTAAGTTGTAAGTCATATGTTGTTATGGGACAGTTGACTATTGCTTGATTTCATGATTCCATAGTTATGATTTATTTGTATTGTATATACTTTACATTTTGATCATGTTTATTTTTTATTTCAATAGTATTTTATGAGATATATCATGATGTTATGGACTAACTACCTGATTATCATGAGCTTAACTTAGGAGAGACTCATCCATAAAATCTTGATGGGGGGAGAGCATCATTAGAGAGAGTGACATATATGGAGGTGTTAGGGGATGACAGAGGAACATCTAGAGGACAAGAGTTTGCTAAAGATGATGAGTCATGACTTTACTATCTCATAAAATTTTTTTAAAAAAATTTGAATAATGTACCAGCCCCTCAAATTCCTCAAATTCCACCTTTAGCTCCTACTCCATCACCTCAAGCTCAAATTACAGCCCCTACTAGAATATACCCTAATATTGAAATGGTGTGGGGATAAGGTTAAGATTATGAAAATATTTCAAGCACAAAGATGATAAACTAATATATAACATATCAATTAATTGAAAACTTATATAGACAATATTATGATTTTATATAACTGAGATTCCTAATAATATTAAAGTACATTAGACAATAGCCTTTTTCTTGTGAAAAAGGCTATTGGGTGCTCCCCCTCTAGCTTGTCATTCTTTTGAGTCAGGACATCAACAATACTTGACTCCCCTCCATAGACATACATTATGAAGGGGAGTCAAGTATTGCTTTTTATTTATCCAAATAGCCCCCAAAATCTCCTCATTGGTCGAGCAACACACTAGAGGACAAGATTTTGCTAAAGATGATGAGTCATGACTTTACTATCTCATAAATTTTTTTAAAAAAAAAAATTGAATAATGTACCAGCCCCTCAAATTCCTCAAATTCCACCTTTAGCTCCTACTCCATCACCTCAAGCTCAAATTACAGCCCCTACTAGTCAAACTAGTGAGATAAGAGAGTTGAAAAGCTTGCTACAGTCCTTTGGAAATGAAATAGTGTAGCTCAAAAGGCAACAATTTTAGACTAATATGTCCTATCAACAATAAAATCAGACCACCTATCAGCACTTCAAAGATCAAAGGCCTCTTTATCAAGGTTTTAGAGAGAATAAACCACCTTATCAAATACAAAGAGCCATAACTCTAGCTAAGCCATATGCTTCCCTTGATCTTAATACTCCTTCCACTTCAAAGGTTATTATTCTCACCCCACCTCAAAACAACTTGATGCATGATTCAAGTTGGCAGTCCTCAAATCTCAATGATGCTCAAAACCAAGCTTTGGTATCACAAAACATCACTATGTCACAAATGACACAATAAGAGTTGTATTTTCAAAGAGATCAATACCAAGATACAGGTCTGACATCACAAAGAGAGACTCAACAAGTTCAAAGGCAACTTGATGCCATTAATGTAAATTGACAAGTAGATGATCATGTTACTTTTATTTAGGATGTTGAAATTAACAATTCAAGTGGTCAAGTTTTAGCTATAATTAGAACTAAAAAAAGATATTGATGAGCTGCAAGAGGTGACAAATGATTCAAGTACTCTTAATTTTGTTTATAAAAGTACAAAACAACAATTTTTTGCCCCTACAACTCAAAAAAATCAAAATATAGAGGTTAGTAAAGTTCATCAACTACCTCTAGTTTGTGAACAGCCAGTGCTTCAAAAAGTGCAACCAAAGGATAGTGGATCTCATTTTAGTATAGTGGATCAAATGAAGAAGTCTAATATCAACATTAGCATGTGAGATTCTCTTTCCATTTTAGGACAAAAACATATGCCCATCCAATATCTTTTAGCTCTCAAATTGTCTCTAAAATCGGTTGAGAAAGAAGGTGTTGTCTTGACTAATTTAGATCATCAAACTAAGAAACATAGATATAAAGTAAATAAGATAGAAAAAGTAGACAAAACTTAGGTAAAATCAAAGAAAACTCCTCATTTTTACTTTTTTTCATAGTAGGTGATACTTTGATTCATAACTATATGGTGGATAGTGGAGCTAGTAGTGTGCTCATGTCTAAACAGATTGCAAACAAGCTCGACCTTGTTTATGAACCAAATACTAAAGGGGCATTTTAGTTAGATGGGTTAGCAACAAAGATGGTAGGAATCATCAAAGATCTAAAGTTGACGTTACATATTTGTCTCATATGTTACTATTCAACAGGATCTTGTGGTAGACTTGCCTCCTTACTTTGCTATGTGTCTTTCAAAGGACTTCACCTCAAAGATTAGGGGATATTTATCAGCTGATTGGACTTATTTAATATTCAGAACCTAATTATGGTACCAAGATAACAATTTATTTTAAACCTATTGCAAGTTTTCATATGGAGCCATTTTTGCCAAGTGTTGTGAACACTAACTATATCATCTCAAATGATGTAGTAGAAGCTAGTGAAATAGAAAAAGAATCACCTTTGGATGGAGTTCCATATTTGTTTCTTGATGAGTGGGCTTCCACTTTGCATGAACATGATCCTCATAAGTTGATTGAAGAAGGACTTGGTGTGTATTGCTTTCATGAGAATGATGCACTAATTTTAGTTATGGTTAAGGATGATGAGCTTAGTGAAGGTCTATAGAAATTGTACTTTGATGGATCAAGGAATAAGCATGGAACCAGAACTAGAATGGTGTTAATTTCTCCAACAAAATAAAGGTACTTCTCTTTTATTAAATTTCAATTTGGTTGTTCAAATAATGTTGTTGAGTATGAAACACTAATTCACTGTTTGCAGTGGACTAGAAAGATGAAAGTCAATTATTTGTAAGTGTTTAGTGATAGTTAACTTGTAGTCCACCAAGTAAGAGGTTTGAATGTATGTAAAAAATTGTTGCTTAAATCTTATAAGCATAGAATATGGGATTTACTTGAAGATTTTTAAGCTTTTAACATTCAGGGAATACCGAGAGGTAAGAATAAATATGCTGATAGTTTGGCTATTGTTGGGGTATAATTTAGTATCCCAGCTTATGTAAAAAGTGAAAAAGTTCATTCACATATAAAGGTGGTTGTAAGGCTTTCTGTTCTAAATAATCATGAAAATTGGCAAGTGTTCGAAGATGACAGTCAAATTGTGAGATTCTTGCAAGAGGAGGTTGAGTTTTCTTCAAGAAACCAAGCAAAACATTTGCAACAGTATGGTGGTCAAATTGTGCAACTAAAAACAAATAAGCTACCCAAGGGATTGGTCACAATTGAGAACATTGTTAGTGGTGATGATGATTTAAGGAAAGAGAAGTCATTTTTGTCAACAAAAGAAAATCACTATGCCAATGTAGAGATTGTAACTAGTAAGATTTTAAAGTTGAGCAAGATATGCACTCTTTCACAAAAAGAAGCTTTCATTAAGTTATGCATAAATGTTGCTGATATATTTGCTTGGAAATATAGTGATCTTAAGGGGTTTGACCCAAGTCTAGCTCAACACACCATCAAGTTAGAAGTTGAAACTAAACCAGTGAGATAAAGACAATGGCCCATCAATCCTAAGCTTGAGCCTTTGATGAGAGCTGAGTTTTACAAGCTCATAGAGTCAGCTATTATATTTTCAATCAAGTACTTAATTTGGGTGGTAAAACTTGTTCTGGTACGAAAGAAGAATGGTGAGATTCGATTGTGTGTTGACTTTCATGATTTGAATATGTCTTCACTTAAATATCACTATCCATTGCCATCAATGAAAAAAAAATTACAACTGGTTGCAGGTTTAGAGAGGTTTTCTTTGTCGGATGGATATAATGGTTACAATCACATTTTGGTCAATGAAGAGGACCAATTTAAGACAACCTTCACAACCAAGTGGGGGATGTTTGCATAAAAAAAGATGTCATTCAATTTATCTAATGCTACATCAACCTTTCAGAGAGCCATAGATATGGCATTTCAAGGCCTTCTTAACAAGTTTGTACTTATTTATTAGGATGATATAATAGTATTTTCAAAGAATGCAGGTGATTAGATGGTTCATCTCAAACAAGTGTTCGAAAGGTGTAAGCAATTTGAGGTATCTCTAAATCCCAAAAAGTGTGTCTTCTTAGTTCATGAAGGTAAGTTTCTTGGACATGTTTTAAAGAATGATTTAAGTATAGATTCTGAAAGGATAGACTCCATTCTTGCACTCTCCTTGCCTAAACACAAAAAAGCTATGCAAAGCTTCTTTGAGAAATTCAATGTCATAAGGAGATATATTTTAGATTTTGCCATCTTAGCTAAGCCACTTACAGCCATGCTAAAGAAGAATCAAAACTTCAACTGATCCAAAGGAGTAAAGAGTTTCGAAGATATTAAGAACACCATAGCTAGCACTCTTACACTTATAAATCCAGATTTCACAAAAGATTTTATTTTGTATATATATGTTAACATGGACACCATTTCAGGCATTCTTATGCAACAAAATCATGAGGCTTTGGAGCAACTAATAGTTTATTTAGTCAAAGATTGGAAGAGTATGAAACAAGGTATTCTTTTGTTAAAAAACATGTACTTTCAGTTATAAGGTCTCTTAAAAAGTTTATATATTTGTTGTCTAACAATAAAATACACCTAATGGTTTCTCATCCAAGCATCAAAGAGTTCCTTTTGAATAAAAATATAAAAGAGAAGAGAGTTGGTTGGATAACCAAGGTAATGGAGTATGATGTGAAAATATGTGACAACATTGATTAGAGGCAAAGGACTTTGTGAGCATCTAGCTCAAGACTTGCAAGAGATTAATGAGGTTGTTTTAGTGTCCAATGATAAAGAGGTTACAACTGGTCTTACCTCACCTTCCAACTGGTTTTATGACTTGGTAAGCTATCTCAAAGATGATATTTATCCCTCTCATCTAAATTCTTAAAAAAGAAGATATTTTAGGTTTCAATCAATTCCATTTTTGCTTATTTATGGTGTTTTATTCAAGAAAAATATTAATGACATGTTGCTAAGATGTATTGAGCCAAGCCAAACTCAGAAATTACTTGAAGAATTCTATGATGGACATGGTGGATATTTTTTGACAAGAACTATAGCCCTTAAGATCATGAGAGGTGGGTATTATTGGCCTACTATATTTGGTTAATGCCATGCATGGGTAAGAAAGTGCAAACAATGTGTTATGTTTGTAGGAAAATTGAAACTTGTAGCTTTACCTATTCAACCAATTACGGTGGATCAACGCTTTGTCCAATGAGGATTGGATTTTATTGGTCTCATAAATCCTCTTTCAAGTTCAGGACATAAATGAATTCTAATTGTTACAGATTACTTCACACATTGGACAAAAGCAGTGGCATTGAAAGAAGCAAATGAAACTAATGTTCTTGATTTCTATGAAGGTTTGCTTACTAGATTCAGAGTTCCTTCAACTACTATTTCTGATAATGCAATGGATTTTGTGGGATCTAGGATCAGTCAATGGGCTGTCTAGCATAAAATTTATCTTAGCACTTCATCAAACTATTATCCATAAGGCAATGGTCTTGTTGAATCTACAAATAAGAACCTATTGAGGATCATAAGGACTATTGAAGATAATCAAAGATCGTGGCATTTCAATTTGAAGTCAGCTCTATGGGCTGACAGGATCACCTACAAAAGATCAATAGCCAACTCTCTATATAAACTAGTATATGGTAAGGAAGCAAGGTTACCTATTTCTATTGAGTTTTTTGCTTTAGAACTAATTCATCAGCTTGAGTTATGAGAGAACGAGCCTATGGAGATTAGATATGTTGAGCTTATGGAGCTGGAAGAGATAAGAAACTAGTACATGTTAGCCATGGAGATTCATCAAGCATAAGTGAAGAGAGCTTTTGACAAAGGAGCCTCTTCATGAAGTTTCAAAGAAGGAGATTTGGTCCTCAAGTGGGATGAGGATAGAAGTAAACTAGGAAGGCACACAAAGTTTGATTTCATTTAGAGTGGCTCATACACAATCTCCAGCTGTAAATCCCACAATGCCTTCCAACTTACAAAGATAGATGGTGACAAGTTTCCAATCCTAGTAAATGGGATACATTTAAAGTATTGCTACTAAAGAGCAAAGTTCATTGTACATAGTTTGTTTTGCTTTCCTCCAAGTGTTGTTCAAGCACAATAGTTTTGTTCTATTTTGTTCCAAATAAGTGCTTGTTTGCACATTTGATTTTTAGTTAGTTTTTCTTGCTTTGGAAGATGAAGGTTGTCTTTTCTAAGTTAAAGGAGAGTTTGCAATCATAGACCAGATTTATTATTGTTTTATGAGTTCAAATGTTATGTATATGGTCTGAGTTCTCAAGTATAGCAAACATGCTTCCTAGTTGATTCATTAAAATGTTGATAATTTTGCCCCATAGGGCAAATTATCACCCCTACCATTCAGAACTCTGCATATCGTGCCAATTTGCCTTGTGAATCAGTTTTGTTCTTAAATAATATGAAGGAATGGTTCAAATTTAAATGGTCACTTTCTTTTGGGAGAATTGTCCAAGTGAAAATCTCGAAGGGCATCCTCAAAAGCAAGGTCATTGTTCAAAAAATTATGAAGGGTTCATTAAAAAAGTCGAAGGGTTTGTTTGAACTTTCGAATTATCCAAGTAGAAATCCAAAGGGTAACTTGAAAAGTTTCA
Source organism: Torreya grandis (assembly GCA_037957365.1). Taxonomy (NCBI): domain Eukaryota; kingdom Viridiplantae; phylum Streptophyta; class Pinopsida; order Cupressales; family Taxaceae; genus Torreya; species Torreya grandis. The sequence continues at coordinate 1,578,123 of JARHVA010003081.1, forward strand.
AAGGGTTCAAATCCTTCAAACATTTTGTCTGAAGGGAAGGAAACGTTTCACTTGGAAAATTCCGAAGGACACCTACAAAAAGGCCGAAGGTTATCTGCCCTTCGAGAAAGATCACTTCAAAATTTAGAAGGACCTTTACATTTTTTCGAGGGATCAATTCCAAGAATTTGAAGGGCACTTTCCCTTCGAGAAAGTCATTATCAAGAAACCCGAGAAGAAGGAATTCCTTTAGACTTTTTGTTTAAAGGAAATGAACAGAGCAAGTGGAACGTTTCAAGTTTTTCGAAGGGCAGGTCAACTTTTTTGAAGGTGCATTTACAAAAGTTTCAAAGGGTCATTTTCTTTGAAAAATGACCACTGTCAAAATCTCGAAGGGCAGTTTTGAAAACCCGAAGGGACATTTGTATAAAGTCCGAAGAGACATTCCTTCAGATAAATTATCCAAAAGAATGTGTCGGACAAAAAAGCATAAAGAAAGAGACATTTGAAAAGTCGAAGGGTTCATTGAATTGTTTGAAGGTACCATTTCAAGTTTTTCTAAAGGGTAGGTGGACTTTACAAATAATGCCGAAGGGTCACTGGCAAGAAGTCCAAAGGGGTTATTCCTTTCAAGAAGTTCTTTTCAAAGGCAAAATGGGGCACTTTTTAAAGACAAGGACCATGTCAAAAATCCTGAAGGGTAGTTTCAAAAGCTTGTAGGGTAATTTGCAAAGGTTCTATTTACAAGAGTTCCTTCAGACTTTTTGTCTGAAGGAAATAAACAAAGCAAAGCCTGAAACAATTACAAAGGACCAAACGAAATAAGGAAATAATTCCTTCAGATAATTTGTTTGAAGGAAATGAAAGAGAGACAATTCTCGTGGACAATTTGTCTTCAGGAAATGACAAACATAAAGGCCCAAAGGAAATGAACAACAAATAAGCATGTGGAAATAAATAGGGACAGAAAGAAAAGCAAAAAAAAAATCAAAAGAACTGTCCAAAGGAAATACATGCACGAGAGCAAGAGACCAATGACTGTCCAAGGAGCTAACGTAAGATTTCATGCATGCTTCTCAATCTTCAAGAGCTTTTCATGCAAAAGGGAGTAAGTTGGAGTTGACCAAACCTTGCACTTAGGTTGACTAGTTGATAAGCCATGTTCTTTTCTTTAGTTTTCATGCAATATGAGCCTTTTAGGCACTTCCAACTCAGCTTCAAGCAGAGTTCTCAGTCCAAGATATGGCATGGCTTTCCATTCAAGAGTTAGAATTATCAAACTTGGGTTCACCTCATTCCTTCTACGCCAACATAGAATTTCAGGCACGCTTCAGTTCTGGAATTGATTAGCCTTGTACTATGGTTGACTAGTTGACAAGTCATACATGCACTTTTGTTTAGCTTGTTGAAGGCTTTCAATGTTCCAACAGTTCAAGTGGAGTTCTAGATTCAGTTTTGTGCATTGATTTTATGCAAAGGGGATTTCTCTCTTGTTTCAAGCAGTTCAAGAGGAGTTCTATATGTGGAGATTGGCTTAGCCTCATGCATGATGAAGGTTTTGATTAAACTTGAGCCACTGTCATTTTTCCAATGCCAAGGAGCTTTTCATGCAAGGCATAAGACAAAAATAGATTTTATTTGAAGATTGTGATAGCACAAGTTAGACTGAGTTGACCTCCTCTTCTATTTTTAGCGTCAATCTCTTGATTGTTGTATATTTTTATATATAAGTTGGCTTTTCAGCGTTGAATTGTATCCTCTTTTTGGAAAGACCATATTCTACCAAAATTTATGTTATGTAACCTTTTCAGATTAATATAAGGATAGTTTTCAGACTCCAAGGTGTTGGTATAATGTATTTATGTAAATGATTTGCATAAGTGATATAATTTTCTTCCTTATCAAGTCTTGATTCTTACCTAGTTACTAATTGATCAGATTATGCAAGTCATGTTTTGTGTTTAATATTTTTTAGCTAAAATTATAGTAGATTATGTGGCTGGTTAGTGTCTTGAATCAAGCCTATTCCATCATTTTCCTCAAGCTTGATCACCAGATAGAACCTTTTCATGAAATATTGATACGTAGGGGTCAATTGAGGTTAAAAATTTAGTTTTTTTATTGTCTGATTAGTGTTTTTAGAAGCTTAAATTGTGTGGATCAACTAAAATTTAGGTGTATCAGCATCATTAGGTAGGATTTATCTTCAAGTTTATTTCTTCCCTTATCCATGGTAGTTTGTAGCATAGAGTAGAGATCCTAATTGATACACCAAAGGGAGCTAGCCCTTACAATCTAGAGATTCAATCCACTAATTAGGTTACCTACAACCTAAGATTGTTTCCATGTTTTAGCAGACTATGAAGGCTTAAAACTACCTTCACAAGGGTGCGAGTCTGATTGACAACACAAACCTCATAGAATCCTTGAAAGATTAGTGGAAAGAACCCATCTTAGGATCTGCCATGTTTATCCTCACTAAAAAACTCAACTTTCTCAAAACCAAGCTGAAAATATGGAACAAGGAAGTATTTGGGGACATCTTACAAAAAAAGGCTATCGAAGCAAAACTTTCAGCAATTAAAGAACTCTGTGTCTCTGGTAATTACAATGATCTTACAGCTTCTATGGAAAAATATCTCTTATGTTACTTCCATAACCTGGAAGCAAAAGAGGAGGCTTTTTAGAAACAAAAGTCGAAATGCTTATAGCTGAAGGAGGACGATAAGAATACAAAATTATTTCATCATTTTGCTTCAAGGCATAGATTATCAACAAAATATCCTAACTGTAAATGAAATATGGGAACATCAACAGAGATGAAGACACTATCTCCTGCCATACTATTAATTTTTTTAGGAACATGCTCTCGAAAGGAGTACTAGATGATCATCTCATCTCTTTTGTTCTCAATAATTTTGATAAAGTCTTCAAAAATGCTGACAATGCTTCCCTTACCAAGGTTCCCTAGAATGAGAAAATAAAAAGTGCAGTCTTTTCTATGGAAGGATTCAAGGCACCGAGACCTAATGGGTTCCCCCCTTTTTTCTTCCAAAAATTTTGGGGCATTGTCCACTTGGAGGTCAAAGATGCTGCTAGAGAATTTTTCTATTCTAAATCTATTCTCAAGGAAATCAACAATAATTTTCTTGTTCTAATTCCAAAAAAACAAGGTGCCACTAATATCCAAGACTTTCAGCCTATTAGCTTGTGTAACACCACTTACAAAATTTGCTCTTCCATCTTGATGAAATGCATGCAATCTCTACTTGATAAAGTCATTAGGGAGAAACAGGGGCCTTTTATGGTGGGCAGACAAATCACGGATGGAATTGTTCTGACTCATGAAGTTGTTTAATCTATTTTTAGATCCTTGAGGTAAGGCATGCTACTCAAGTTGGACATGTTGAAAGCTTATGATCGAGTCTCCTACCATTTTCTTATGTAGATTTTGGAAAAAATGAGATTAAATAAAGATACCAAGAAAATTATTTAGAATTGTATCTCCAATCCCAAAGTTTTTGTTATTTTAAATGGTGTTCCAAAAGGTTTCTTTTCTGCTTCAAGAGGACAAAGATAGGGTGACCCCCTCTCTCCCTACCTCTTCATCATTTTAGTAGAAACCTTGGGAAGCACTCCTTAGGGACTGATCAAAGGTATCTTAGTGGCCCTTAACACAGATCTTATCACCCACCAACCATCTTAGGAGATGCTTCTGTTGAGGAAGCAAAACAATTCAAATGCATAATAATTAACTGTGAAAAGGTTTTCAATCAGTGTATTAACTTTCAAAAGAGCTCCCTGTTCTTTATCAATACTCTGCCCCCTCAGTAGAAAATAATCGCCAAAATTCTTCACTATCAAGTGGAAAATCTATCGGCAAGCCACTTAGGCATCCCACTCTTTGAATGAAAAATAGATTCTAAACTTTGGAACCCCCTAATTGATCACATACAAAGAAAACTAGTAGGTTGGAAGGGCCACCTTCTTACTCAGACAGGGAAATTCCAACTCCTCAAGGCCTTAATCCAGAGCATTCCTATCTACCAAATGTCTGTTTCTAGAATGCCTTCTAAAGTAGCCACTAAAATTGAACAAATTCAAAAAAACTTTCTATGGAGGGGCATCGAAGAAATTTTCAGATATAACCTCATTGCTTGAGAAAACATTTGCCTTCCAAAAGATAATGGAGGTCTTGGCCTGAGAAGCATTAAATCCATGAACAGAGCCCTGTTGGAAAAAATGGACTAGGAACTGATGAAAGAAAATGGGGAGTGGGAAAGAACTATTAAATCTAAATACATGGAAGGAGTGGAAGAGGATGACTTCCTATGGGAAGAAGGCCCTACATATGGATTCACCTTTTGTAAAGCTATAAACAACTGCAAGGATCTCTTAAAAAAAGATATTTCATGTAAAATTGGCAATGGTGAGAAAATTGACTTCTGGGAAGACACTTGGCTATCTCCCACCCCCATCTCCACCCAGGGGATTTGGGTGGGGTGGTATAGACACCTCAAGCAAAGATGGGGATCCAAGATCAAATATTACTAGGAAATAAAGGAAGGTGTAAAGTACTAGAAAATCCTCCCCAGTGGTGGACTCTCACTAGAAGAATCTTAGGTTATTCAAACCCTTAACTTGTCATTAAGATAGGTTCATATCCCCTCCATCTAGAAGGAAGATCATTTTATTTGGCGGGCTGAAGACAATGGCTTCTACTCAGTGGCCTTAGGGCATACCACTGACCTCAATTTGGAAAGTGAATGGAATTTTTGGAAAAAAAATTGAGTAAAGCATTTGACTCCCAGAGTTAATTTCTTTTTTTAGCTTGCAGCACCGGATAATCTGGCCAAAAGAGGATTGCTTACTCCCAATAGATGCCCAATTTGTCGAAGTGCAAAAGATTTAGTTCACCGTCTATTCTTTGAGTGTCCCTTCAGCTTGACACTATTTAACTGGATGCTTAGTCATCTTAGCCTGACTTGGGTCAAACTGAACAAAGTCCTAGACCTCATTATGTAATGGAATTCCTCTTGAAATCTCCTTTCCCTTGTCTTCCTTTGGCATCTCACACTTCCCCATTGGTTTTGGTGTGTTTGAAAAGTTCGTAACGATGTGCTCTTCCTAAACAAAAGATACTAGACAAAAGGTGCCTTTCTTTGACTTTTCCAACCCCCCCAAAGACAAGAAACCTACCCCTCCTCCTACCTTACAGATCCTTAAAATCTATGATATTACTTAGGTTTTATGCTCCCCCTCAAAAGCTACAATCTGCAAGCATACTAAATAGAAGGCCCCACTAGAACGTTGGGTGAAACTAAATTTTGATAGTGCATCTAAATCCAACCCAGGTCCTGCAGGTGGAGGTGGTGTTATAAGGAATTCAAAAGGAGAGATGATGGCCACTTGTGTGGGTCCTATGGGTACCCAAATAAATCACCTTGTATAGGCCAATTGGACTCTCAGGGTATACAGTTTACTTCCAGAATCAACCAAAATAGGATCATTATGGAGGGTGATTCGTTAAATATTCTAAACACTTTGAATGGGAAAATAATTCCTTCCCACACTATCAAAGACATCATAGATGACGCCAAGCAACTCTTGAGGGGCATGTCTCTCTTTCGAATTATCCATACCTATAGGGAAGGTAATAGGGTAGCAGATCTCCTTGCCAGTTTTGGAGTTGATCTCCACAGTTTAACTAACTATCACGATGCAAGAAACATTCCTAATAATGTTCTCAATGCCTTACGGGTCGAGAGTACCAATGCGTGATAAAAACATCATATCACCACATGTGTCTAATATTTATTCCAAGGGGTGATGTTAATTATGTAGATCCATAATTATGTCTATAGGAGGGCGCATAATTGCTATAATGTGACTTCAATAGGATTCCCAAACTCCATTCACATTTTTCAAATTAGCTCCATCCAGATCCTTCCTAGTGCTCACCTCAGCTTTAAAAAAGCCATTTTGATGGGAGGCGATAGGAAAAGGTTGGAACCCATCTCTTGCATGGAACTTCATGGCTAGAAAAAAGTCTGGAAGAAACTCGAATGTGGGGGCCTCATCGAGTTCATAGAGAGAGTCACAGAGCATAACGTAAAAGTGGCCCATGACTTTGTTACAACTTGAAACAAATGAAAGGTGACCATTCATGGAATAATTTTCACTGTTTCAAAGGAATATATTAGGGAAGCAATCAGTATGTCTCGTGAAGGCACCAAGGCATTCAAAGACCAAACATAAAAATAGGAGCTACTGCAACGATTCTTCTAGATGAATGACTTTGTGAGGACTGATAAGAAAGGCTTCACTTGAGTTGATCTCCCTCGCTATTGCCCTGATGTTTGTCTTCAAGTCATGTGCTATATGACTCTTTAAGTAAAATACACTCTTATCATTTCCTACCACTTTCTATGGTTGAATCATTTTATTGGCTATAAAATTAGTTTGCCTTTCTTTCTACTTAAGTCCCTCAAAAGCACTATTTTGCTGCATCAAGTGAAAGACACTAACCCTATCTTCTACCAAGGGTTTATCCTCCTTGTCAAGCATGACCAAGCCCTACACGATTAGGATGGCCCCCTAGGGGGATCCTCCATAGGGGAGGATTCCTCGGTGGAGGAGCCCACCTCAGGATCCCAACAACCCTCTAAGTGCACCCCCCAGGCCAGCCTTTCCAAATCCCTTCCTGACGAACTTCCCCTCAAACTATTCATTCCTAAACCTAAGCCGATCTCTCTATATGTGGATACCCCTGTGGAGATCTCCTGAAAAGGGAAAGTCATTTTGACTGATGAGATGGAAAGGAATAAATTATAGCTAGATAAATTCAACTCCAAGGTTCAAAAAGTAGGGATGGCCCTTGACAAAATCATACAAGATTGGAATACTTTGCATAGACATGTCGAGTCTACGATGTAATCTTTCATTCAGTCTACCCAACCCGCCCAGACCCCTATCATTCAGTTGACTAAGATTTTGAGATTCCCCCCTCAGGGTTCCCCCCTAAACAGTCTCCCTTGTAGGTCAAAGGACAAAAATGACCCTGAATGATCTTCCTTAGAGAAGCTGTTGAAGGACCCAAAAACTATACATGGAATAAGATTTCAAGGGTAAAGCAGGACATCCCCATGAAGAATCTTGAAGATGTTGAAGGCCCACCGATGGGTCATCCCTCCTAAGCTTCGTTTCTAGTTTTCCGGTTTTTGTGCTCTCAATATAGTATAGTGGTTTTTTTATGTTTTGGATGTTCTGCCTTAATTGACTTATTTAAACTTTTTGTACTGCACTTTGGTGGTTCCAGGATCCCTACAAAACCTAGTTTTTTACCTTATCAAATAAAAAAAATTCACTGAAACCTTAATAAATATGCATAAAATTACAGATTTAATAGGCATAATTTATGACAAAAATTTGAAAGTATTTTGGAGCCTCAAACCCCTTCCAAACAATTTGCCCAAGTTAAAAATATATATAATAATTATTGAATATTTTTAGGGCAATAAATCCTTCAAAACATACTAAAATACATCACAAAATAAAACTCTACCCCATAGAAATTTGCAAATAATTTTAGAATTGCCCCTAGGGCATAAAATCCATCAAAGGGTGAGATTTCACTCTTCCAACCAAGTCGCCACTCTTCTAAAATCAAGGAATCAACCTAAAAATGACAAATTATTTTTAAAACACCCTTGAGTGACCAAATGAATCCAATTATAACCCTCGAATGGAGTTACCCCAAACAAGGAAGAGGGTTTTTATCCTCTAACTTCGTTTTCTTGAAGGGTTTCATCTTCAAACAATTTGGCTTAACATTTGCATGCTAATAGACCAAGTTTCCAATATTCAAAACATGACATCCCTCACCAAATGATTCCCTTTCACTTTTGTAGCCCTCCAAGTGTGTCACCCAAAAAGAGGGAGGGTAATATAAAAATTGATTTAAAAGACCTTTCCTTATGATCTTTTCTTAAAATCACTTAAGTCCTTAAGATACTTAAAGGTCCCCCTTTAAGTTAAATAAGAAATATAATTACTTTTCAAAAAGGTACTTTTACACATATTCAATTAAAACATTTTAATACTCACTTCCCTTTATGCTTGTCCCTCAGCCCTCGAGAAGGGTTTAAAGGCTAAGGGTCTTCCATTATGTCCCCACCAAAAGAGGGGACATGACACCCCACCACTATGTTGGGCCATATTCACATTTTCTTTTCCTAGCTTCTTAACATTATTAATTTGGCAAGCATCTCTTGTTTTTTAAATTCCCTTATCTCTCCTTCATAAATTTAAATGATATGTCATCTTATGGTTTTTATATCAATCCTCAACCCACTAAAATTTTATATGGATAGCTCCTTTATCCCTCACATGCCCACCATTGAGATCAATCCTTCATGATTAAATTTTCCTCAATCATGATCTATTAAAAGTAACATGGTTTCAATATCTTCAAAAAGTGACTAAGAAGATCCAAATAAAAATATAAAGGATCTTGATACAAATACTATTTATACTCCTAAGAATGGAAATCTTAAAACCTAAACAACTCTACATCAACAACTGAAACATCAAACAATGTTCGCCATCTTATAAAAAAACTCCTAGCAATCCTCCTCTTAACATTCTAGCCAATAAATTGCACTAAATACCACACAAGTTCTTGCCAAAGTGTTGGATCAAATGAACCTTATGCAAGCCGCCAATAATAATCACATTTTACAAATGCAAAACCACGTTTTACAAATGGCTAATCAACTACAACAAGTTATTTGGGATCAACCTAATAAGTTCCTTTCCCCCTTTTCCCCCATGGATGCTAACATGAATCATATTCCTTAAGCTCCTATTCGAATCAATATGTTTTAAAATATTCAAAGTGAGCTTATATATATATATAAGCTCACTTTGAATATTTTAAAACATATTGATTCGAATAGGAGCTTAAGGAATATGATTCATGTTAGCATCATATATATATTGTGTGTGTGTGTGTGTGTGTGTGTGTGTGTGTATATATATATATATATATATATATATATATATATATATATATATATATATAACCATTCCTTATGACGTATTCACTAACCCAAGCTTCCTTCTTAAAGCATGTGGAAACCTCTACAAAGACTAGATTAAACTCATCACTTATGTAATTACCAAGATTATAACAAAAAACCTAACTAGGATGCATTAGAATGGTACAACAAACTTCCAATCCATTCAATTAGTAAGTAAGAATATCTAGTCAAATAATTCTAATATTAATGCCAAACAATTAGCTTAAGAGTTAGCACATGATTTCATCAAGAGATGGAATTTTTTGGCACATAAATTAGATCATAGCATGAGTGAGGAAAGCCTCTTTAATTTTCCATTACAATTATACAACCTCAACTCCAATACAAAGTACAATCCTTCTCTCCTAAGACTTTGAAAGAGGCCTTTGATCAACCTAAGCAACAAGATTACCTTATGAAAAAAATTGAACCATCTAAAAAATATAGTAAGGAGTCTTTCAAAGAAATAACTGACACTGTCAACACCAAAACATCATAAAGAAAACCTTCCCAAACACCAAATTTGGGATTGTCTTCTTCTTCAAATATTTAAAAAAAATCAAACCCAACTTGCTTTCCTTTACATCTCTAAGAGCTCAAGCAAAGGATGTCAACATATTGACATATGACTTTTCGATCCTTTAAAGCCTCTACCACCATTGTATAACTATGATAAGTTTTGTTGGTGGCATGCTAATGTAGGCCATTCTCATTAAATTTTTCACAATCTCAAGAAAAATGTTTATGACCTCATCTTAGTTGAAAACTTCAACCATGAGGCTATTGCTAAAAAGTGTTATATTTTTTTTCATCAAATTTAGAATCAAGAGATAGATTTAATCCTAATTATTGAAATTTTTGTGTAAAATTAGACTGCTATAGATATGCAATAAATGACACAAACTGATTTATAACTTACTAAATTTATAAAAATGTAAAAGGGGATAGTGCCAAAGAAATACAACTTAGCTAGAATAGGACTGTAAATACAATTGTGAAATTGACTATGTGATTATGTAATGATGATGTGAATCAAAAACAATGTTTCACTTCGATCTATGACAAGATCATTAGATGTGGGTAGGGGCAGCTTGTATTAGTGTCCTTAGAGCATGCCAATGTCTTGTGAGGGGGTTTGCTCTCTATGACTGATATGATAAGTTTGCTTCACTTGTATGCCCTATTTGACTATGCCAAAGCTCTTGATCCATTTTATAAACCATTGGGTACCTTTTTATTCACTTGTAACCCAATCTCAATTAGCCACAAATGATAAACTTGTAAAATAGGAAAAAAAATGTTAGCAGTTGAAGTCGTGTTATACCTCAACACCCTCTATGTTGAGCAGATCCTACATACCAATATTTCAAATAATGATCAAACTCCGTGTAGTTCTATCATGATATGATGGTGTGTGTGAAATATTAGTGCAAGCTCGGTATGATTAAATGTTTCAAAAATAATATGACTTTGAAGGTGTATTTAGACTTAACTCAATGCTACTAGGGCTATGTGGACTTTGAATTAGGAAAATAGGTGTTTTTATCCTAATGTGTAGTTAGATATTCTAATGATATTCAATCATAAGAGATTTTAGTGGATAATGGCTAGAAAATGTGGATTTATAGTGAACATTTTGCAATTCTTTTGGATGGGACTTTCAAAATGTGTGGGATGACTCGTTGAGTAATTTTGAATTTGAGCAAAGAGTCATTGTTTGGTGGGAGGATGCGGTTGGTGGAGTTGGATAGTACTAGGAAGTGGCATAGTTCAAATAGAGTGACCTTGTCTAAAGAGTAGAGACAACTAAATTGGAAGTGTGGATCAATTTGAGTGTGATCTTAGGCTATTTAAGATGTTTGATATGGATGTTTAGAATCATTTTTTTTTAAGAGGTAAGGGTCATCTACATAAAAAGTGAAGAGTGGTCAAAATATTTGAAATTAAAGATGAGTTAAGTGTGTATAAAGAGTGGTCACAAGTTTATTTTTTTAGTAATAAATGTTAATTTATGTCTCTCCATTTCTCTTCATTTCATTATAGTATTGTAACATAGTGAAAGTACTAGATAAAAAGGAAAAGTGTGTACCTAAACTTACCTATGAATAATAGTCTTGAATGTAGGCCACAACATTAAACTATGCTTCACGAAAAACCTACAATGAAACACATATAAAATCAGTCCTTATGATATAAAATTAACAAGTGAAGATAAGAAAACTTATAGATCTAATAAGAAAGTATGAATTCCCTTGATTGGGTACACAAATCATTGTGTTTTCTAATGCAAAAACTAATGACTAGAGAGGGTAGGACCCTTGGATATTTATTTTTTGTTTGAAATACTTGGACTAAACTATGCATACCCTAATCCTCATTGAAAAAGAGAGTGGTCTTAAGAACTCAAGGTGTGTTTTACTCCATCATTGCAATATTCAAGGTAGTTAGAGTAGCTTGGAATCCTTGTATGAACTCCAATAGATTTTTTTTGGTGCAAAAAGTGGTGAAAACCTAGTGTAAAACTGATGAAAAAGGTGAACCAACTATTGCAAACATAATAAGGTTCATTTCTGATGAAAAATTAGTGCAATAAATAGTATAATCTGAGTTTGGTGTATACAATGTATAAAATGACAATTATTGGCACTTTAAACATGAAATTGGTGTTAAACTGAGTAAAAAGTTGGCCATGTGTTGCCAACATGCCCCTAATATGATGTTTAGTTGTATATAGATTATAGAACTAAGCAATATCAAGTAAATTTTTGAGTGAAAACCTCTATGATAACCTGGAACGCATGATACTCGTGATGCCCCCAAACAAAGCAAAATATGAGATAACCCTTTATAAATTCTAAGCAATACTATAATTGATCTTTATATTGAACAAAATTACTTTTTGAGTAAAATTTGAGAGTGAATTATGATCATCTACATAAAATCTATAAATTTATTATTATGTATTGTACTATTGGAGCTTAATATTTAAGACAAGCCACTATGTATGCCCCCTCTTTTGAGGTGAGTTATGGAGCCTGCACAATAACTTAAAAGAAAAAGTTATGTGAAAATATGTTATATAGAAAATTGAATTATGGATTTATAATAATAACATAGAATAACATGACATCATCATAGATAAATTGAACAATAAGTTTTAATTTAAGATGCATGTATAAATCCAAGCATATACAATGTCTTGTCTAGATAGATGTTAGCAATTAAGCATGTAGTGATAAATTGATCAATATTGAGTTCTGAAAGCAATAGAACTACTCAGAGAGGGATGCATGATAATGATCATGGCATAAAAAATGGGAAAGATACATGATGTCCATCATGACATAAAAAACTGAGCAAACAAGAGAAAATAAGTGTCATGGCCATGACACACATAGACACACAAAGAGTACACATAAAGTAGGCAAGACAAGGCAAGGGGCCAAATACAAGGGACACATTCAAATGTCACTTAAATGCATATAATCATATAAGAATAAGGATTAAAGTTGAATACAAGGACTTGTTCGAATGTCCAAAATCCAAACAGTGTATACATGAAAAACATGAAGCATCGAAACAAATGTGCAAAACATGTAAGAAAAAATGAAATTAACCTACATAAGTAAATTGTAACATTAGCATATTCAACAACTTAGGTATCCAAAAAGATATCAATGTGAAATCAAGTGAGCAATATCAGTATATTTTACATAGTATAAGGAACTAATGTATGAAAAATAAGGGATAGCAAAATAATAATAGAATATGTGTAAGATATTTCCATAGTGAACTTGTTGAAATATAAATAAGGTGTACGAGACATGTGACTTGTTTGGATCTAAGAATTGATAACTTGCACTCATTGAGATGAGTCAAGTGGAATCAAACAACAATGTAATGTGTTACCATCTGGATAGAGCATTTTTGTCTATGTAATATTCTTGGGTCAGACACAATGCCATAACCTACAACTGTGTATAGAAATGGAAACCTATATGTTTTGCATTCACTGATGTACACTTGTGAATCATATTTGATATAAACTAGATTATATATAGAAAAATACTGAGTATAGTGAGTATAAATTAACTGATGAAAATATGCTAGGTCATATGATCCAAAGTCAAATTTGTTTTATGCAAATGATAGTGTTAGTTTGATTAGTATTGGACACATACACCCCTTTTATATTGTTAGTATAGTTAATAATGTTAGTTTATTAGTTATAAATAGTTTGTAAATTAGTTGGTTGGTTGAACTTGTTGGGGTCCCATAGAGTAACTACCAAGAAAGATTTTATAAGGTTGAGCTTTGTAAATATTTGAATTAATGATATTTTACTTTTATGTGAAATGGTATTAGGTTTATGCAATGTAGTTTTTTTTACATTTACCTCTAGTGTACGATCCTAATAGTGGTATGAAATCCCTCTGAAAGAGGATTGAAGACATAGTTGAAAGCTTGAGGATTGAAAATGAGAGAGAGAGAGAGAGAGAGAGAGAGAGAGAGAGAGAGAGAGAGAGAGAGAGAGAGAGAGAGCAATGACAAGAGGTATGAAGGTCTGATTAAAATCCCCAAAGTTTATTTTTTTGCTTACAAATCACCCAAACCCTAGTTTGTATGGCCAAAAACATTCAAACATCAATATTGTATGGCCCAAATATTCATATTATATGGCATAAAATTAGTTTAAACCATGTTTATTATTGTATATCATCAAAATTCCATTTATACGACCCCACATGACCTAGAGAAGAAGAATTATGAAATTTGATATTCCAAACTCAGGAAGAAGTTGTATTTACATTTTGTGTTGTGACAAATTTGTACAACCTTATAGTTAGAAAAAATATTTGAATCCCTTTTTCTTTTTTTGTACTACATTTGAATCCATTTCACACTAGTTAAACAATACTTGTATGGTGTTGTACGACATCAAAAGCCCTGTCGAAGCTACGTACAATGTCACATAGATAAAATCAGCTAAAAAATAGTTGTATGGCCTAAAATCCTTTCAAAACTCTTATTTTTAATGCATGTGTATTAATTTATAAGCAAGCCAGAACAAATTCAACATGGTGGTACAACCTTGGTACATTAGTAACGTGTGGAAGAATGAGGTATGGTGTAGGAAGTAGGATCTAAGGCGTAACAATGTTTGAATATTTAGTTTTTGATTTTGAATTATTCACATGTGCCCCACAATAGAAAGACACAAATGAAATTTCAATCTCACATCGAATATCTAGGTGAAAACATTTTACAGGCACAAACATTTTTTTTATTTTGAAAAATCAGGGAAATACAAGTTAAAGGGATTACCTTGCTTATATATTTCAAAATTGCTTGTAATGGAGTTAGTTGAGGTTATTTTGTAGGAAACTTGCATTGAAGGGTCTCAGGTTCAAAACCTCAGCAAAGCATATTTTTGGTCAAACTTTATTTTTGACCCAAATTAGTTGATTAAGAAAGAATATTTTTCAAATACTTTGTTTTAAAAAAAGTTTTATAAAGAGAAAGGAAGAGAAAAGGATTAATTTTGGTGATCTAAGGATGTGTTTTTGTGACTTGTGACTTTTGTGACTTTTGAAGACTCTTGCATGTAAATACCAACATGTCTTTGGATAAATTTTTCTTGAGAATGTATTTAAAAATGAAGGAAAAATAAGGATTTTCATGTATACTGGTGCATTTTTGATAGAAATCAACACCTTTAAAAATGAAAAAGTTGATCATATCATTTCACGTTTGTGCTATTAGAGTTATCATAGGAGGTTTTGCAAAAAAGTGTCATATATTACAGGTCCATCAAGATCATTCTAATTAAGAAAGTATAAGCATCCAAATGGAGGTTGGAAGAAGTCTCAGAGGCTAGAGGATAAGTCCCTTTCTCTAGTTATCTATTCACTCAGAGTTTAGGTAACATGTTTGAATAACATTTTTGATAGAAATAGTGTACATTTTTTAGCTTGTTATTCCTTTTAGTTCAATTTTGGTTTTCTTCAGTTCATTGATATTCTTGATGAGGAACAAACATAGTAGTTCATACTTGGTTTTTCACTGGAAGGAATTCCCACCTCTCGTCTAATGGATTTCAATCAGTCGTTAGTGATTTTACGAATTAACATGCAATTTTATAACACCATAGTGTGAGAAAAGGTTTGTCAGCATCATTGGGCATCAAATAGATGTGTCATATACAGTAAATGATAGTTACTTGATGAGTTTCTATGTGATACCTTATGTGGTTCGATTTAGTTGAGTAGGCCTTGATCAAATCATACTAAAATATGATATATAATGGTTAGAGGAGATGAGAAGTCCTTGATTATATTCATCACTCATACCACAACTCATGGGGTAGTGAGCTTCATAGAAGCAACATTGATTAATCAGTACCACAATGTACATTGTGCTAGTTGTAGTGCAGTAGAGACTTCTGATGACTTCATAGTCCTAGCTTCAGATTGTCTTATTATATACCCCTTTGGATCATGTATTTTTTTTTGAAGTCATATTTTATATATTTAGTTGTTAGTATTAATTTGATTAATATGGGGCACATACAAACCTTTCATATTGTTATTATAATTAATAACATTAGTAGGATAATTAATAAATAGTTTGTAAGTTAGTTGGGTAGTTGAACTTATTGGGGTCTTGTAGAGTAATTACTAAGAAATATTTTATAATCTTGAGATTTTTAAATATTTAAAATAATGAGATTTTACCTTTGTGTGAATTTTTTTTTGGTTTATACAATGTAGCTTTTTTACGTTTACCTCCCATGCATGGTCACAACAAAATAAACTACACAAATCACACATAGGTCTTGATTTTTGAATTTCATAGTTTTTTTGGGTATATTTGCATATACGAACTAAGAAAGAGAAAAAAGGATATTGACTAATAAGCCTTGTAAGGGAATCGTAAACCATAGGTCCTATATCTAGCATAGAAATGGTGACCTTTCATGAATGGAAAGTGCCATATATTGTGATTGAACTAAGCTAAATTCAGAATTTGTATATTGAATTCCCTTTATACCATAAGTGTCACTGTCATGATGATGATATTTAGCATAATATGCATTTTTTTGGTTATGATATAATCTAGGGATTTTTGGAGCCCATCATGGAGTGTATGAACTTTGTGTTGGTGTTCTATGTGAAACACCATTGGTGCCTTGTAATATTAATCTAGGACGTGCAGGAGTAGAGAGAGGCCCTATAGAATTTGTGACAAATCTATATTGAAGTGGTTTTTTAAGGATATGTCTCCTTGGAAGGGTGGACATTTTATTTATAAATTTCTAAGTAGGTTAAACCATCTTAGGTGGCTCAACTAAAATCTATTGGATAGGAACCATATCTTTCTATTGTAGGGGGTATTCATATGGGATACCCAAAACTGTGATGACCGCATTAGCATATATATACTTTGGACACATGTGAATTTCTGATAGAACTACACAAATCTACTGAATCTAAGGGTGTCTCAATAACATATTGAAAAACCCTACACTAGGTAATACCTAGTAGTCACATGTGTTGGACCAACATATAATGGTAATGTAATCTCCCCTAAACTCTAAATGTGACCATTGAATCCTTTTATTACTATTGTCATGGGAATAAAATCACCATTTATGTGTCTGAGATGATATAAAAGTGTGATTTTGCACATATTCACACTTGAATTATTATCGACTATGACAATCTAAAAAAGCTGGTGGTCAATGTGAGATCGAATGAACAAAGAGTGAAAATATGTGTCATCGTCAACCATTACATGTTATGCAAATGTGATGAGTGGCCTAGGCTGAACTGAAGTACTATAGGTACCAATGATTCCATTCAAGGGATGATATGCTTCTCTGAGTGAATGATTATAAACTGGTAGAGTGTGTGCATTATATGTGTAATGCACTCCCATTGTTTCCACTATATCTTGACACATGTTTTGGAAAAGGATCAAAAAATATTTTCATTGCTTTGCTTTCACTTGTTTGTGCCTTTGAACTATGTTTAGGTGTGCCCACATCAATGGTGTTTGCATCTATCAAATCTTGAATCTTGTGCTTGAAATTGACACACCTATAATTAGTGTGTTATAACTATTTTTGACACCCCCTCTCTTTTTTGAAACATTCACGTGTACTAAGTCATTCTACCTTATTAGCGACTAATGTCATAACACCTACAACTGCTTATGGGTGTCCTAGTTCATTAATTCATTCCAAATATTTGTTACTGTGGTGAATGATTATTACGACTTTTGTATTTAATGTAGTTGTTACTCTAATATTAAAAAGTGGTTTTGAAAGCATAAATTGATATAATGAAAAATATTTAGTTTATATGGACAAATGTGCAGATGGTTAACTGGTAATAGTTTGACTTGGTCATGTGATTATAATACTTCTAGTTGTATCTATATTTTTTTTATTAAAGAATGATGCAAAAATTATGTAGGCATTGATTTGTGAAAGCTTTGCATGGTCTGCTTGTTTCACGTGAGGTGTTTGATCAGTGATATTTAAAGATTAAGGTTGAATACTTTCTTATGATTGATTTAATCATGAAGTTCTGATACAAGTTGAAAGTGATATATAACCTGGACATTATTCATAGTTCATATAACTCTTATATCTCACCATATATAGGTATAATTTGTGACTTCTGTTGCGCTCAAAATTTCACCCAAATAAAACTCATAAAAAACACCACTGATTTTTTTTCTCTTGTGCAGCACTAACTCCACACAAGTAAACACTTTGTCTTGAACACATCCATACTAATGTTCACAATAACTACACATGCTTGCTAAACTCACATACAAAAATTAAGGCAACCTTCAGGTTATACAATCGATCTCAAGGTATGTTAAATGCATCATAGATGCTCACCCTCTAACTCGGAAAACAAGACACATAAGACATACAAGTTAGTTGTGACTAAATTGTGTCAACTAAATCATATACAAAGATCAAGACTACATTCGAATATGAAACTCAAGGATAAAAGGCATAGTTTAGAATAATTATACCAATAAATAAACATGTCCCAAAATCATTAAATTGCCTAAAAATTGGCGATGGTAAAAATACCCCCCATAAGATACAAGTATTTTTGGAAGTTAATATATATTGTACTATCTATAGTCTAGCCCTAGAAATCTAAAAAAACATGCTCCAACAATTTAAACATTAAAATAACTCAGCATTCCAAGTGAGATTTATTGCAGAATTCTGTTTTGAAAGCAATTTTCAGAATAAAATGGGTTTCAAAACATGATATTAAAAATAGAAAACAAATATTTTTTTGGAGGTTTCAAAATTTTAGGTTCAAAATTAAATTTGTGGAATACATAAACAACTTTTGGTTTAGAAAAATTAAATCTCCGATCAGAAAAATAAGGTTGTTTTTTTGGTGATTTTGAAAACTGGAAAATTCAGATTGTGCAGAAATCCTATGATAGACTTTCAAGATAGGCATGCAAAAATAGCCAACATTCCCAAAAAAAACTAAAACAAAGTTTTAAGGTTAATATAAAGGTCAAATAAACTACTAACAACTTTCTATTTCTTGATACATTGCATTTAACTATTTTTGGAAGGTCGATTCGAAGGTGAGTAAGAGCTTGAAATGAACAATAGATATAAATTATCAATGAATGGCTCCAAAAATGAGTCCACCAAAAGACGACAGAGCGAGGAATAAATAAAATGGTTGATGTTGTTAATTCCTATATGATAGGGGTAATATCTCAATTTTTATTTAGATAGATTACGACTTTTACTATTTTAAAACTTGATTCCAAAATGGCCCACTAATTGTAACTAACTAGATAACACATAATTTTTTGCAAATGTCTCTTGGAATGGATCCACATAAATACATCCATCTAGGATATAATGATACTGGTTTTGGTTTTCTACTGCCATATGATATGATAGTTGGTTACAAGTTTTATTATCAAGAAGAATATTCACAAAGGTGATTTTCCGAGCCCATCACTGAGTTGTTCTAAGCTAATTTTCTGGCAAGCATAGTCATATGCAATAAAGAATTGAATCACTTATGAAATTCTAATTAACATAATTTAATTGAATTAAACATAGTGAAAGAGGTTATACAGTCTCTGATTTGATTTTATTCGATACTAAAAGATAAAGTTTACCACATTAAAGCCATTACCATTTCAAGAAACTAACAGTGTTTCATCAACGCTAATCACAATTGACCATGACCAATAGAGTACAACTAAATTTATAAAATTTATATTTACAAATTTAAAGGTTAATATGCCAAAATCAATACCTTCTAAAGTACAAACAGACAATTAATTACTATCAACTTTGAAGATACAACCGGTTTCAATTCATATTTTAAAGCAAGACTCGAGAATACACTCTCCTTTTAAAGTGATAACAAAACATAATGTCTCAACATATATTAAACATGTCTCTTTTCCATATAATAACTCAAATAACAAAATTGAATGCTCTATTTTTCCTTGTACAACCAATTATACTCCTGGTTGTACCTACACATCAACAAGTGTGTTAGCTTAAAGCTAGCAAGGATAACCTATCATATCCAATTTTTGTATTCAAAACATAATCATTTAATATTATTATGTAGAAATTTATTTAACACATATATACTTTCAATCTAAAAACCAACTGAATTAATTACAATATAGTCAAGATAAAAATAATACACTTGTTAAACCTTAATAGGAATATACATAAGAAACAATACTATAAAACCACTCTGATTTAACAATCAATATAACAATAACATCTATCTTGTTTAATGATAAAAGCTTCATAATCTTCTTATATACTAACTTGGCACCATCAAGTTAGTTTTAAAAAAAAATCTGTATTCATTTATTCAACCTAACCTAGTGCCCTTTCATGCTCTAAGAGACACAGTTACAAGAGGTAAGAGGTGGCATTTATAAAGAATATATAACCATAAACCCAATCTAGGGAGTGCTACAGACTGTTTCACTATCTAAATTAGATCGAAGCACCCTGACTACACTACACTTTGGATTTTTTTTTTTAAAAAAAATCTACATAATTTTACCCAAACAAAGGCATCATAGTCTCGATAGCTAAAGCTATGCAGATAAAGATTACTATGGAGGAATTGCAATTATAATGAATTATAAATTTCATTTCCAACCAACCTAAAATGCCAAAACACTTTATTTAGGAAAAATGAATATGGAAGGATAATTTCCAGCCATACCACATCCACACAAAATTACAAATTATCCACTTACCATGATATTAAACCTCATATCGAATAAGTAAAAGTAGAAATAATGAACCAATCAATGTTTTTAAATGTAATTATTTAATTATTTATATATTTAAAGTGTCCCTGATGTGGCACCACAATTTATACACTCAATCCAACATTCAAATCTGAAAACTACACTACCAAATCATGACACAACGTTTCATCATGACTGAAAACTGATATTAATGCCAACTCCATAGTATTAAAGGATTATGACGTGCATTTATAAATAGATACAGAAAAATCTACTAAAAAATAAGGTGTTGTAAATTGATAAAAATCTACTCAAAAATTATGCCTTCACTCCCAGCGATGCTTCAATCAAAATCTTCCTTGCTTAAGCATATGGGATGCCACATCCATCAAAGGCAATCCAAGGAGTATTAAATCATATTAGAGGTACTTAATCTGAATGGAAATATCTTTCAACACCTTTTTCAACCAATTAAGGAGTTGTAAAAGCTACCCAAGAGAAAAATAGAGAACCCAAAATATATTCTTACCCACAAGCTACTATATGGCATCCTAACAAGATAAAAATCTTGCACCTTTCTTTCTCGAACAACCAATAGAAGAGGTATTTTTATAATAAGATAATGTTTCATACAAAATAACTATATTGATGCCATTTCCGGCAAAATTTAATAGACATAATTAACCAACTTGTTTTTCATTAACACACAAACAAACCAGGGGGAGTATGGAACCCTTTCTAAGTAAGTAAAAAAAATGTTGCAATTATACTCTATATTAAATACTCAATTTGGTTTCTACATCTCCCTACTACGTCCCAAATCCATACTAAAATTAACCCTCATAACATTCAATTACCTTTCATAACAATTCCACATTAATCAAAGAATTAATAGAGCAAGTATAATTAAATAAGGAGGATTTTGTTTAGAAAATAAGACCTTGTATGCATTTCCAGCCATTCAAATAGCTCAATTAATAAAATAGATCATAAGTAGGCTTCCCATGGCACCATACATGAGACAAATAAAACAACCAGTTGTACAAATATCATTCAGACAACTAAGGGAAAGGTATTAAGGCAAAAAACTCTACAATTTTAAAATACAGAACCTTTGCACTCAATCTTGGCACAATAACATAACGAGACGTTACAAATATAACTATAAACTTAATACTTTTAAATAACAAAATAAGGTAATATTCACACATATTATCTGATCTATGGTCTGAATAAAAAGATTTGGATATTACAAGTAAAATCACTTGCCTGATAAATCAAATATACTTCTTCTGGTTAATTCTCCTCCTGCCTAACAATCTCCAGGATGGTCTCTCCCTTCTTCCAAACGTATTCTCCTTTGCTTGCTCTGCAATACTGGTTTCTTCTTCTTCTTTCTTCCCTCCTACATGGCGTACTCTATGGTTGAAATTCTCCTCTCCATAGTATGGCATAGCATTTTGGTTAATTGAAATTTGAAAGGTTTTAAAATGATCAACAAATTACATTATTTTAAAAGTATAAACCCATTTTATTTATTTAATTTTTTTTTTTTTTTTTTTTTTTTTAATTTAATTTATTTATTTATCATTCCCAAATATTCAATCAAAGTTTCATCCCCCATAAGTGGATACTCCACTTTCATTTAATAGGTGGCACATTTATTGGTTATGAGTATCTGTAATTAATTTCTAGCAGCTCCAACTATGGCACATTACCTTGTGGGTGAGTTGATGGTCCACTTGACATGATGCTAAAGTGGATAAAAATAAATTTGTCTGCCGCCTTGTCCTTCAACTAACTCTTCTTCATTACACTACCAAGATTTGATTGATTTTGTTGAGTGTTTGAGTCACTAACACTTAATATATTATTGTTATTATTATTTTTTTAAACTTTCTTTCCACTTCACAATGATGACCTCCACCATTTTGATGGTATTTATATAACCACCAACCATTTTGTGTGCCTCCAAAGATCCCATCAAGGCCAAATTTATACACCTTTATTTGCTATAAACAAGCATTTTAATACATTTAACAATATATACATATATAATTGATTTAAATTAACTTGTCATTAATCTAGAATTTCCCAGAAGGAAAGTTAGGCACCCAAGCTTGATACAAGCATTGTTGGCGAGACTTCGAACTTGAAGTTTGATAGGCAAACATAAAATATAATTGTAAATAATCCAAGAGGATTGGTAGGGATGATTAATTTTACCCTTAAAAAGCGAAAAACTCATTAATGAGAATTGTAACCATTATAACTTCATAATAACAGAGATAGCTCAATTGCATCCATTTAAAGTGGCCTGAAGTTAAAATAACCAAAGTGTCCCTTGTCAAGATTTATACACACCTAGAAGGGTCACTCTAAAGACAACAATAACAAAACAATTGTGCCTATAGTGGCTCGACATAGGGGTATTACATTCTCCCCCTCTTATAAAAGCATCGACCTCGATGCGAAATTCTAGTCGATAAGTGAAACAACAAAATAAGTTTTTGACTATACCAAACTTTCACTATTAATATTTTAGAATGATTACTTCTTTTAATATTATGAAGTCTTTACTTGATTTTATTTATGAATAATATTTAAGTTAAATCAATAATTATGAAGACTTTCTAGTAAGCATTTTTTTTTTTCAAGTCACAATCTGTCTTACTACCATCCACCTTGTTTCCAAATTAACTGAAACCAAAATAATATTTTGTTGTAGTAAAATGTTGATCATTGATATGTATATAAATGATGTTGCCCTATCATGAATCAAAGTGACAATCTAGGTGCCAATTATAAGTGGAGTACCAAGATTCTAGTCAAAATTGTTCCATATTTCCATACTGAACCACAATCAACTGATAACATAGAATACTATGTTATAGGATCATACTAAAAACCCTATTAATCATACATTGAAATCAATGAATGCCAAAACATAATAGATCCCAATCATGCCATATAGAATCATCCTCAGCAATAATGAACCTTATCAAGTCATATTATGCCATGTAGTGTGTCATATGGAACCATAATGTCACAAAGAGAATCAATGGTTACACAAGCCAAATTTTCCACCTTTGACCTCCCAATCATCAACATTCTACCTTAGATCTCCCAACTAGCTTAAACATCACTACTTACACCTCCCAGCTAGCATAATATATATAAAACCACCATGTTTAGTGGGGTAGAAATGATGGTGTATCAACCTGCGCGATAGGTTCCCCATCTCAATCCTACGAGCTATATTCCAAGCTACTTCTCCTCCTCCATATCACACCATCAATGTAACAATTATGCAACATACATTTTACATGAGAAACTGACACAATAATCACCAAATTATTATTATTATTTAAATCAGTCGATCATGTAAAAAATGTAAACCAATAAAAAAGAGACCAAGTGAAAAATATTTTCAACAACAATCCAAACTGTTAGTTTCAATAACAATCCAAGTGATTGTAAGCATATCCAAAAATCCAAACTATTAGTTTCGTCAATAATTTTCATAATCAGCCACTTGATTAAAATATTCAAAAATAATAAAATAAAATGTTGGTTCCCAAATCAACTTAAGAATAAAGTGAATTCAAACAAAATAATTTTGGCAAAACATATACAAAAAATAGATCATATTATGATCACTATGTGACTTTTGCAAAGCATGCAAAGTCACCCAAGGGGAGAAGGAAAACATCTGGATCTCACCTCTGAGAGGTGCAAAGCATCCCGATACATCCCAGAGGTACGAAGCATCTTGATTATCTCATAGAGATTCAAGGCATTTTGAGTCCTCCTCGAGGTACAGAGCATATCAAACATCCCCCCCTCCCCCCATAAGGGCATTGAGGAACAGGGTCAAGCATAACCAACATGATGTTATACTTTAACCCAAAATAAAATAATAATAATGACACATCCTCCATATACCTCCCACAATCATGAAAGCATAAACCCATCCATCCATCCGATGTCCCAATGTCATCTCAAATGACATTTTCAATATTTGAATACCATAAAACTATAATCTCTATCAAATAGTACTAGGTATTGTCCAGGAAATGGCATCACACTGCCCATAATAATGTGTAATATCATAAATCATAATCACAAATGTGGAACCAAATATCAATTGAATTCATTGCAAGTGTACTGAACAAAGTATCAAGAACTCCTGTAACCATATTTGACCAATCAAGAACATAACTTGTTCCCTGTTGTTTGTAAAATACCAAAATACCATGTTTACCAATATTTTCCTATTCTGATTTCACCTCCTAGAAGTACTCATGCTGACACTAGGATCACTGAGGATATATAACCAAGGTAATCTGGCATAATATTTGAACTCTCATGACGTAGTCACTGACAGAAGTAGGTTACCAGTTCATTATTTATCGCAATATTTTTTTTTTCTTTTAATCTCTTTCAAAAGTTTATTAGATTATTTTTTCTTATTAGACTCAACATAGAGTAATAAGTGTCTCCAATGATTATAAACGTGAAACAATTTGGTTCCTAGTTTGACAGTTGTGACTCAAGCCAGGTTCTAGAATGACATTAGAGTCAAATTCATTCTCACTTAGTCTTAAACAAGACTAATAAATTTAGGAATCATCATGATGTGTTATAAAGTTGTGAACATAAACGTAAGTCAATGCAATCATCATAGGCTTACTCAAGGCATAGTCAAGGCATAGTCAAGGGTGAGGTTAACTCTACACGTCACAAAATCCACCTGGATGTAATCATACAAAACACCAATATCATTGGGAGACTCAAAACATAGTTCCTTTAAAGCAAAAATGAATGGTTACCACAAGCATTCTAAATAAGTACCTGGTTACTTATTACAATTTTACCCCTTTCATACTACTAAGAGATAATGTTTAGCTAAAGGTATACATCACTTCCTCTCCTTACAATATCTTTTTTTTTAATCTCAATACTACGTATGCAATATCATGGTTTTTGGAGAGCTAAAAGCCAAGGCATTCATTCTTATTGCAAGTATCCACAACTATAGTAGGCTATCAACCAATCAATATTAATGGAAGTTAAATGCTTTAATCTTTACCTTATAATTTAAGATGGGGTAATAAGTCTAATCCAAACAAATACACTATTAATTCTTAACCAAAGGTAAATAAGAAGTTCGGATGTCGTCAAACAATAAGGATACTTCTAGGAAATATTTACCATAATGCCTATATCTATAACATGGTAAATAATAACAAAATCACATTACGTAATCGTATCCGTACCATAGTGCAAGCTTACAGAAACAATTCCTCTCTTCCCCTCTATAACTGGGTTAGTTAATTATACTAGAATACTAAGGGAGTGCATAGGAAATGCATAATCATAATCAGCATTAAAATTCAATCCAATATAGGTAAATATTTAACATGCAATAAATATTATAAAAAACACTAATTAAGAGTATAAACATACCTACGAAGTTATTGATTAAAACTCAAGTAAAACTTACCCAAGCACCAAAAACTTGGACAATCCATTTAGATGGCGATCTTAGCTCGTTGTGTACAAATGAATATAATTATCATGATGATCAAATCACAATTTCATCACCAAAAAAATCAAACGTTATTCCCTAGAGCTTCTGGTATGGAAACCAGGCTCTGATACCAAAATGTTGCACCCAAAATTTCACCCAAATAAAACTCATAAAAAACACCACTATTTTTTCTCTCTCTTGTGCAGTACTAACTCCACAGAAGTAAACACTTTGTTTTGAACACATCCATACTAATTTTCGCAATGACTACACGTGCTTGCTAAACTCACGTACAAAAATGAAGGCAACCTTCAGGGTATATAATCAATCTCAAGGTATGTAAAATGCATCATAGATGCTCACCTTCTAACTCGGAAACAAGACACATAAGACATATGACAAGTTAGTTGTGACTAAACTGTGTCAACTACATCATATACCAAGAGCAAGACTACATTTGAATATGAAACTCAAGGATAATAAAACTCATAAAAAACACCACTATTTTTTTTCTCTCTTGTGCAGTACTAACTCCACAGAAGTAAACACTTTATTTTGAACACATCCATACTAATTTTTGCAATGACTACACGTGCTTGCTAAACTCACGTACGAAAATGAAGGCAACCTCAAGGGTATATAATTAATCTCAAGGGATGTAAAATGCATCATAGATGCTCACCTTCTAACTCGGAAACAAGACACATAAGACATATGACAAGTTAGTTGTGACTAAACTGTGTCAACTACATCATATACCAAGAGCAAGACTACATTCGAATATGAAACTCAAGGATAAAAGGCATAGTTTAGAATAATTATACCAATACATAAACACATACCAAAATCATTAAATCACCTGAAAGTGGTGATGGTAAAAATACCCCCCACAAGATAAAAGTATTTTTAGAAGTTAATATATATCTTATTTCTACAATCTAACCCTAGAAACCTACAAAAACATACTCCCACAATTTAAATGCTAAAATAACTCAGCATTCCAAGTGAGATTTATCACAAAATTCTATTTTGCAAGCAATTTATAGAATAAAATGGGTTTCAAAACATGATACTAAAAATAGAAAACAACTCTTTTTTGGAGGGTTCAAAATTAACCTTGTGGAATACATAAACAACTTTTGGTTTAGAAAAATTAAATCTCTGATCATAAAAATAATGTCGTTTTTCCAGTGATTTTGAAAACTAAAAAATTCATACTGTGTAGAAATCATGTGATAGTCTTCCAAGATAGGCATGCCAAAAATAGCCAACGTTCCCGAAAAAACTAAAACAAAGTTTCAAAGTTAATATAAAGTTCAAATAAACTACTAACAATTTTCTATTTCTTGATACATTGCATTTAACTATTTTTGGAAGGTCGATTCAAAGGCAACTTTAAGAGCTGGAAATGAACAATAGATATAAAATATCAACGAATGGCTCCAAAAATGAGGCCACCAAAAGATGATTGAGTGAGGAATAAATAAAATGGTTGATGTTTTTAATTCCTATATGATAGGGGTAAATATCTCAATTTTTATTTAGATAGATTACAATTTTTACTATTTTAAAACTTGATTCCAAAATGGCCCGCTGGTTGTAACTAACTAGATAACACAAATTTTTTTGCAAATGTCTCTTGGAATGGATCCACAGAAAGACATCCATCAAGGATATAACGATACTGATTTTGGTTTTCTACTTCCATATGATATGAGAGTTGGTTACAAGTTTTAGTATCAAGAAGAATATTCATAAAGGTAATTTTCTAAGCCAGTCATCGAGTTGTTTTGAGCTAATTTTCTGGCAAGCATAGTCATATGCAATAAATGATTGAATCAATTATGGAATTCTAATTAACACAATTTAATTTAATTAAACGTAGTGAAAAGAGGTTATACAGTCTCTGGTTTGATTTTATTCGATACTGAAATATTAATTTTACCACATTAAAGCCATTACCATTTCAAGAAACTAACATTTCACCAATGCTAATCACAATTGACCATGACCAACGGAGTACAACTAACTTTCTAAAATTTATATTTATAAATACAAAGTTTAATATGCCAAAATCAACACTTTCTAAAATGTAAATGAACAATTAATTACTATCAACTTTGAAGTTACAACTGGTTTCAATTCATATTTTAAAGCAAAACTTGAGAATACATTCTCCTTTTAAAGTGATAACAAAACATAATGTCTCAACATATATTAAACATGTCTCTTTTCCATATAATAACTCAAATAACAAAATGGAATGCTCTACTTTTCCTTGTACAACCAATTATACTCCTAGTTGTACCTGCACATCAACAAGTGCATCAACTTAAAGCTGGCAAGGATAACTTATCATATCCAATTTTTATATTCAAAACATAATCATTTAATATTATTATGTAAAAATTTATTTAACACATATATACTTTCGATCTGAAAACAAACTGAATCAATTACAATATATTCAAGATATAAATAATACACTTGTTAAACTTTAATAGGAATATACATAAGAAACAATACTAGAAAACCACTCCAATTTAAAAGTCGATATAACAATAACATCAATCTCGTTTAATGATAAAATCTTCATAATCTTCTTATATACTAACTTGGCACCATCAAGTTAGTTTAAAAAAAAAAAAAATCTTTATTCATTTATTCAACCTAGCCTAGCACCTTTTCATTCCCTAAGAGACACAATTACAAGAGGTAAGAGGTGGCATTTATAAAGAATATATAAACCATAAACCTAATCTTGAGAGTGATACAGACTGTTTTTACTATCTAAATCAGATCGAAGCAGCCTAGTTGCACTACACTTTGGATTTTATTTATTTATTTTTATTTTATTTTTTTTACATAATTTTACCCAAACAAAGGCATCATAATCTTAGTAGCTAAATCTATGCAGATAAAGATTACTATGGAGGAATTGCAATTATAATGAATTAGAAATTTTATTTCCAGCCAACCTAAAACACCGAAAACACTTTAGGAAAAATGAATATGGAAGGATAATTTCCATCCATACCACATCCACACAAAATTACAATTTTATCCACTTACCATGATACTAAACCTCATATCGAATAAGTACAAGTAGAAATAATACCCAAACAAAGGATCACCAATCTATGCAGATAAAGATTACTATGGAGGAATTGCAATTATAATGAATTGTTTTTAAATGTAATTGTTTAATTATTTATATATCTAAAGTGTCCCTAATGTGGTACCATAATTTGTACACTCAATCCAACATTCAAATCTGAAAACTATGCTACCAAATCATGACACAACCTTTCATCATGACTGAAAACCAATATTAATGCCAACTCCATAGTATTAGAGGATTATGACGTGCATTTATAAATAGATACAAAAAAAATCTAGTAAAAATTAAGGTGTTGTAAATTGATAAAAATCTACTAAAAAATTATGCCTTTACTCCCAACTATGCTCCAATCAAAATCTTCCTTGCTTAAGCATATGGGATGCCACATCCATCAAAGGCAATTTAAGGAGTATTAAATCGTATCAAAGGTACTTAATCTAAATGGAAATATCTTTCAACACCTTTTTCAACCAATTAAGCAGTTGTAAAAGCTACCCAGGAGAAAAATAGACAACCTAGAATATATTCTTACCCACAAGTTACTATATGATATCCTAACAAGATTAAAATCATGCACCTTTCTTTCTCGAACAACCAATAAAATAGGAATTTTTATAATGAGATAATGTTTTACATAAAACAACTATAATTATGCCATGTCAGGTAGAATTTAACAGACATAATTAACTAATTTGTTTTTCATTAACACACAAACAAACCAGGGAGAATATGGTGCCCTTTCTAAGTCAACAAAAAAAATGTTGCAATTGTACTCTATATTAAATATTCAATTTGGTTTCTACACATCCTTACTCCATCCCAAATCCATACTAAAATCAACCCTCATGACTTTCAATTACCTTTCATAACAATTCTACATTAATCAAAGAATTAATAGAGCAAGTATAATTAAATAAGGAGGATTTTGTTCAGAAAATAAGACCTTGTATGCATTTCCAGCCATTCAAATAGCTCAATTAATAAAATAGATCATAAGTAGGCTTCCCCATGGCACCATGCATGAGGCAAATAAAACAACCAGCTGTACAAATATCATTGAGACAACGAAGGGAAAGCTATTAAAGCAAACAACTTTACAATCTTAGAATACATAACCTTTGCACGCAATCTTGGCACAATAACATAACGAGATGCTATAAATATAACTCTAAACTTAATACTTTTAAATAACAAAATAAGGTAATATTCACACATATTATCTGATCTATGGTCTGAATAAACAGATTTGGATATTACAAGTAAAATCACTTGCCTAATGAATCAGATTTACTTTTCTGGTTAATTCTCCTACTACCTAACAATCTCTAGGATGGTCTCTCCCTTCTTCCAAATGTATTATCTTTTGCTTGCTCTGTAATACTGGTTTCTTCTTCTTCTTTCTTCCCTCCTACATGGCATACTCTATGGTTGAAATTCTCCTCTCCAAAGCACGGCGTAACATTTTGGTTAATTGAAATTTGAAAGGTTTATAAATGATCAACAAATTACATTATTTTAAAATTCTAAACCCCTTTTATTTATTTTAAAAATATATATTTATCATTCCCAAATATTCAGTCAAATTTTCATCCCCCATAAGTGGATACTCCACTTTCATATAGTAGGTGGCACATTTATTGGTTATGAGTTTCTGCAATTAATTTCTAGCAACTCCAACTATGGCACATTACCTTGTGGGTGAGTTAATGGTCCACTTGACATGATGCTAAAGTGGATAAAAATAAATTTGTCTGCGACCTTGTCCTTCAACCGACTCTTCTTCATTACGATACCAAGATTTGATTGATTTTGTTGAGTGTTTGAGTCACTAACACTTAATATATTATTGTTATTATTATTTTTTTAAACTTTCTTTCCACTTCACAATGTTGACCTCCACCTTTTTGATGGTATATATATAACCACCGACAATTTTGTGTGCCTCCAAAGATCCCATCAAGGCCAAATTGCTATGCCTTTCTTTGCCATAAACAAGCATTTTAATACATTTAACAATATATACATATATAATTGATTTAAATTAACTTGTCATTAATCTATAATTTCCTAGAAGGAAAGTTAGGCACCCAGGCTTGATACAAGCATTGTTGGCGAGACTTCGAACTTGAAGCTTGATAGGCAAACATAAAATATAATTGTAAATAATCCAAGAGGATTGGTAGGGATGATTAATTTTACCCTTAAAAAGTGAAAAAATCATTAATGAGAATTTTAACCATTATAACTTCATAATAATAGAGATAACTCAATTGCACCCATTTAACGTGGCCTAAAGTTAAAATAACCAAAGTGTCCCTTGTCAAGATTTATACATACCTAGAAGGGTCACTCTAAAGACAACAGTAACAAAATAACTGTGCCTACAGTGGTTCGACATATGGGTATTACAACTTCTTTTAGACATTACTAATATGTTTGATCTATTTGAGTTTAACTTATAGATTGAATCATTGGTATTAAGGTTTTAAGTTTATATTTAAAGCCTAAGTGCTAAGATCTAAACACTAAAACCTAAGTGATGGATCTAAGAGTTGGTGGCTATGTCGAATGGTTTTCCAAGGGTGATGTGACTTAGGGATTATATTTCAAACTTAGGTTTGAAGTCAGGTTTTGATTTTACCATCCTAATTGGCAATGATACTGTGAGTGTTAATTAGGACAAGGTTTACTTTGATATGGTTAGATATTATTGCTATTTTTTTGAAGTGTGGTTTTAATTGCATTTATTTTTGATGTACATGCATCAATTAATGGCTATTAGCAAGTATTTAGTGGCAAGTTTAGTTGTGTTTAAACTTATAAAAATGGAATAAGTGATAACTAAGATGTCAACTGAGTACTGACAAACTTGATATCAAATAAGATTATAATAGGTAAGTTAAGTGGTTAATGTTTTCTTTGAATCATATAAAAGGTTGGTTTTGTATTGTAGATAGTCATTATTTTACAAGCTCTTGGTGGAAGTGTCACTCTATGAGTAGGAAGAAGATCTTGGAAGGAAATATAAGGAAATTGAGTGCATTTGTAGGAAAGAAAAGAAATTATTGACTAAGTTTCTCATTCGAAGTTCCAGATTTGAAGGTTTGAATTTGTGGTTGCGTTAGATGAAAGTGAAGATTGATTTTTAGTAAGTTGTCTGAGTTAATTTTGATAAAGATTACATCATTTTGAAATGCATGAAAAGGTTTGAGTTTTTAGTTGGGAATTATTTAAGCCTTTGAGTTCATATTTCGCTATATAATTTTTTTATTTTTTTTAAGAGCTTGGGTTTGATTTTTATCTGCATGACTCCACTATTTAATATTGAAAGGTTTTTATGTGATTTTCAAAGGTCTATACTGACAAATTGGTTGAGTTTTTTAAGAATATGATGACATTTTTGAGTTTTGACTGAAAATCATGAGATAGAAATCCTCTTTTCAGTATTTATTTGGTCATCGATTTAGCATCTAGTGATGGCATAATATAATAAGGTTGCATGTTAGTTTTATTCTCAAAATATTTGGTGGGTATTAGGTTTTCAAATAAATATTGATATTTTTTATCAATAAATTGAGTTTTAGTTTAAACAAATGCTATAATATAATGTCATATGCAGAATTTTGGTGTGATTATTGTGTTTTATACATACACTTTTGAGAAGCTAGATATGATTGTTGACAAAGTAGAATGTGAGTTGCAGTAAAGAAACTTTAGTTTGTTATATGTTCAAATGTGTAACATCCTCACTGGGATCTACCTAGAATATGTGATTTTTTAATTTATTTTAACAACATATACTTTCATTAGATTACACCATGAAAATCTAATTAGGGATCCATATAAAATACTATAAGTATGATAACTATAAAATAAGTATGTGACATCATTCATCATTGATCACTATCATAATAAGAAACACATCATAACTGAATATAAAAAGTAACTATAGACTTTTAGCCACGACTGGTACAAACATACAATTGTTGTCAATGTTTAATAAGTAAGTAGTTACAGCTCATCAAGATAATATTTTTTAAATAATAAATACAATACAATGTACACATATAAGATACATGGTTTCACGGAGCATGAGTTTCCTAAACTCTAGTATCTATGGTAATCTCAAGTGTCATCTCCAAATAAGTATTGTTATGTGTAAGGAGAGTATCATCCGAGATATTTTACACACCAACCATAGACCATCGATCCCCCGCACAATCTTTTATCAAGGAATGACCCTCCCTTCACAGATGAGTAGATAGTGATGGTGCAGGAATCCAAAGAAACAAGTTAGTACTCGTGTGTTGTATGATTTCTAAAAACATGCAGTGTATCATAAAGAAATATATTCTAACATGATATCACATAAATATATAAATCATACATATGAAATGACAATGTCCAACTAACATTATTTTGGTCAAAGTTTTTAATAGTCATTGATCTCTAGCATCAGTCAATTTTAAACACATCACTTGATCGGATTGCTTTCATCTGGCATTGTAATACTAGTAAGCTAGTGAAGTCCATCTCACTACTTACTTAGTAATAGCAATGCAAGATTTGGTTAACATAGTATACTAAAATATTCATACAGATTACATCTTACTAGCAATCATAAAACATGTTAAACAAAAAAAAAAACATACATTTAATCCGTCAAACATATGAATGAATCTCAATAACATTATTTAACATATAAATAATAAGAATAACAATCACAATATATACCAACTAGGTATATCATGTATTTAGACATCATACTCAAGTTCCATAAGTAAATACAAATGAAATATATTTTATAGTAAGCACTAATATCATGATTCATCATTTAAATACACTTTACTCAAGTTTAAACAACCAAATATAATAAAGAAGTCATAATTCTTACGAAACCATACTCTTTCATTTAAACAATAAGTTATATTTTTTTAGGTGGTTGTATGCATGTATAAATAGTATCCAATCCTTTAGGCATTTATGACTCAATTTTGACCTGACAGTAAAACTATAACTATATGCACACCTCCCAATGTGCAATATATACAACATTTGCCCACTAGTACCTAAGACTTCATATCGATATATTATATATATATGAATTCGTATACATGTTAAACATATTCTTAACCTAAACTGAATATAGATATTCAACAATATATATGCACAGCATATGAAAATCAACAATGTTTTATTCCTCTAATCAAGAATTTTAACCATTGAAAATTCTTATTATAAATGAACCATCATAATACATTAATATTCCTGTATTATTAATAAACTAGGTATTATAGACAATAGACTATATTCGTATTTAAGTCATATCATCATCAAACACTTATATAGCTTGATATCATAATACCTAGATTGATATTTTATTCCACAGTCCATTGTTATACACTCACCGAGTCCATTGTTATACTATCCCTAGAATGATCTAATGTATGGCTTATCAATCACTAAGTCATAATAATCTTTTATGATTTTGATTGGTCTCATTATATATATACATATATATGGCTACATAATTTAAATATATTGGTTGAGACAAAATTGGAATAATGAACCATTCAAAGTCATGGGTAACAACTTCGCCATCTATGCCAAACTGATCATGGCATTTAAAATAATTGTCTACTAAATATGTTCCTCCCTATCGCTATGTTTGCATGTGTATTTTATGTAACTATGACTTACTCATGTTAGTTCATTGTATATAAACTATTATAATAAATAAGTCATACCTGATAACTCTAGTATGTATAATATAACATCATTCGTTGAGCATATACTTATCTGTATTCCTTACACTACAAATATATATTAGCAAATAAAAAATGAATTATACATCATTTGTTGAGCATATAAACTATTCGCCAAATATGTATGTTGTGTATGTTTATGACTTACTCATGTTAGAGTTTACTTATTTACTTATTGTATATTTTAATTTGATGATTGTATATAAAATCCAACATTTTATCACTTATGCTCTTAGTATTAAAATCTAGAAGAGGTTCATATTCAAATTGCATATATTCAAAATTGATAAATATTACTAATATTCAAATCACCATATTCAAATCCGCTAAATATTACTACTATTCAAATAGCCATATCCAAATATGTTAAATATTACTACTATTCAAATCTCCATATTCAAATCATAATTTTATAAACTCATGAGATAAACTCATGGCATATATTCAAATCACCCCAACAGTTTGCTAAGTGTATCTAGATAAATAGTTCAACTTCTAGAATTAAGTCGTCATGTGTATGTGTGTGTGTGTCTCAACATCTATTTAATCACTGCATATATATCACATCTATTTGCTGCATATCATATTTCTAAAATATGATGATTGTACATATAACAGTACATGTGAGCTATATTCTGGTATATATTATGCTATAAGTGTATATTCTATTGAATAAGTGTATGTTAAGGCTTGATGTACAATGATTTAATTTGCAATACCTATGGCTATGCATGCAGAAGAATATAGAGGTTGCCTTAGATATATTCAATTCAAGATTAATAAGATATGTATATATATACTATAGTCTACTATAATATGCAGATCATTTCAATATTATTATAATTATACAGTCTGCTATATTCAATATGCTTATAAATATGCATATCATTTTAATATTATTATAATTATACAATCCATTATATTCAATATGCTTATAAATATGCAGATCATTTTACAGAATATGAATACACAAATGCAAATTGCATTGCCTACCTGATAACAACGCTTCGTTGTACTTTGCTCCCTTGTCTTTTCTTTCTTTTCTCCAATATCTCTTCTTCTATGTCTTCTCTCTTCCCTTATGACGTGCCCTTCATAATCTTCATTCCCCTTTTTAGAGTATAGCGTTGTTTTTTCCTTTTAAAGATTTTTCCTTTTTTAAAAAAATATTTTTATCCCTTCTTTTTTTATCTTTTTGTTTTTCTCTTTTTTTTTTTTTTCTAATTTCTTACTTTCCTTCTCATTTGTTCTATCCCCATTTGTTTTATTTATTTTTCTTATTTTATATACTAATTTATAGAAAATCAATATATATATATATATATATATATATATATATATATATATATAAACTTAATAATGAATAATTATTTAATATAATTAATTAATCATCACATAATCAATCTATTATATTATGTATTTTGACAGAACAAGTAATACAATTGCATACAAACACCAGATCTAGATGTGAGATCAATAGCAAAGACATTCACCATAAAACAATGAAAGCACAGTTAAACACACCATAACATAAATATATCATGAAAAAACTTTATGAAGAGGTAAAAAATCCACCAAAATTATTCATTATTTAAGAAACAAAATGTACTCAATATAAGCTTTCTCTTCTCACTTTTTTCATTGATCTTAAAATATAAATTTTTTATTATATAAGCAAGGTAATTTGCCCATTATAAATGATCTTTTCCAACCATCACATTAATAGATATATTCTCTTTAAAGGTCATTTAATATATTTTATTATTTATTTACACAGATAAACTCATAATAAATAATAAAATATATTATTATTATTTAATTAATATAATTTAATGTATTAAGAGTACATAAATAACACCACTTAACCATTAATTGTTTCAATACTCTCTTTTAATGTTAAGTGAAGATACATGGTGATTTGTAAGATGTAACAACATAATGAACTTACACTCTATGAACCATCCACATGATGAGTTTAAGGAGCTAATAATTAAAAGAAATATCATTGATCATGTAATAGTCATTTAAAAAAAATTATGCTATGTAAATATAGTCATCCAAATGTATTACACTATTTACTTATAGACACCTAAATATATTACATTATGTAACCACAATCACATAGTCACCTATAAAATAATTACACTATACAACTATAGATACTTAAAAGTATTACACTATGTAAACATAATCACATACTCATCTTTTAAAAAATTACACTATACACACATAAATACTTAAAAATTTTGCACTATATTCCTATATGCACCTTTAAAATAATTACACTATGTTATCATAAACGACTTAAAGTGAGTTTAGA
The DNA here is from genome assembly GCA_037957365.1 of Torreya grandis. Classification (NCBI taxonomy): domain Eukaryota; kingdom Viridiplantae; phylum Streptophyta; class Pinopsida; order Cupressales; family Taxaceae; genus Torreya; species Torreya grandis. The sequence goes on from JARHVA010003081.1 coordinate 1,615,216, forward strand.
CTAGCATGATCATGAGACTACATCTTATAGTGAGAATATATCTCACAATTTCTCATGAATAATCAACTAAACATATTGAATTCTTTTATAACATAAAGATCTCCATGCTACTATGTGTTGAGTAAAATATAGACTTTCATATGAAGTTTACCAAAATCATATAAAGTGATATATTATATTGTTTTACAATGAGAATAATTATAAATAGAAGAAAACACATGACCCATACAGATTTTAAAAAGTGACATTGTCATGCACACACCCCCTCAATGATACTTTGATAAGCCTAATATTAAATGAACTTCAATGTATTTTAGTTTGTTGGTGTTGCATTGTATTTTTCATCAAAGCTATACAACTTTGAGTATTTTCAAGGTTGGTACAACGACAAACTTCTACACGATGTTCTTCTATCATTCTTTATAGCGACGAGGCTTCTTTAGTAACTTTTACATGAAGTTCTCTAAGTGATAAAACTTATACCAAACATAAACACGTATATAAAATTAGATTCATCATAGTATGGTTAGCATCACAATAACCAAATAAATTAATATAATAAAAAATAATAATATAAACTAAAGTTTACAGTTCTTTTTATATACCAAAATATTTACTTTGTTAATTTTCAATAATTTAAATACGGATCTTGCGTGAATCTAAAAATAACACCCACATCTTATGAAATATCTATCCTAGTAATAGTTAGATAAATCAAAATACTAACAATATATTTATAAATAGGGGTTAGCTTTATTATGCATAATTTTTGGATTAAACTTTTAACACAACCTTCAATAGGATTATATGCAAGCTCGCAATCAAACATGTTAAATTTAATAAGCAAATTATGTAATGCACATACAATAAATTCACTAATAATTTTATACTAAGTTAACTAAACATTACATATCTTATTAAGAATAATTCATATTATAATTTGAGTTATGAATGTGTTTTCTTTTTTTTAAAGTTGACACTTTAAGTTTGCATTTTATATTAAACTAAAAAAAAAATTAAAAAAATAAAAATTTAACGTGTTTTGTACTTAATTTTGTAATTAAAAACATACATTTTAATGAGTAAACAACACTAACCACTTTAATTGATTGTAAAACAATTGAAAAATAAAAATAATTACAAGGGCAAAAGTTGCAAGTGTTGTAAAAGTGGTCATAAGTGTCATAAAAGTGTCACAAATTATACTATTTGAACAAATTATATTAAAAAAATATTAAGAGATTTTAAATCAACTTAAGGATCTTCTTAATATGTCCAAAATATGTCAAAATTTATAAATTGATTGGTTGGATGACTATGGTCTACAAGCAGTTAATAGGATCATAAGGCAAACAAATTATTGCACATGGCACACATTCTTACGCGAATGATCACACACATTAAAAAAATAGTTTTTAATAATAAACTAAATTTGGTCAAAAAAAAGATAGAGGGGATTTGAATGTAAGTCATATCTCATACAAGTGATCTTAGCAAAACTAAGCTAGCCAACTCACCCACTAAACATGTTAATAAAATACATGCATTAACTTGTATTTAATCTTTTTTTGTCTAATTTTTATTTATTTTTAAAAATAAATAAATTAAAATTAAATTTTTTATTAAAATAATACCATGCAAGCATTAATTTAAAAATTGAAAATAAAGGATTTGAATGACAAGTGTGTGGTCCACTGCTTGGATGGAATAAAATTAATTAAATAAAAAGTCTATTTATTAAATACTTGTATTAAAAACATTACATACCCATTGAAATTGTTGAAGCATGTTCAAAATAGGGTAATGACGTTGGAGGAGAAGATGGATGTAGAATAGGAGCTACAGGCGGTCTTTTTCTGCAAAAAAAAACTTGAAATCACTTGGAAATTGCCCTCTGATGCATCTGAGAGGCATAGATCAAGGTTTTAATAATTGTAAGATGATGTTTTAATGCCCTATAATAGCTATGGCACCCCAAAAAGATAGAAAAATCAAACCTCTTTTTTTCCTTCAAATAACATTTCTAACAGTTTTAGAATGCCTCTAAACTGATCAAACATATTTTATAGATTTGGAGAAGAATGAGAAATGAAAAATCTGAATTTTATTCAAGGGTCATATAAGGTCGAGCAGAGATGTCAATGGAGGTTTGAGGAAAATAAAAAAGATTTGACAACAAATTGTAGGGTTTAGAACATGTTTTGCAAGCTTAAAAACTACTGAAAACACCCTTCAAAGACCAAAAGAAATGAGCAAAAGATTCAATTAATTTTTTTTTAATTTTTTGAAAAAAAATCCTTCATGGAGGCCATACAAGGGTGGATTTTAGAGATGGGTTATTCAATAAATTCAAAGACAAGCTTCAAATAGGTTTTTAAAAGGTGATTTGCAGGTTAAAAGAGAAGATTTCTTTTTCAAAAAATTAAATGAGCAAAGTAAATTCAAAATCTAAATTTTCATTCAAATTTTTTTCTTGCCAAGATCGTACATAGGTCGTATGAAAACATCTATAAGCTGATTTGTTCATTTGTTGGCTCTTCTTATTCTTGCAACTACATGTAAGTGCTAGATCTACAACTTAAAGAGCTTTAACCACTTTCATACAGATTATTAATCCAAAAACAAGAAAAACTTAAAAATTTTAATGCTTAAAGAAGTATTTTTAGTCTATTTTAAGATTCTTAGCTAGATCTATGACATGAAAATAGGTTTAAAATAATAAAAAATGCACAGATCTGAGATCTCTAGGCTTCTAAGAGAGAAAAAATTAGATTAACTTACTTCCTACAAAAAGAGAAGATTGAAAAATTTATGAACATACCATGGTTTGAAAAATAGATGAATCTAGGCTATAACATAAACTAAAAAGCTAATCTATGATTTTGCCACCTTATCACGTATCACCAAGTTTTGATACCATGACATAACAAGTAATACAACTATATACGAACACCAAATCTAGATGTGAGACCAATGGTAAAGACATTCACCATGAAACAATGAGAGCAAAGTTGAATACATCATAACATAAATATATCATGAGAAAATTTCATAAAGAGGTAAAAAAATTACTAAAATTATTCATTATTTGAGAAATAAAATGCACCCAATATAAACTTTATCTTCTCATTATTTTTATTACATCTTACAATATAAACTCTTTATTATATAGACAAGGTAATCTACCCATTATAAATGACATTTTTCAACCATCACATTAATGGGTCTAATCTCTTCAAATATCTTTCAATACATTTTATTATTTATTTACATGAAGATAAACTCATGATAAATAATAAAATATATTATTATTTAACTAATATAATTTAATGTATTAAGGGTACATAAATAACACCATTTAACCATTAATTATTCTAATACATTTAACTCTATGCATAACATTCATAAGACAATCATACAAAGTAAATTATATGTAAATAATAAATTAACGTACAACTAACTATGTGTAAACTATCTAAATACAAGCAGCATCAAAATACACTATGCTAACTATGCATAAATAATTTTAAATGCATCCAATCATCAGAAACATACTAACATTTACAATTCTATTATGCATCTAGTATGTACTAACTAATGTGGTATGTGTATGGTTCTTGTCATTCCTCTGTCATCCTCCAACAACTCTATCTACGTTACCTTTTTTGATGATGCTCTCCCTCTGTCATGCTCTACGGGATGAGTTTATTCTGTATTAAACTCACAACAAGCAGATAGTTGGTTTATAACACTATATAACTGAAATAACAACTCATCATGATTATAATATAAAAATATACACTACAACTAACTCATAACAATGTAATCAAAATAATATTTAACTATTTCATAATAACATATAACTCATAACTTTGTCAAATAATAAATAAATTAAATTGTTAACTATAAATATCTATATATAATCAAATAAGTTTACTTAACTAAGAATTAAGGTATAACATCTTTTCTCTGATAGTTAGTTATCATCTCAGATGACACTTTTTTTTTAAATCGATACTGAGGAATTACCGGGTCTTCGATCCTGTCAATAAAAAAGATCAAAAAAATAAATATGGTCTACTTAACATGTATCCATGTTAAGGCGTATGACCTCCCAAATTTACTAAAAAATAAAAGTGAAACATTTGAAAGTTTTTTGAGAAAATTTTTAGGCCACAACAATGAAAAAACAAAAACTTACAATTATTACTCTGCCATCATTTATCCACCATGAGAACTCGAAACCCTTTTAGGAGACTTAGGAATGATGCAATTTTTCCTTCTACTCTTTACAACTTTTTAGTCTTCTTCATTACTTGATTTTACTAAGTCCAAACTATTTAAATCAACCACTTTTTTAGCTTTATCTGCTTTAATTTGAGGGTTCAAGTCCCTCCCTCCTCACCATTTCCAGTAAGTGATGAAGAAGCCATAACAAGTTTTTTACCTGTAATTGAAAGCTTCTCTACAAAAGACACTACTACATTTTGAAGACAACTTAGGATTACTAATTGGACTTACTTTCATTAGTTACTCATTATTCTGCTTTCCCCAAGAAAAAAATAATTTTCTCTTAGATTTGGGGCAAAAAGATGAAATATGACCTATTTGAAAGCAATTTCTACATCTGAAAGATATTCTTTCAAAATCTATTTGTTGAGACCAACACTTTTCTTTCACTTTCAAGTTAATATTCTAAGGTAAATCTTTAGATATATCTAAACATACCATCAATCGAGCAAAAATTGTCTGTGAAAAATTAAGTGAAGTGGCATCAATTTCCAATAAATCTCTCAAAGCTTTACCAATCATTGAAAGCCTAGATTTATTTTAAAACTGTAGAGGTAGATATGGTAGCCTAACTCAAACCAAATAAACAAAAAAAAAAAATAGTTAAAGAATTCAACTTTGAGAACCATGGTTTCAACAACAATGGGTGATTATAAAAAATTCAAGATTTAACTTGAAAATTTTTAATCTTATCAATCAAATAATTAAAAGCCACTATAAAAAATCCTTTAGCATAGGGATAAGTTTCTAAATCATCGACCAATAACAACTTCCAAGAAAGTAAAAGCTACTGATGTAGAGAAGAAGTGGATGGTCAAAATCCTATCAAAATGGTAAATCAAACCTCTTTTTGAATACCATGATTCATGTTTTAGAATCTACATTAGAGTTTTGTCCTTCAAAGTCAACCACTATAGGATTCAAAACCTTTGTTTAAAAATTTGCACCATCATTGGAAACCTTAGCCTATAAATCCCTAACTAGGGATGACTGAGCTCCCAATGACTCTAAAGAGATGATCTTAACATCCTAAGAACTCCACAATTGTAATAATGACCTAAAACCCTAGCACTCAGTCGATGCATCCATAAGCTGATATTTGTCAGACTGAACCTTAATTTTTGATCCACTAAAAGTCTTTGCTATTGTTTGCATTATAGGCATTGTAAATCTAGCTCAAAGAACCCCCAAACATAGGATAAAAGAATGAGCCACAACTCACCCAAGGAAGGCAGGAAGTGTTGGCCACGCCCTAAACCCAAGCACAAGCTAAGAAAGAAATTTGATCACTCCTAGGAATCAAACACTAGAATATGTTATTCTCGTAGATAATCTTGGATGACACTTATTTAAACATATGTTCTGAATTAAAAACATTGTTTAGTAGAGGAATAACATAATATAAAATATTAAATCAAACAAATAAATATAGAAATTGTCTGTAGAACTCATCATAGTCCTATCAAGTATCACTATTCTCAGAGTATTGGTCTCACAAAACCTTGTATTATGACATCTCTCTATTACGCAAATAAATTTTGTGAGTGTCAATTATTTTAATTGGTTCTACCATGACCACCTCGATATCCAGAGCCTACAAAACATTCTAATCTAACACATGTGTAAGATTAGCTACATACTTTTAGAAATAAAAAATATGAAAGACATTATGTAATATAGCTAAAGTCGGTAGCAATACAAGCCTATATGCTATAAGACTGACCATTTTTAACACCTCGTAGAGTCTCACATATCTTGGTAATAATACTGATTTTATAAATTTAATCAAACTTTTTTATGGCTTAACCCAAAAGAACACTTTATCACCTACATAAAATTACGTATTTTTTCTCTTCAAATCAACATAACTCTTTTGCCTATCATTGGCCTCAATAAATCTCTACCTAATTAATCTAACTTTTTTTTTCTATTTTTGAGAGGATCTCAAATCCAAATACTACCTTGTCCTTCAACTTATCCCAACTGATTGGTATCCTATACCTTCTTCCGTACAGTGTCTTAAATGATGTCATTTTTAAGGTTGATTAGTATGAGTTGTAAGAAAACTCGACTAATAGAAGATGATCTTCCCACTTATATTATTGATCTATGCAATACATATAAAGAATATTCTTTAACACCTGATTAACTCACTAAGTCTGACCATTAGTCTTGGGGTGGTATGCAGTGCTGAAATTTAACTGTGTAACTAAAACTAAATTTAGAGTTATCCAAAACATAAAAGTCATCTTTAGATCATGATCTAAAATGATCTTCTTTGAGAATCCATGCAATATATACACTTCTTTTATGAACCTCTTCTCAATAGTAGGTGCATCATCTGTCAAATTATGTCCTATAAAATGAGCCACCTTGGTTAGTTTGTCAACTACGACCAACATCATATTATGCTTATTTTGTGACATGGATAAAGTCCATACTGATCACTTGTCATTTTTATTCTAGTCTATCATGTGGATATAACAACCTAGTTGAATGCACATGTTCAAATTTAATTCTCTAACATTATAGACAATGTCACATAAAATCCATTACATATTTCTTGATTCCCTTCAGAAATACAGTAGTCTAAACTTTTTCATGAGCCTAGTTACTCCTAGATGCCTTGAATATGAGGCATTGTACAATTTTTTAGCACTATGATCCTTAGATTCTTTTGATGTGGCATATACATTCTTCCATTATAATGTAAAATACCATCATTCTCCAATTTTAATGTTTTATACTGAGGATTCTGAGCATTCTTAGATAATACTTTTTTAACCTGATTATAGAATTCATCTTTTGATAAGAATTCAATCACTCGATCCCTGAAAGCACTCTTGATAGTAGCCACGACTGCTATATACCTTCTATGACTTAAGGCATCAACTAATCTATTTTCCTTGCCTTTGATATAATTGATATCTAAATCATAGTCAGACAAGAACTATAGTCAGTCTCTAATAAGCATTTAGATTTAGCTAGGTGAAGATGTACTTGAGTCCCAAGTTATCTGTCTTGAGCTAAAATTGTTTTCCCAACAAGTATTGTTGTTAAACTTCCAAAACATTTATAATTGATGCAAGTTCCAAGTCAAGAGGGCCCTAGTTCACCTCATAAGGTTTCATCTTCCTTGATTCATAAGCTACAACTACACCATCCTACATTAGAACTCTTAGTCCATCTCTAGATGCATCTATGATCACTAAAAATTGATCATCGGGGTCAAGAACTCTTAACACTGGTGCTGAAGTAAGTCTTCTTTAAATTTTTTGAAAATATACTTCACACTTATCTGATCAGACAAAACTTTGGTTCTTTCATTATAAATAAGTAATTATATTAGTTATCTTGAAAAAATTTAGAACCAACTTCCTATAATAGCTTGCTAATATCATGAAACTTCTTATTTCATGCACATTTTTTGGCATCGGCTATTCCATAATGGCTCTTATCTTTATCAAGTCTATAAAAATATTGTTTTCAAAAATACTGTCTCAAATATTACACTCTTTCCTATAAAAATGCATACTTAGACAACTTATCATACAACTTGTGTTTCTACAATCATCACAAAACTAGTTTCAAATGTTGAAGACGTTCCTCTTCATTCTTAGATTATATAAGAATGTCATCAAGAAAGACTAAAATAATGTGATCTAGATAATTTTTAAACACATTGTTCATGAAATTCATGAATGTTGTTGGATCATTTTTCAACTTAAATGGTAGTACTGTGAACTCATAGTGCTCATAACGAGTTCTGAACATTATTTTTAGAATATCCTCATCCCTTATCCTCAACTGATAGTATCTTGCTCTAAGATCAATCTTATAAAAAACCATTGCTCCCCATATTTGATCAAAAAAATCATCTATACAAGGTAACATATATCTATTTTTGATAGTTGCCTTGTTTAACATTCTATAATCAATGCAAAATTGAAGAGTACCATCATTTTTCTTGACAAAAACAATCAGTGCACCCCGTGGTGACACACTAAGCCTAATCAATCTTTTTGACAATAATTCTTGGATTTGAGCCTTAAATTCAACCAACTCAGTGGTTTTCATCTTATATGGTGCCTTAGACTATGGTTCTGATCTGGGTATGATATCGATAGAAAAATCAAACTCACGTCTAGAAAGCAATCCTGATAATTCCTCTAGAAACAAATCATGAAAATTCTTAAGGAATGGATAATCTTCGATAGATGGTTTCTTAAGTTTCTCCATTTAATTTATCCTTATGATAAATGATTGGCACCCTTTTCCTTGAGCCCTCTTAAGTTGCATTGTATAAATCTACCTAAGCCTCAACTCTCTTTTCTCATCCCGAATTTATGTCTGATTTCTAAAATCATCCAAACACTCAACCTTATTCAAGTAGAAATCAACCTTGGCCTTATGTTTTACAAGCTATTTGACTCTTAAGATCACATCATATGATCCTAGTGGTGATACATATAAATCCATTACTATTGTGAACTCAGGTAACCTAATATTTACATCAACTAAACACTTGTCGACCATGACTTTTGAATCATTTCCATATTATACCAACCATGCATTTTCCATTACTCTATCTCTTCTAGAAAACTTACTAAGCATTTTAAAAGCTATAAAACATTATGTAGCCCATGTATCTATCAAAATGAAAACTGGATGTTCAAACAAAATTCCTGACAACTCTATGGATAAAGCTTAGAATTCATCTTGACGATTGTCAACTACCACATGAATGCACTACTAAAAAGTGTTTTATGAAAGAATAAGACCTTTTTTTTTTAACTTGTTTAGAGTGCACTCACAAGCATAATGATTATCTCTATAAATGAAACAACCTCTAGGTGGTCCTTTCCTGTCACCCTGCTAGTTTTCATTGAAATTGCCTTTAAAACCATTGCTCAATTTCTTGTTGTCTGAACCATTTTTGAATTTGACATTCTGATTTTTAAACTGATTTATAGAGTCTCCACTCATTTGCTTCCAATTCTTCTTTTTTAAAGTCGGTTTAGAACTTTCAAACTTTTTATTGAACTTGTCCCTAGCCTGTGCTATATACTTCAACTTTTGTTCCTACTTGATTGCCTTCTCAAAAACTTGGTCCATGGTATAAAATCCATGAACATCCACTTCTCCACCGATATGAGGTTTCAATTCCATGATAAACTTTCTAATCATGAACCTCTCATCTACCTAGTATTGAGGTACATACTTTAGAAGTTTGGTGAGTTGTTTCTAGTACTCATTCATCAATAAGTCTCCCTACTTCAAATTATATAAATATGTAATATTATGATTAAAATAAATTTGTGGAAGTCACCGTGACTTGAATAATGTCACAAACTACTTCCAAATAATGGTGGTCAAGTTAAGGTTTATTTCCAACTTTTTTTTGGCCCACCACTTAGCTACCTCACTAGTGAACTGATATGCTCCCCATACTACTTTAGTGACCTCAGATTAGTTTTTAATCTCAAAATACTTATCCATATATATCATCCATGCTTCAACTTTGTCACCCAAAATAGTTCGATTGAACTTATGTGGATTCATCTTTTTCATATCTCTATCCAACTCTGTGGCTGCTTGTACTCTCACATCTTGAGGATTTCCCTGCTCAACGGGATGATCTTCAAGTTAATCTTGATGTTATTCTTATTCATGGCCATGAACTTCCTACTCCAAGGCTATAATCTAATCTTTGGTCTCATTCATGGCTGTGAAAATTTGATCTAATTTTATGTCTTGCTCAACGAAAATCGATTAAGATCAAATGAAGGGTTATTGTTATTGACATTTGGTGGACCCTTTCCATATACTCTAGCTATCACCATTCTCCTTTTTTGTAAATAGAATGATATGAAAATATTATTGGATTCATTAGTTCTTTGAGTTTGATCCATAGTTATGATACCACATGTAACATCCCCACTAGGATCTACCTAAAAATATATTTTTAAAAAAAATTTAACATATACTTTCATTAGATTATACCATGAGAATCGAATTAATGATCCATATAAAATAATATAAATATGATAACTATAAAATAACCATGTAACATCATTCATCATGATCACTATCATCATAAGAAACACATCATAATTGAATATAGAAACCAACTACAGACTTTCAGCCATGATTGGTACAAATATATAGCCATTGCTCTCAATATATAATAAGTAATTACAACTCATCATGATAATGTTTTCAATAATAAATATAATACAATGTATAAATATAAGATATATGGCTCCACGAAGCATGAGTTCTTCAAACTCTAATATTTATGACAATCTCAACTGTCTCCAAATAAGTATTATTGTGTAGAGGGAAAACATCATTTAAATATTTTTATACATCAACCACGGACCATCGATCCTCTGCATAATCTCTCATTATGGAATGATCCTCCCTTCATATATGAGTAGATAGTGATGGTACACAAATTCAAAGAGACAAGTTAGTACCCGTGTGCTGTATGATTTCTAAAAATATGTAGTGTACTATAAAGAAATTCATTTTAAAATGATATCGCACTAACATATAAATCATATACATAAAATGACAATATCTAACTAATATTACTTTGGTTAAAGTTTTCAATAATTATTGATCTCTAAGATTAGTCAATTTCAAACATACCACTTAATTAGATTACCTTCATTTGATATTGTAATATTAGTAAACTATTGAAATTCATTTTACTACTTACTCAATACTAGCAATCCGAGATTTGGTTAACATAGAATACCAGTAGATTCATATAGATTACATCTTACTATTAATCATAAAACATGTTAAGCATAGAAATAATAAAAAAATATACATTTAGTCCGTCAAACATATGAATGAATCTCCACAACATTATTTAACACATAAATAATAAGAAAAAAATTGCAGTATATACCAAGTGGCTATATCCTGTATTTAAACTAAATACTCAAGTTCTGTAAGTAAATATAAATGCAGTATATTCTATAGCAAGAACTAATATCATGATTCATCATTTAAGTACACTTTACTCAAGTTTAAGCAACCAAACATAATAAAGAAGTCATAATTATCATGAAATCACTCTTTCATTAAACAACAAGATATATTTTTTTAGGTGGTTGTATGCATGTATAAATAGTATCCAATCTTTTAGGCATCTATGACTCAATTTTAATCTAACAATAAAACTATAATTATATGCACACCTCCCAATGTGTAATATATACAACATTTGTTCTCTAGTAATTAAGACTTCATATCGACATATTTTATATATACGAACGCTTGTACATGCTAAACATATTCTTGACCTGTACCACATATAGATACTCAGCAATATATATGCATGGTATATGAAAATAAATAGTGCTTTATTCCTCTAATCAAGAATTTCAACCATTGAAACTTCTTGTTATAAATGAACCATTATAGTACATAAATATTCCCGTACTATTAATAAACTAAGTATAATATACAATAGACTTATATTCATATTTAAGTCATATCATCATCAAACACTTATATAGCTTGATATCATAATACCTGGATTGATATTTTATTATATAGTGCATTGTTATACACTCACCTAGTCCATTGTTATACAATGCCTGAAATTCTCTAATGTATGGCTTATCAATCACTAAGTGATAATAATATTTTATGATTCTAAGTGGTCTCATTATTTTATATATATATATATATATATATATATATATATATATATATATATATATATATATATATATATATATATATAGGCAAAGACAAAATCAGAATAATGAACCATTCGAATTCATGGGTTTCAACTTCACAATCTCTTTAAAACCGATCATGGCATTTCAAATAAATGTCTATAGAATATGTTACTCCCTATCGCTATGTCTGCATGTGTAGTATATGTAACTATGACTTATTCATGTTAGTTCATTGTATATAAACTATTGCAATAAATAAGTCATACCAGATAACTCTAATATGTAGAATATAACATCATTCACTGAGCATATAGTTCATTGTATTCCTTATACTATAGATATATATTAGCAAATAAACAACGAATTATACATCATTTGATGAGCATATACACAATTCACCAAATATGTATGTTGTATATGTTTATGACTTACCCATGTTAGATTTTACATGTTTAGTTACTATATATTTTAATTCGTTAATTGTATATAAACTCTAACATTCTATCACTTATGCTCTCAGTATTAAAATCTGGAAGAGGTTCATTCAAATCACATATATTCAAATCTGCTAAATATTACTAATATTCAAATCATCATAATCAAATTGCATATATTCAAATCTACTAAATATTAATAATATTCAAATCGCCATATTCAAATCATGATTTTATAAACTCACGAGATAAACTCATGGCATATATTCAAATCACCCCAACAGTTCATTAAGTGTATCTAGGTAAATAGTTTGACTTCTATAATTAAGTTGTCATGTGTGTGTGTGTATATTGACATCTATACAATCACTGCATCTCTATCACATCTATTTACTACATCTATTCTTATGTCATCCCTCAACAACTCCATCTACGTCACCCTCTCTGATGATGCTCTCCCTTTGTCATGGTATAATTGATGAGTCTCTCCTACATCAAACTCACAACAAGCAAGTAGTTAATCCATAACACCATGACCTAAATACATTACAAAATACAGCTAAAATAATAACTCATCATGATCATAATATAAAAATATACACTACAACTAACTCATAGTAATGTAATCAGAATAATATTCAACTGTCCCATAACATCATATAACTTATACCTTTGTCAAATAATAAATTAATTAAATTTCCAACTATAAATATCCACAAATAATCAAGTAAGTTTGCTTAACGAAAAATTAGAATGTAACAAAATAAATATTATCAGGATCAATTTATTGTATTCTATGTTGTATATTTGAAGAATTGATCAACTCTGGAAATAGATTTTATTTTGAAGAAGCTAAAAACATAGTTTTAATATATATTTGGCCATACATGTTGGTTATAATGTTATTTGTTGGAATACATATGTAGTGATTTTTTTTTTTCCTATGAATAAAAAGTTTGATGCTTGCAATAAATATTATGATTTTTGTCATCATGATGATATATATATGGGTCAATATATATGCATTGTGATTCAATTAGAAAAATAGAAAAGATTTGGCATACTTTTTATTTGCAGTGATGATGTTGGATTTTTTAAAAGATATTTGTTAATGGGTTATTAGTCTATTTGGTTGATAAGATATTTGGTTTCAGGCAAAATACATATATTATTGTATTGAATATTGGCATGTGTCAGTTTTTTGATAGATGGAATGGATATTTGACATTTGAATATAGTCAAGATTTTGTGATGGTATGTGAGTTATAAGAGAGACATTTTGTTTTTTGATGAAAGTTTGGGACAGATAGCTTGTTTTGACCAGCATTAAAGTCTTTGAAATAAGATGTATGATATAAATTTTGTAATACTCTGCCTTGACTTGATAGTGCTTCCACATTGGCACAGTGTGATTGTGACTCCTATATGATACACTGTGTCAAGGTTGTTAGGTTGTTGGTTGTTATTCTTGATGAATGTGTGTGTTTTATCCTTAGTGTTTACTCGACAGGATAGTTGAGTGAAAGGGAACTTTATTCATACCTAGTTAGTGGCAAAGTAACTTCCTATGTGGATGGTATGATGAAATCACCTAGAAGACATAAACATGTGTGAAGGAAGAAGGCATGATATTTGTAGTGTTTAAATATATAGAATTTTACTTTTTCAGTGGATTAAGTTTTAGAGGTTGATTGCCTATGCTATGTTCAAGATAAAATCAAAACTTCTCCCAAAAATTGAAGGTACCTCTCATTATGTTTGTCAATAGAATTTACCTGTTGATTGATGTCGATTTTGATTTCATTTACAAATCCTTGTTGTTAGGAGCTGTTATATTAAACCGCTTACAAGTATGTATCACATGATGAATTTAGTAAAATTACACTATTGTTTGAGGAACATCTGATTTTAGTGATAAAGTTGTTGATCACATGAATAGCAACTGTTGCATTTTATGATTCAATTTTACGTCAATAAATCATATCCTTGACCTTACATTTCATAAAAATAATCTTTTGTTCCTAATGTTTCGAACTTAGTTGAGTATTTGAATGTCAGGAGATCTTAACCAAGAGATATACTTAAGATACTTGGTTTTTACATCTCAGTGTCAGACAATATGGTAATGATCTCACATATTAAACCATTAGTTAGAGGATGCCTTAAACTATTCTTTGATCTCTTGTGGACTTAGGCAATTAGTAAATTGAATTACAAATTATGAAAAGTTGTATTTGAAAATGTTTTAACAATTGTAAAATTAATTTGTTTAATTATGAAATGAGGCAACTTTAAAATATTGAAAAATAAAATAGGAAAATATTAATGAGAGGTTAATGTAATACTACTCCAATAAACTAATAATGAAACTAAGTTCCATATTTTTTTATTACCATACCATTGGTTGCTGAATTGTTTTTTAACTCATTAATTTTTGTTATTATAAGAAGATCTAATTATTAGTACAAGACCATATAAGATATCTTCAATTATGATAGATGGATCTCTTCCATTAAATAAAGGGTTTCTTTTCTTGCAAGTTAAAAAAAAATGTTAAGATAGAGGATAGTGAGACATCGGGGGTGGGGATGTTCTCTAGAATTTAACAAAAGTGAAGAAAAATTAAAAACAAACCCTACCATTATTATAATACATAGCCCACTTGGATTATTTTAATATTATATATGTTTAAAATATTTACTCTCCTTGTCTATAAATTTGTGCCATCATACTGATTACTAGGTAAAAGGGATAAGATCCAATCTACATTTTGTCAATAGTTCGACCATCCTTGGAGGCAACAGGTAGAGGAACAGCTGGAGGAACCTGAAGGAAGGCACATAAGGGAGAGGGAGGATAAAATGGATTAACCAGGCAAGTGATTTGAATTATTTTTTTGATTTGGTATTTAAGTATGAACAAATCTGGTATAATTATTGTCACTTTACTCAACCAGTTTAAAAATAATAGTTTTGGTTAAGTCTCTAGTGCCTTAGGTATCTTATTACAGGGATACATCTCAGGTGAACCCCAGACCAAGTTGTAATGGACAAATCAGCTAGTGGATCTGTGCCATTTTTTTTTAGGATTTAAACTTGTTTATAGTTGGCAGGTGTGAGGAGAAGTCGTTAGAGAGGGATACCCTATTTTGTTTTCAATCTCTGACCACTTATCTGACTGAGGTTTTGAGAATTATGAATTTAATGACAAAGTTTCATAATAACATTCACCCATGCCCAAGTTCGTAGCCCTTAGACACCTGTCAAATATTCCACCTGGTCAAGATTTTCCCTCTATTGAATATAATTAGTTTAGTTATGTTGTGCAATGGACTACACATGGTTATTTTGCTTGTAGCTATCTGGTTGGATGATACTTTTGGAACTCATTACAACAGATTTATAAAAGAAAGCTTAGTCAAGGAAAATGGTGATTCTTAAATATTGAAGGCCGAGTTATGTCAGGTAGTGCAGCGGTATTGGTTTTGACTTAATAACTTTTCAATATGCATAGATGTTCAAAGCTAGGTGAACCGTTCAGCAAAATGCCTCATGGAGAATATGCCATATAGAATGTTATGGTAGTTAGATACATTTACAAAAAAACTATAATAAGCACTTCAAGTGCAATATGTGTTATCTTTAGAAATGCCTATAGTTGATTACCTTGTTGGTATTAAAAAGTGCATCCATCATTGAAATAGAAGTTAAAAAGTTTCTAGAAGTTATTTAAACCATCTATTTTTAAAACCTACATATAAAAGGACATTGGTTTAAATGCATTCAGGACCAACATCTTAGTACGGCTACAGTCTTATGTTAACTTAAAATCCTATTCTTTTTGGAGTAAATGATCGGAGGATTAAAGTCACTAGTATTTTCAATGTAATGCCCGTTTGTGTATTGTTATTCCCCATGACTATTCTACCAAGATCGGCAAAATAACTGGTATGAGGTGATGATCCTATTGGGATTTATTCTTGAGTGTTAATAGTTGTTCTTCCTCATTGTAATGCATGATGGTTTACTTTCCTGTAGACTGCTCTCAGATTTCATTTTTGACTTGATGCATTGTACGTAATGGATGGTTATTGAGATGTTTTTCATTTCTTATGCATATCTTTCTTTACCTATCTCATCTATGTTTGGGAAGTCACATAGTGACTGTTTAGCTAGAAGAAGTTAGATATAAGGCCTTTTGCTTAGCTAAGTGAAAGATTACTTCTTTTGTTTCTAACATCTTTCATAAATTATTAGTTTAACTCTATTGTAGTTAGGCTGAAATTTATGGCTAAGACCACTCATAGATGGTTCTTGTGAGTGAAATAATTAATGTTAAATAGAAGTTCAGATCTTGAATAGAAGATATTATGGTTTTGTAAACATATCAAGGCTTCTTTGAATAACGTCTAACATACTCTTTTCCACTACATATCTTTTATAGCATATTTTGAGATAACAAAACTACTAATAATCTTGTGAACAGTGGAAAGAAATTATGTACAAGTACAATATCCAATAAAAGATTTTGTGATTTCAACCAAATTATTCCTCGAGTTTTTTTGACATCTTGGATATAAATATATTTAAAATAATTTTGGATTCATGACTTCATGAGTAATAAGGTATTAAAATGTATTTTGGATCTTTAGTTATATGATAGGAGTAATTACTTAAGTTGAGCCTTGGTTTGAATTTTTTTTTAATTAAACCGATATAATTATGCCTTAGATTATGATTATTGTGTTTGGATATCAACTTGGGAATTGTAATGAAAACCACTTGCTAGCTTAGCGTTGTTGCACTTGTTGATTGTGCAGGTACAATGGAAGATAAGATAAAGTAAATAATTCACATATTGACTTTATGAAATTTTTAGAGATGTTAGAATATGAAGACTAATTGTTGTAGAGTAAAATGTATTGACCCCCTTGATAATGAATGGTGTTATGATTTATCGAAAAACATGTTTTTTTTTGTTAATGTTACCTAGATTAATTATAGTTGTCTTATCAATTTAATATTGTTTGCAATCATGCCTTAAAATTTTGGAGGTTAATATCTAAGCTTTAGTACACTCATGTAGTGATAAATAAGATAAGTTGTGCGAGCAAATTAATTTTTTGTGTTAAATTGTAATCTTAGTAGAACTTCCAATAATAATAATAATAATAATAATAATAATAATAATAATAATAATAATAATAATAATAATAATAATAATAATAAAAACACCTAATGAAGTGGTACTCTAGAGATACCTACTTTTAAAATCTTAGCATGAGATGGTAGAGTTTATGATTTACATTTTGGTCTAGCAAACAAGTAATTGTCAAGACCTATTAATTTGTCTTAATTTTTGGATTCTAACAATCTTGGTGCATTGAATTGTTAATTATGGAGTTTTCAACTTTAAGAGTTTTGTGATGTTTTAATAAATCTACTTTGCATATTTTACTAATAACAATTCAGACAAATTAAAAGCAGATCTAGTGTCTGACTTAGAATTAGTTTGTTATATTTAAACTCTAGGAATATGAATTCCTTAAAGAGTATGGAACCAACTCTTAGGTAATTAGAAGTACTTAAAAATGAGTAATCAAAAGAAAGCAAAATGATCTAGAAGTTTAAAAGTTAAACATTGGGAATCAAATCTTTCTTACGAGAAATGATGCAAATTGGGCAACAATATACCTATTGGCCCATCTTAAATCTAGATTGGACCATTAGTAAAATGGATGATCAATTAAACTTTTGACAATGAGTTTCTTAGCTTATAATGTTAAATTACCCTTTTGTAAATCATCTAAAATCAGTTCAAAATCAAGTTCAAATTTGTATATAACTGGAGTTTCTCTGAGTCTAAATTTGTAAGTTCTATCACTAACACTTAAAGTTTAGAACCTCATCTTGTAACTCTCTACCTCAATCGGATGTTGTCTATGGACTCAGTTCCAAGAGATTCTAGTAAAATTTTGTATATAACTTATCTAGAGTGAGGTTGCGTAAATAGTTGGGGTGTTTTCTCATGGGATATAGTATTTCAAAAAAAATGGTGTTTTTATATATCTTATTTGGGGATAATATTTTTGGGCATTAAAAATTTCAATCTTGTTTATTAAAATTTGCGCATAATATACAATAAATTCTTTTTCAGAATTAGATGAGACATAATTTATTAGGTTTGATATACTATAGTGTGTTGATAGTATTTAGTTCAGAGAATAATCAAGGTTTTGATTTAGGTTAGATTTCAGTATAATGTCAGGTTGGAATCCACCTATTTCTCATAATTTCCATGATAATAGTTGGGGATATAATCAAGAATGACATAGAGAGGATACACATTCACATAGATATGTTCCTAAAAGTAAAAATTTCTAGGGTAGAAGGACTGGTAGGGATTTTTCTAAACCCTATTATCATGGATCATGTATGTCTATACACTTTGATGCTTTTGACACTACATTATAGAATGTTTTAAATGTTTTGTTTTTTAATCCTACTAATAACTAAGACAACAGAGGTTGGAGACATCCTCCTTGTAGAGATCTTTTTTATAGATGAGGAACTCCAAGTAGTTCATCTCAACATATGCATATTGTCTTACAGTCTGATAAAAATTATATTCCTCATCACTCTCCTCAACATCGAGAACCCACCCCCTAAAAGGAATTACAATTGATTGTTAAATTACATTTTCATGCTCTTGTGCCACTTAATACTTAGCTTCCATCACCTGAACCTGATAATGCAATTGTAGGTTGTTCTAATTTTAGCCTCGATAATTTTTCTTCCCACATACTTGAGTAGGAAAGGATAGTTTCTTCAAAGGGTAAAAGGCGAGAGATAAGTCCTTCAACATCGTTGATGATCATCAAAATGATTAAGAAAGTAAAGTTGGAAGTTGATGATGAAGACAATGAGGGTGGCACCAAGTTGATAAAGTTTTTAGTTACAACAATGAATTACATCGAGTATCTGACAGATAAGGGTCATTTGTTGATTAAAATATTATCTATTATAGAAAATGAATGGATGGTTAAGTTATGTTGTTGATTTTGATATTTTTAGATACTTTTATCATATAGTAGTACTTTGATGATCGATATTTTTTTTTGATACTTGATAATAGGTGAACTTTTACAATAGTTGATATTTTGATTTTTTTATATATATTTACCAAATTTTATAGTTAAATGCATATAGATTTAATGTTGATATATTTAATTTTATTTAAATTTATTAGTTCATGCTAATGTTTGGTATAATTTATTTATTTAAGTGATAGTGATGACTAAAGGGCCCCCACCCATTTAGATTTTGTCTTCAGTCTGTTAATAATTAATTTTGATTTCATAGACTTATTTTAGTCTTTAATATAATTTAAGTTATAACATAAATTATTTGACTTTCTTAAAAGTCAATTAGACTTAACAAATAACTAACTAAAGTTAGTTATAACTTATTCTTCAACCATCTCCTGAGGAGATTGTTATAAAAGAAGATCAAAGTGACATATCAAAGGAAAAAATATTACACAGATATTCTTGAAGATTTTGAATTGCTTCAAATTTCATTCATCATTCTCTTTTATATGCAATATATCTGAGATAATACAGTTTTTGTAGATAGACCAATAACACATTTTCTAATGGTTAAGTAATACAATTAATCAAAATAGGTATATCCAAATTTCTTGTTTAATTTATAAATTAATTATTTGAATGCTGTTAGATTTAATATCTTATGATGATTGTAAATATGCAATCATATGAGAAAAATTTGAAATACTTGACCCAAATAATAATAAATACATTATTGTACGTGCCATGTTATTGATCCATTTAGATTGTATTAGTTTTTATTTTCAAAGATTTTTGTGCTTAAAGATGTTTCTCAATAAAATCTCTTTTACTTTTGATAAGATGACTCTTTTAAAGACTTACAATTTGTTTTCATTTCTCTTAGTTAATTTAAATAGTTTATTTTCTTTCTAATTAGATTTTTATTTGTTTAGGTCTAAATTAGATTATTTATTTAATTACATTAAGTTTATTTTATTATTTATTTATTTATTTTTCTTAGTATTACTCATCATTAGTTTATTGATATTTCATTTATTTCCTTTTTGTAATTGTCTAGATATGATTGTTATTTATTTAGCTTTAAGTTGTTTATTTAGGATTGTTGTCTTGTTTTCATTTCTTTTATTAATTGTTTTACATCTAGATTAAGTAGCTTTAATTTATTTATATTTATATAATTATTAGTTTGTTTAATTTTATTTTTCTTTAGATTTAGTCTTAAGTATTAGATTAAGTTAGTTTTAATTTATTAATTGTCTTTTGTTAAGCATTTATTCTTTCTTATCTTTTTTTTTTAAAAATCGGCTTTCTACATAGTAAAGTTTTACTTCTTATTAAGTACATGTTTGTAGTTATTATTTCTGTTTTGATTTTCATTTTTCAATGTTAGATGTTTTTTATTATCTTTTGGTTCTTTTTGTATCTTTTCTTTAAATCTATTTTGACCTCAATGTGAATATCAAAAGATTGTAGATAATTTGATAAAATAGATATATTTTAAGGAACATAAATATTTCCTTCAAGATTCTTAAATAATCATAATCTATTTCCTTCATTTGATTCAAAATGATAATTGATTTCTAAAATTATAATGGAGTATTGTTCGATATTTGACATTATTGCTATTTCCCAGAATATTAAAAAAACTCCTTTTACATTATAAGATCATTCATAATCTATTAAATTATAATCATTAGACTGATATGATTCTATTTTAATCTTTGTGATAATCAAAAAGATTGATTCATTGACATGACAATTTTAATTGTCAACATAGTGTGCCCTAGTTATCTATGAAAATTATAATAGGCATTCTAGTCAAATCCCTTTGGAAGATGCTTACTCACATCAACCTCTTTAATAGGAGGGAGAGACATGGGATTGCATTCAAACATTGTTTTGAGTACCTTATATGAAACTTCTGATAAATTGGCAAATTATCTCTTGGGGGGAACTAATAATAAAATGTACATAGTAGGTTTTGAAACTACATTTACTTTTGCCTTTTGATCATTTTTATTGTCATTTTGTCTCACTTTGCATGATGGATTACTTATATTATTTGAAATAGAATCTAGATTAGATGAATACTTAAGCTTATTCATTTCCAACAATCAACTTCCCTTTCCTTAACTGAATAACATAAATATGTGAATGATGACAATCTATTGAACATAATGGATTCATGTAGTGGTCAAAACAAGATTTATTTGAAGATATATTTGAATTCTCTATCTAACATATGATTGGTTATTTTAGATAGCATCATCTTGTACCTTAAGACATATTTTTCCACAGGCCCATTATATTTATATTTAAGTTAGAAAATCTAAGCATATCAAATCTTCTCACTAATATTGATTAAGAAATGTGTTAAAAACATATCATCCAAGGGATTGAATGCATGCACCAATTGATGTGGTAAGTCATGTAACCATTGTAAAGCATATTCATTTAGAATTCTTAAAAATAACTTGGTAAATAACTTCTCATTGGATGCATGGTCCAAACATGTTGTGTGAAATGTTTTTAAATTTTATTTTTGGTCACCATTTATGTCATATAGTGTAACCTTGAGTGCCACAAAACCTAATGGTAGAACATATGTTTCTATGTGTTGTGTCAATGGAGTGCAATAAAGTGTGAGAATCAATCACCCAATTACATATTTAACCACCTTGCTTTAAATGTAACACCTTAGTTTATAGAGATTGAATCTCATGCATAAGGGATTGCACATCGAGAGAATATTAATGTGTGCTAACTAAAGGCGATGTTCTCAGTGCTTGAGTATAAATTAGAATATCAATTAATTGATATCCTTGGGTTATCCTCATATTATATGGTGGTAAGAAAATGGGATATGATGGTTTCAAGAAAGGTAAATAACCCATAAGACTGGTGTTCAAATGCCTTATTAATTTCTTTTGTAACATTATTTATGAATACACTGTGCATATCTTGATTATTTGAAAGAAATATTTGTAACTATATTTTATCCATGTCATCAAATATATTCACTAGTTCTGTCATTATGGTATTATCAACTGTAATGTTAAAATATTCACCTTTATAAAACTTCCATAATTTAATTAACGAAATTGAAATAAATTCATATCACAAAGAAGAAGAAAAATGACATAGAAGATTTATTTATGGGGTTCACCAAATGGCTATGTCCCTGAGTTCATTGGAATCATTTCATTTAAATAAGATGTAAATACAATGATTAAACTTACATACATGAATAACTTGCAATTGGTTGATCAATTTTTGAAGAACTATGATCTCAGATCACAAACATCTTTCATTTTCAAAATGATCACTTGAAAATATATATCTTCAAAATAGGCAATTTCTCTCTCTTCAAGAGGCAAAAACACTCTCAAAAGGTTTATAAAATACCTTTTAGTTTTACAAAATCCCTCTCTATAATTATACAAATTAAAAAAAAAATTACAATAAGCAAAATGGCCACAACCGACTATATCAAAAAATTTCTTTATAAAAAAATATAATCTATATTTTCTTTGTTTTATGTCTTCTATCTTCAGATCATCCTCCACAATATAAAATGAAATAAATTTGTTAATAGCCAATGTTGGCTAACAACCTTCATTTTTTCGAAGTATGATTAAACTCCAAATAGGTTGCATGAAAACAAGAAGGAATAAAATCTCATAATTTATGGGAGGTTGAAATTTCATACTTAATTTATCAAAATACTTCCCATAAATAGCATTCCACATTACCACCAAAATCGAAGTGGGTAGGATTCTATGTAAGAGGAAAGAGATAGCACCAAGGTAAATCATGTCAAAAGATTGTTTATAAAAAAATATCATAACCACTTTTTACGTACCATTATCTTCCACCAAAATAATATAACTTCCCACCAAAATTGTTGACAAGTGGAATATTCCACGTAAGATATAAAACATTGAAACAAACCATTCAATTTCCCACTTCCCATCAAGAAAGAGATATTAATATAAAACTTATCCATAAAATAAACCCATGACCAAATAACTTTCCACGTGTATGTGAAACCAAATTCACCGACCATTATAAAAGAATGGTCCACGTGGGTGAGTGGAAGTAAGAGTTTGGCACTAAAGACATAAGGATAATGTAAATTATCACGTGGGGAAGGGTGGCATGCATGCTAAACATAATTACCTTGGACTTTTATTTCAAGAACCTTTTTCCATGCATGCAACTTTAGGCGCTAACCATTAAAAATATGAAGATAACTAATAATATCACCCATGTAAACTAATAATATGAAGAAAAGATTAAGTGGGGGATATAAAGTTTAATGAAATAGGGAAAAAAGTATTTCTTTTTTAAAATAATATCCCGTGTAAATCTTCACATGGAAAAAAGAGAAAAGTGGGTTATATTAAAATTTGGGACTTGGTTAAAATATCTAATGGTATATATTAAACCATATTAAATATAATATTTAATTTTTTTTTAATTTAATTAATTAAATATATCTCATGGTAAAATAAAAAAAATTATTAAATAGAATATTTAATTAATATTTTGAAAATATAAAAATTATGGTAGGAATAAATATTTTTTGAACCATAAAAAAAAAATTTAGATCAAATCTCTCTAATAAGACCTTTTTGGTCCCCAAAATGTTAAGTCACCCACTGAATCTGCAAATGGTTCACTCTGTAAAATATCATTTTAACGATTCAAAAATCAAACTAAATCCCTAAAATGCCAGTGAAAGAAATATTTATCCAATACCAAATTATAGATGAAGAAAACTGCTTGCTCAAATGCCACATCTCGAAAATGGTGAATCTGTTGATCACTACAAAATAATCACTAAGTGCAATTGTAAATCAATTTGTTAGTGTAATAAATATACACTCTAGTTGTAACCATATTTGATAGTTACAAATAAATTTTCAAAATGAATAAGGGACTTATAAAATATGCAAATATCATGCATAGCTACAAAAAGTTTGTAAATTTTATTATAATTACAAATGGTGCCCGAAAAAGGGTCTTATAAGCCTCTAATTTGCAAAATATAAATGAAAACATATATACCAAAATACAATTTTTTCTAAAATAGATATTCTGATCAAGTCCCATATAATTTGCATATACTGTTGTCAAAGTTTAAAATTGAAGTTTTTTAAAAATTCAAACATGAGAAAATAATCTAAGTACGATAAACCTGTCACTTAGCTTTTCTCTACAGGTTACTTCAATAAACCAAATTCTAAACTTAAATCATTTGAAAATATCTCTAAGTTTAAATATAAGTTAATTCTTTTTTCAATGCATCGAGAACTCAAAAACTTATCAAGAGATTAAAAATAGAGCTTAGCAAAACCACAAACATGAGAAAAATAATCTAAGTATGATAAACCTGTCATTTGGATTTTCTCACTACTGGTAGCTCCAAAATTGTTTAAAATCAAAATATATTTCTTAGAATATTAAAACTATTTTGAACATATGCATGCTAATTAATACCATATCTATGCAAAATTGCCACTAGAAAAAAAATGATCACTACCATTCAAATCAAAAATGAATGGAGTCATTTGTGGATAATCAGTAGAAAAGTGGTCTTCCTCTTCTTTTGTTTTTGAAATTGATGGGTTTAAAACAACTTTATTTTATATTTGGGTGATCATTCTACATGGATGTCTTCTTGCAATACTTAAAACATAGTTGTAGATGCAATACCTAAAATGTATCATTTCGGTGACCACTTATATTACAATGAGTACAATAATTATTACCCATTTTTTCTTCTTAGAAAATAAAAATATCCTACTATCTGGTTTTATTTTCCAACATAAGGCAATATGATGATTATATAATTCACAAAAATTGCATGGATATTTAGACCAAAAATCCTATGATAATAAATATTTATTTTCATAATTGAAATAATCGTTGGAATATTTACCAAGTTGAAGTTCCCAACATTTCTCAACTCTATGTCTAGTCTTGTGACAATGAGTGCAAAAGTTTATCTTGCCCTTATTCTTGGATGAGAAAACATGTTTACCATTTCTCATATCTGAATGATGAGATTGATCATTAGCACATGCCTTATCTTTCATAAAAGGCAACAACTTCTTTAGCAAAGATTTTCTCTTCCAACAATAAGCAACATAGTGATTACTTAACCCACAAAAAGTGTAAGGAGAGGTATACCACATTTTCTATATATCATAGCTATATTGTTCAAACTAAAAAAGTGCATTAGAAGTTTTAGAATTTACCAAATTCTTAGTGCTATGTGTTGTGTAAGAAAGAGGGGGAAAAATCTCAATACCTCTTTTTTCAGTTTTTTTACATCTCTCATCCACCTATGATGGTTTATTTTGAAAATCTTGTGGTTTATACACCTGGTAGTTAGAAGCTTGTCTTTCTACTACAGATTTGGAACTCTTTCCAATTTTCATTCGCTCACTAGTATATCCCAAACCTGCAAAATGAGGCCTATCCTCTACATATACAGGGTTAGTTATGTCTTGTCCATTTTTACCAAGGCGTATTCCTTCAAATCCTATTTTATTTAACAATTTAGACCCAATACCCTTAGTGTATTTTCAAAAATACCAAAAACAATATCTAATATTGAATGTTATGAATTACTACTTGATGATTTATAATGTATTCATATGTCATTGTTTATGTATATGATGTGGAAGACAATTATTTTATTCTTTCACTATTTTGCAATTTTACCAAGAGCTCATCCTTAGTCTACAAATCATATTTCAATTTTTCAATCTCCTCTTCCATGGAGTAGAATTTTGATCTCAAGAGAGAGTTCTCTTCTTGAATCTACATATTAAATGCTTCGATCTTATCAAGTTTATCTTGTTTAAACAACTTGTCCATGGTTTTCTATTCCTTCAAACAACATATATTTCCAACATTGTAAATGAAGTAAACTAGTCTGTAAAGAATCCAACCAACACTTAAACTAAAATTAAATTCTTACACAATCAAAAGCTAATCCCTACAGTCTAACTGTTCTGATATCAAATTGAGCCATAAATAGTAATTATCCCTTACTAATCAAAACTATTTAATTAAAACAAAATTTTAATAATAAATCATTTTTATAATTTTTTAATTAAATCATAGGAATTGACTTTTATTTTAATCTAAGTGTAAAATAACTAAATACTTCTGAATGAGTATTTTTTTAAACTCATAATTTTATTATCCAATTAAAAAAACATTCAATTCACTTTTTATATCCTCTATGCAAATAACCTAATTTTATAAAAACTTTAAAGTCTTTTTAGATTAAAATTGAATATTAATTTTCTAATTTTCTATGCAAATAACCTAATTTTATAAAAACTTTAAAGTCTTTTTAGATTAAAATTAAATATTAATTTTCTAATTTCCCTTTAAGTAAATCCAAAAAAATTGCTTTATAAAACTTTTGTAATTTAATTAAATATATTTAAAGAAATTCAGATCACAGAGAATTAAAAAATGACACAGAAGATTTATTTATAGGGTTCACTAAATGGTTGTCTCTAGGTTCATTTGAATCGTTTCATTTAAATAAGATGTAAATACAATGATTAATTTACATTCTTCAATAACTTGCAAGTAGTTGATCAACCTCTGAAGAACTTTGATATCAGATCACAAACATTCTTCATTTTTAAAATGATCATCTATAAATATATATCTCCAAAATAGGTAATTTTTCTCTCTTCAAGAGGCAAAAATACTCTCAAGTGGTTTATAAACTACCTTATGGTGTTACAAAATCTCTCTCTATAATTATATAGATTAATAAATATTTTACAATAAACAAAATGGCCTCAACCGACTATATCAAAATTCTTCTCTTGTAAACAAAATTTAATTTATATTTTCTTTATTCTCTGTCTTCCTTTATCCTCTATATTTGGATCATCATCCGTAATATAAAATGAAATAAAATTGTTAATAGCCAATGCTGGCTAATAACCTTCATTTTCTCAAAATATGGTTAAACTCTAGATGCGCTGCATAAAAATAAGAAAGAATAAAATCCTATAATTTATGGGTAGTTGAAACTCCATAATTTATCAAAACACTTCCCGTAAATAATATTTCACATTACCACCAAAATTAAAGTGAGTAAGATTATACGTGGGAGGAAAGAGATAACGCCAAAGTAAAGCATGCCAAAATATTGTTTATTAAAAACAAAAATCATAAACACTTTCTGCCTACCATTATCTTCCACCAAAATAATATAACTTCCCACCAAAATTATTAACAAGTGGAAGAGTCCACATAGAATATAAAGCATTGAAATAAACCATTTAATTTCCTAATTCCCATAAAAAAAATGCCAACCATGCAAAAGTACAATGGAGACATAAGAGGAATAATGTAGAGCATCACATGGAGAAGGGTGCATGCATGCATGCTAAACATAATTACCTGGACTTTTATTTCAAGAAACATATTCCATGCATGCAACTTTAGGTGCTAACCATTAAAAATATGAGGATAAATAATAATATCACCCATGTAAAACAAATTTGCCCCTCATCCAAAGTTAAGTGGGATTCCAGATGAGAAAAGATTAAGTGGGGGACATAAAGTTTAAAGAAAATGGGAAAAAGTAATTATCCCTTACTAATCAAAACTATTTAATTAAAACAAATTTTTAATAATAAATCATTTTTATAATTTTTTAATTAAATCAGTATTTTTTTTTATAAATAATATCTCATGTAAATCTTCATATAGAAAAAAGAGAAAGGTGGGTTATATTAAAATTTGGGACTTAATTAAAATATTTAATGGTAGATATTAAACCATATTAAATAGGATATTTAATTGGTTTTAGATTTGATTAATTAAATATATTTCATGGTAAAATTTTAAAAAAAATCATTAAATAGGATATTTAATTAATATTTTGAAAATAGAGAAATTACGGTGGGAATAAATATTTTTTAAACCATATAAACATCTCTAGATTAAATACTCTAAAAGGAATCAAATTCCATGTAATTCTCTCATGTCATGTTGGTGTTTGTGAAAGAATGGTACAAAATGCTAAATGTCAGTGCAATCCTACTGTGATTAAGTGTTTCAACAATAATCTATGATCTTGGAGGCGTATATATACTTAGCTTAAATATACTAGCGTTATGTAGACTTTGAATTGGAAAAAAATAGGTGTTTTTTTCTCAATGTGCAGTTAAATATGGTATTACTTTTTAAAAATATTAGCCTCTAGTGGATAATGGTTAGAAATTGTGGCTCTATAGTGAAAATTTTGGAATCTTTTAGATGTGACTTGTTGGTTAGATATTTTGTAGGCTAACAAAAGTACCTAGGCAATCATGAGATTAAATTCCTTTCATTTAATGGTGATGCTCTCGTATGCTTATGTTTATCTATTCTAATTATTCACATTTTTAGTTGTTCACAATTTATACTAATTATGCACATGATATACGTAAGTTATCTTATTTTTGTGTATTAGTTTAATCATAAATTTCATGAACTATAACAGAGTAATTTTGCAGCAAGTAAGCAGTAGATTCAAAAATTATGTAAAAAAATTCTTAAAAAGTAGAGAATGAAAAGACTAGAATTGGTGAGAAAGAAAGAAATTATACTTCACAACAAGTAGTTTTACAGAGCTTATTATATTCTTACAAACAAATAAATATATAAGATAAGATAATTTTTTTCAGCAAATGATTAAGAAAGATTTGAACTCATATTCAGATTTAAATATAACACAAAGTTTACCATTTTAATCCTCACAAAATACATCAAATGATCTCCTTAGATGTAAAGTTCTTTAGAAACCAACTTTCTTCTTATTCACTTTGAACCAAGTTCATACAAAAACATACAAAACTCTAAATACAAAGTTTTAGATTGTTTTTTTGTTCAATAATTACAATTTTTTTTTAAAAATTACCATCCATTTGGCGCGCAGTCCTTCACCCATACTTATACTATTTCAAATATCAAAAATAAATAGGAGACAACTCCTTGAATTCTCTATGTACATTGAGAGACATCTTTGAATTTTTCCTGTGTGGCATGCAACGGCTAATGACATGTAGCAATTCTCAGTTTTATTGTTTCGATCAAATACAACTTCTTTACATGTTGTGCAGAGCTTGCTTAAGTAATTTATTTTTATAAAATGACTTCAAGTAATAATGTCTAGCCAAGTTACTTAAGTCTTATATTTTACAAAGCAACTTACTTTTACAAGCAACTTCTCTGAGTGACATTAATTACAAAGTAATTACTTAAAACAAAATTACTTTAAATACATTTCTTGAGACGTCAAAATAAAATAGAAGTAGAGAAAAGAAGTCATAAAAATCATTCTAATTTATAAACCTCTGTTCTACGCTTTTTCTTGTACTTGATGTGTTGAGACATCATAAATTAAATGGCTACATCATCTCACTTGGAAATTGATTACCTTTCTATTTCAAGTCTCAGTAATTCTCTTTCTAGCTTTTTACAATATCCTTCCACTTTTTTGAGATTAGGTTCCAACATTTTGATTTGTTGACTTTTTATTAACTCTTTTATTGATTTTACTGTGAATGGAGTCATGGCTTTTTCAATTACTTGAATTTTCTTATGTAATTATTCATACATCCTTTGTGTTTCTTCAGATCAAATATTCATGAGATAAAAGATACAATCCTCTAGATCTTGCAAGCATCTTTTTCTAGTCTTCATTTCTTCAAGCATTGCTCCAAAAATGTGCATGCAAAAAGATATGATATATTCTTCTTGCTTTGCTTCTATAACTAATCCATCTAGAACAATCTTTTCTTCAATCAAAATCTTTTCACTTAAAGCATTTATTCGTTCAAGTCTTTCCTGTTGTAACTCAGATATCCTATTTTCACTTTCAATCTCCTTCATCACTATTTTTAGCTATGCCAATTTATTCTCAATATCAGTGAAAGTGTTTGAGACCTTAGAAAATCATTTATGTGCAGTTTGTAACATTTTATCTATCCATTCATCAACTATTTTGGCCTTGTCACTAGTTTCCTCTACCTCAGTTATTGTTTGCTAATCAATCATATCTCCTGAAAGTAATAGCTATTGAGGAGCAGATCTTGTCACTTTGGAAATTATTTCACACAACTTACAAATTTATTCATTCAACTTGGATTTATCATTCTTATCTTCATCAAGCTTCATAAAGAGAGTATTTATAAGGGTCTGCATGTCCTACTTCATGCCCTCTATAGTGACTTCTCTAAGGGATACCTTTATAATTGCTAAGTTTTTTTTAGTGATTTCACCTTCATGCTTACTTTATGGAGAATTGATATTTTTGAAAATTTCTAATTTGAAGGCTCAATTATCAGCTTTGATGTCATTCTGGCACTCTTCAACTTTTTTCTTGTATGATCAAGACTTTTTAGAAGTTGCAAGTCTATCTCCTCCAAGTTATTTTTTCTTTTGATTCAAAAGTTGTTTGTAATTCCAACCATGGAGAGAAATTTGTACCAGTGGAAGTGGCGGAATGTATTACCATTTACTATTGATTATCTCTCACCAGTATATCTTAAGAAGGAACTTCCTCTACATCTAGAATACCTTGAATAATGTTGGAAACTATTTATTCATCTTTCTCTGCCTCTGCCTCTTTCTTAGGTTTAGTTGTTACCTTTTACTGTGATACCTTCTGAGATGAGATCACTTCTCTAGTAGTTACCTGCTCTGGCTCTTTTTGAGTATGAACAGGAGGAATGGTGGGCTGATCATTATGAGGAGTAGTACGTGGAGAAGATGGGGGTGGAGGAGGAACATTTGTCTCCTTCTGAATAAGTTTACAAGAAGTTTAAAGCTAGGAGTCTTTAGAGGTGGCATGAGTTTGGAAGGATCCACAACTTTCAGTATTGACTATATGTTTTTTACTAAAAATGAAGATGAAGATGTGATGGGTGCAGTAGAAATAGGAGTGTTATAAATAGGCATGATAGAAGTAGGAGTTATAGAAGAGACCAAAGGAGATGCAAGGGTAACTGGCTGAATTAGCTCCTTTTCTTTTACCAAGGAGTATGTGTCATCAACATTCTTCTTTAATTTTAACTTTTTTATTGGGCTCTTGACTACTTTCTCCTTGCATTATTTTTCTTTTATGACTTACTTGGCCAATTTCTATCATTACTAGCTCCTTCATGTAGTAGCCCTTACTAAGAAGCCATGTTAAATTCATAATGAGAACCATTGAAGTTCTCTTAGCAATAATATTTACTTGATTTTTTTTATAGTCAATTTCTAAAAGTGGAGCATTATCTCCTCCCATTGCATGATAAGGATCATGAATTACTTGTCCATCATCTTCTATGTCTTCAGGAATGGTATCTAAATCAAATGAGTGAATTTTCTAAATAGTCATCTTGTTTTTGTCTCTTCTTCTCACTTCAAATTCATCTCTGCAATCAATCTAAAAGTCTTCACGTGTAAAGATATGCATATATTAAGAGAAAATATGTTATGTGCTATGCTTTTATATTTAAAATTTGCTCTAACCTCAAAATATGATTGATTGTAATTATGATACATCTCTATTTGTACATTTTTGGACTTATAAATTCTTGAAAAATTATAGTGGCCAATAACCATAGGAAAACCAACTAAAGAATGATGTACTTTTGACTGTAGATCATGTAATTCCACCAGCTGCCTACATAACTCCATAAGAATCCATTTATCACTAGGGTACCTTGGCAATTTTACTGGTGTCCTTGTGAAACCACCAACTCTAATATATGTGAAATTCAAGAATTGAATAAAAATGCATTCAAAATGGGAAACTGCCTTCCAAGCTACATCAAATATTATCTTGGCCTTTAAAGCAAAATTCTATTTACAAATGACTTCATAAATGAATTCATCATTTACCCTTCTATAATACTTGAAGTATTCAAAAAGATTCAATTGAGGCTATTCATAGATGGGCTTTGTTGCCTACATTCTTTTTGTAGTCAACTTAGAAAAGGATCCATTAGATGTTGTACCATATACTAAATATGAAATCATTTTAAATTCAAGAGTCTGTAATACATTGCTCAACTGATGATCAATATTTTCACTTATCATTTTTGACCATTCAATCATAGTAGAATTCCTATTGACATCTATAGCCTTTATGTAAGCATACATCTAGGTGAAATGTAAGCATATATGGGCTCTGTTGCCAACATTCTACATAATAACTAGGTGATATCATCAACTTCTTGGACCAAGTCAGACATCACTATTTACTTTAAAAACCTTGAGGGTTGTTTTGGTTTTTTCAGATAAGTAATATTCATTATCGTGATGAAATCTATTATTTTATTCTCTTATTGATTTTTAGCTTTTTCCATTGATAAGTCAAACATTCTAGGTCTTACTAGGATCTTCAAATAATAGTCAAAATGCTGAATATCTAATATGACCACCACATTATTTGTAGTGTCTTTTATTGTTTCAGTGAGAGGATCATAATAATTAGCACATTCTAGGACAAATTTAGGTAGTTGTGTAGAGCTTAGGAAAGTTACATCTTGCAAGATTCCATTATTTTTCATTGCTTTCGTAAGTGGTGTTTTGACTGACTTTAGAACTTTCCAATAAATCATTTATGAAAACATGTCCCATGTCAATATCATTGATTTTAATAGTTTAGATGCAATGCAAGATTCAATAGGATATCCCTTGTATTCATACTTCATCTTTGCTTCCTTTGACTTCTCAACTCTCTTTGCTTTTATCTTCCCTTTCCTACTTGGCCTTGAAACTTATTGAAGTGCAAGCTCAGAAACTTCTTCAATTAGAGTTGCTTTTTTTTCTACTTCTAACATTTGTTGTGACTAACACTGGAAAGACTTAGTAAATGCTCTTGAAAACTCAAAAATTATTCCTGCTGGTTTAGAAAAGGTTGAACAACTGAGTTAAGTTGTTTCGAGTAAAAATCCTAAGCAAGCTTCAGGTATTAAGAATATTTTAATAGTAGTAAACATTGAAAATTTTGGAAAACTCATTCCAATTAGTAGGGTGTTGTAATTCTGGAAAGATCTGAGTATTTCTCAAGTTTTTAGGGTTAAAAACCTCAAGCAAATGACAAACATTTACAACTTCATGCTTCTTTGAGAAAGTTACCAGGTTTTTTTAGCCAAGTTACTTGGGTTGGAAAATACAATGAAGCAGAAGCAAGAGATAGTCATAACTATGGGTAAGTAATCAATTGTTCAAAATTTGAGCAAGCAATGTCCCTTAGAAACTTTAGGTTTTTTAAGACCAGTTACTTGGTTTTGGGACTCTGAGTAAGCAACAAGTTGTTCAAAATATGGATAGATGATCTAGGTCAAACACTATGGATTTGTAAAAAGATTCAATGTCTTAAAATTTTGTTTTAGATTTTCACATGCCAAGCATTTTTGAAGAATTTACAAGTTTTAAACAACATCATGTATGCAAAAATGATAAACAATAGCAAGCAAAATGAGAAATGATAAAGAAACCTTTCAAAGCGATGTAAAAAAATTTAATAGAGGAAAAATGAGATAAACACCTAAAATAGGATCATAAAAACAAAGGAGAAACAATCTAAATACTTTGAATGCATATGGGTTGTGAAGATTTTGCACCAAAATTGCTCCAAAAGCTTAAATAGTGTCACTCCAGATTCATAGGGGTAGCAACTAGGTTAGAAAACTAAAAAATTAGGTGAGAAATGAGGTGGATTTTTTAATTTTTATATTAACCAATGCATTAATGACAACTCAGTGACACGTGTGATAAAAACCACATAAGCATTTTGAAGATTGTCAAGTTTCATGAACTGCTTTGCTTAATTTGGTCTATGAAGTCAAGTAATCCCATAATCCTGATTTGGTCTAGGCTTATGAATACTTCAGAATTGTGAACCCTTATTGTTTTTACTTATGAATTTAATCAATTGAAGCAAATTTGAAACCCTAGGTTGTTTTAATTAGTGCTTTATGGGTTTGTGAAACTACTTTACTCAGCTTTCATGAGAAGTCATTTCATAATTCTGATTTAAATTGAATGGTGTAACTCGGGTTTGAAAAGATAATTTACTTCACTTTTTTCAATAATTAAAGAAACTTTGGGAACTCAAGTTGGCCTAACAATGAATCCAAACACTTAACTTTTTGAATCTTTTGGAAAGATGGACAAATAGGTTTTATGATAATGACAGAGGCAGACATTTTCTAACCTTCTAGAGAAATTTAAAGCAATTTTAGAAACAAAAGCAATTATAATAAAAATACTAAAGTCTAAGTCTTATTCAGAGGATTGAATTTTGATAGACAACTAACTTACATAAGACAAAAGGCAAAAAATGTAATAGGGGTATCCCAAAATTTCTAAGTGTGAAATTTTGGGGACACCAACTGGATCTGATTGGGGACATATTTGTTTCTATCAAAAAGAATGAAACAAGGATAAGATCCAAGTATCTCTAGTTTTGAGTATTGTCTATTGGCTATAGAGTTATTTAAAACTCAATCATGAAAAACCTCAAAACTAACAAACAAAAAAAGAAAAATAAATGTACAAAAGATAAATTGAGATTTTATTTATATACATACAGGTGTTACCTTAATACTCAGTTCTTGTAAAGATTCAAGTGATACCTATTGTAAGGCAATGACAGTTCAATTAAATCCTAGTAAGCTAAGATGAAGTTATCTTTTCCAGTAACTTCATTCATTGTGAAAGGTCCTTTTCATAGTGAATCAAATTTATCGTGCATCCATTTTGGTTCATTTCACTTATCCCATAGCAAGACCAAATCACCAAATTTAAACTTTATTTCTCGAGTCTTTTTGTCAAAAATATTCTTCACTTTCATATGATGATTAGTTAAACAATCAATAACTTGAGTACAAACTTCTTTTAGTTTAGATAAGAACATAATCCTCTTATCTAGTCAATCTTGATAAGTTGCATCTTACATAGCCTTAGACAATTGTAAAGCAGGAAAATCTATGGTGATGGGTATTTTAGTATCTATTCCATACAACAACTAAAATGGTGACATGTCAATGGCTTTATTTAGAGTGATTCTATTAGTTCATAATACATCAAAAAGCTTCTTGTACCAGGTATGTTGATTATCATCGAATAGTTTGTGAATGATCATCATCAAATTTTTGTTTCTTGATTCAACTTGGTCATTATCCTGAAGATAGTAATTTGAAGAGTGAAATAATTCTATTTTGTACAAATAAAAAAAATGGGTTAATTCAGCTGAAGAAAATTTAGTTGCATTATCTGTTACTATCTTGTGAGGAATGCCAAACCTCACTACAATATTTTCCTTGATAAATCACATACAAATTTAAAAGTGGCATGCTTAACAAGAATGGATTCTACCCACTTGATGAAGTAATTGTTGACACAGTGGATTACACCCTTGACAGAAGGATGATCTCCTATCTTTTGTGCATCACAATGGAAACTCCCCTCTTACCTGTGGGTCTGGAAAAATTGGGGGGGAGAGTCTCTAGATAAGGGCTAGCTCCCTTTGATGTATCTATGTGGTCCTGGATTTCTTACTGCTAACAATGCGGGGGAGGGGGGGGTGAAAAGAGAGAAGGATGCTGAAAACAGAACCTAAACTAAACGGTGATACACCAAAAAGTTTGATCTACTTAACTTGAACCTACACTTTCTACCAAGAACAAGCTGACATACACTTCATTTGATACGAGAAATTCTTCTACATTAGTGAGCTAGGGGTCTGTGGAGATACAGGGAGGAAGAACTACCAGAGGCATTTTAAGACACACTTTGGCAGCCTATTCACATGCACCTATACTCTTCTAGGGACACTTCTGGCTAACTTGCAAAAGAAGAACTCACAATACACTAGACATGCTGGAATCGTTCTGTGAAAGCATAAGAAAAATGACTTAACACAAAACAAAAAACATAGACATATACGAAAGTGCAAGATAAAATAGAGGTAAAAATGCTATGTCTTGATTCAAGGTAATATCTGACAGAGCTCCGCCTTACAAGCCAAGAGATATCTTTCTCAAAATGAGAAGTTTACAATATATAGAGGAAGAAAAAGGCCTCTTGGTGCCCTTTTACAAGTGGCCCATGTGCATTCTGAGCATTGGGAAGAGGAAGCCACTTGATAGATAATGTTGTGTCAGCTCTTATTTTGACTTTAGGCATTTAATATATATTAAAAGTCATATGTGAAATTATGGGCCGCACCATTTGTCTGCAAACAAAACTGCTCCTTCAAGGCACTCACACGGTTTATCTGCCCATCAATGCAAAGTGAAAAAAATGGGTCGCACCGTTCACTATTTGCACTCCTTGATGACCACTTGGCAGATACTGTGTCAACTATTGGAGTAACTCCTTGAGTCGACACCTTCCTTTTCCACTTGGACTATTTTGTCTGTTTCTACACTTTGTCTCTTTGTTTTTTCCTAGCTTTGTCTTTTCTAGCTCCTTTGGCCCTCGGGGGCTATCTTCTGCTAATTCTTTGGCTCTTTGGGCTCCCTTGAACCTTTGGATTGAACCAATTAATTGAACCAACAATTGGTTCAATGGTTCAAAGGTTCAATACTGTGTTCTGCTCATTCATTTGACCGCTTGAACCAACCTCTTTGAACCAACTGATTGAACCCTTTGATTGAACCAACTGCTTGAACCAATCTCTTGAACCAACCATGGTTCAAAAGTTTAATACTTCCAAGTTCAAAGTGATTGAACCAAGCGATTGAACTAAGCATTTGAACCAAGCATTTGAACCAAGCGATTGAACCAATTGCTTGAACCAACCGCTTGAACCAACCGCTTGAACCAATCGCTTGAACCAATTGCTTGAACCAATCGCTTGAACCAACTGCTTGAACCAACCACTTGAACCAACTGCTTGAACCAATCACTTGAACCAACCATGGTTCAATAGTTCAACGGTTCAAAGGTTCAATACTTCCAAGTTCAAAGCAATTGAACCGAGCGATTGAACCAACTGCTTGAACTAAGCGATTGAACCAAGTGACGGTTCAAAGTTTAAGTTCAAATTTCATGTTGTTGAACTGGTTCATCCTCTTGCTGAAATACTTGTGCAAACCAGAAATTGAACTAGCTCAGAACAAGGAAAGGAGACCGATTTTGGCCTATAGGACCAAAATGGTCAACAATAATCAGTGACAACTAAAACATAACAATGATTGGCACTTGAAGAGGGATTCAACACTCCAATAAAATATATGCCCCACTAGAAAAATAGTTCATTGATTATGATTGGTTTTAAAGGTAATGCTGGCAACTTTAAACATTCCATAAAATGTTGACATGCTTGATGTTTAAAAACCCAATCTAAAGTATCCTAGAAAAGAGTAGGCCAATAGAACCTTGATCGTAGGATTTTAAGTGTTGTAACTCATGCTAAAAATTGACCTCCACATTCTCTATCATGGAACTATTCTAGTAGTTTTTTTTGTTATTTTTTGTCCACACAATGGAGAAAAACACCATCAACTCCTCTTTTATATAAACCATTATTTCAAAGGAAAAAATATTTTGACTTTAGATTGATGGTCCATTTTTCCTTATGTGTAAGATGAGTTGGACAATCTCCATAAGTTAAGAATAAAGTAATCTTACTGTACCATTCATCTACAAGATCAACAAAAATAACAATAAAAAAAATTACATCTGATTCATCTTGAAGCAAAGACACCATTGTATCTGTATCATCTGGTTTACTTTATGTCATTAGTTGGCACAAGCCTCTTCCTTTCAATAGCTTTGTTGGTTTGATATCAAGATTATACTCTTAAACCTTAGCTACCCCAGTGTCTCTTAGCAATCTTGGTTCTTGTTGTGTTAGAATAGATTTGACTTAGTGTCAAGTATATATACTTTAGTGTGTGAAGACAAGATATAGTACCAGAAAGCTTTGCATGTTTTGACTACAACAAAGGTGCATTTTTCCATCTATGTATACTTTATTTGATAACTCTTCAATAGCTGGCTCATAAAAGCTGATGAGGCCTGCAATTGTCATATATTTTGCCTCATCTTTTCCATAATTTGTCCTATTTTCCAAAGCTAAAACCATCTGACTCTTAATATAATGAAGTTTGTATTGATGAATGTATGATATTTTAATGAACAATACATTTATGGTTTTTAGTATTTATTATTATGAGTAGTACTTTTTAATATATTATGCTAATCATTATTTGAGGTCATCAAAGAACCAAGCTGTAGGTTTTCCATTAGCCCATAGCCACTGGCTGGACACCTATAGGTTGCCCATAGCCACTGACTGAGTACCTATAACTAGCCCATAGCCACTGGATAGACACCTATAGGTTGCCCATAGCCACTGACTGAGTACCTATAACCAACCCATAGCCAAAGATGATGGATGAATATCTAAGCTCTGAACCTGTAGCATCTTCATGTCATGATCTAAAAATGACTCAATTACTTGCAGCTATGAGGAGGCAGCCGTAGCAATTGCAAGGTAGTTGTTTGTAGTTGAACCATAATAACTGAAGTAGTTTATTATATTTGTCTTTTCATAATAGGAATTTTGTATACATTCCATAATCTGTTGTGTAGATTGTTAGTTTCAGAAGGCAGTCGGATGCCTATAAAGGGATAAGTCAGAAATACGTTGAGAGATGTAACAAATGAAGTTGCAATGTAACTGATTTGTCTCTCTCTCCTAAAATAGACTAGTATTGTTGTAATTAATAGACCTTTTCTAGTATATAAATGAACAGAGGTTGCCATTAAGGGGAGTCAGTCAATTAGTGAAGAAAGTAAGGAGAAAAGTATTGTAACAGAGATCTAATTTTAATAGAAGACTTGTAACAAATTTTATTTGCTATAGTTATTCATATGGATGGTTTGATTTCTTAAAAGTTCATAAGCTTTCTCGGGGATGGATCCAAACTCAAGTCTGAACAAGGAAATTTGTTACAGTTATTCATATGGATGGTTTGATTTCTTAAAAGTTCATAAGCTTTCTTGGGGATGGATCCAAACTCAAGTCTAAACAAGGAAGGTCCCCCTCGAAACACATTGTGTTGAAGATCCTAATCCTCACAATTCTTCCATTTGTGTTAATTATATTTTAGTTGTGTTTGTGGTTAAAGATTAATGTTGTTTTATATATATGTAATAAATTAAGTGTAGATTTGTTAATGTGTGAAGAAGCTTCTATCTTTTGTTATTTCCCTATTTACAACTAAACTAAGTGATCTTCAATTGATTGGCTGATGGCATAGACTTTGCTTGCACTTTGAAAGTATACGTACCCTTGGGTTGATAATTAATGTGACAGTTTGAACTCTGATGTTAAGTTAGACATTAGAACTGCCCAACAAAAGCTATGGGAGATTTAATATCTTCGCCATTCTTTTGTATAAGTATCGCTAACATGGTATGTTTAGAACAATAACAATAGAGAATGAACTCTTTATTGAAATTTGAAGAAACCAGCATTGGAACTTGAGCAATGGTTGTTTTAATCTTTTCAAATGCCTTCTTACCCTCAACATTTCATTTGAATTCTATCATTTTTTTCATCATATCAAAAATGTGGTGAGTTAATTCTACAAAATCAAGAATGAACCTTCTAAGGAAGTTAATCTTACCAAAGAATGAATGTAACCCTTTATTATACATAGGCATAGGTAGACTTTGAATGGCTTTCACCCTTTCTAGACCAATTTTCATTCTTTCTTTTGAGACGATGTGACCAAGAAGTTTTCTTTTAATTACGATGAATATTGATTTCTTAGGATTCAATGAGATCCCATGTTTCTTGCACTAGATGAGAGCCTCTTCTAAATAAACTATATGATTACCTCTTTTCTTAGATAATAATGTTAAGTCATCAATACATATAATTATACTCTTATTTTTTAGATGTGCAAATACTAGATCCATCGCTTGTTGAAAATTTGCTCTAGCATCGACAAGTTCAAAGGGCATCTTTTGATAATCAAATGTCTCCCATGGTGTTTTGAAATTCATCTTTATTAATTTTATTATACCACTTTTATGTAATCATATCCTAAAAATCCATCTAACATGGACAACATTTCTGAGCCTGTAACTACTTACAAGGTATGATCCATTATGGACAATATATAGTTATCCTTCAAAGAAGCTTGATTGAGATTATAAAAATCAACACACAGACATATTTCTCTATTCTTATTTCTTACTTAGACAATGTTAGCTAACCATTCTGAATGATGGATAGGATAAATGAACTTAACATCAAGTAGCTTATGTATTTCAGCAAAGATAGTACCTATGGTTGTTGGGTTATGATGGCGAGGATTTTGCTCGAAAGGTTTTACCTCTGACTGAAGTGGGATGTAATGTTGTACTTATTTTCACTAAAAGCTCTTAAGTTCTTTTTAGGACCAAGCAAACACATCAATATATTTTTTGAGAAGCTTAATGAATACTTCTTTTTTCTCTTAGGAACAACATTTCCCAATGTTGACTATCTTGAACTATTTTTTAGCACTTAAATTAACCTATTGTATTTCTGGAGAAGAACTCTCACCATACTCTTTCTCTTTTTTTAGAAACTGATCATGCTTATCAAAAATTTCTTTTAAAAAAATAACCCTTTAAGGATTTTATTTTCATTCAATTTAATCACATCTTCACTATCATCATGTTTAGGGTAAATATTACCTTTTATTGTGTAGTGTGGAAGTGAACTACTTCCTTCAAAATATAGTTCTTCAAAATTATCTTGTTGCTAAAAAAAATAGTTATCTGCTTGTCATCATTGAAGACCTATCACTGATTAACATTATGTGAAACCTTTAAATGAAAAACCATCTCTACTCTATAGTCACTTTCTTGAAAAAGTGTAGGCTATTGATTTGGCATGAGCAGAGCTACAATAATCATAACAAAATTAGATCTAGATTTCTAATCACGAGGAATGAAAATGATTGGAAAAGCTACAAAATTTGGTGTTGCACTCAAAACTTGATTATGGTAGTGGCTCAGCTTATCCTTCTTTACTTGGTATTGGCCACAAATTTGCCTTACAATCAACTCAGCATCTATTTGTGCTTTTAGAAGTCTCGCTCCTTTTTCTTTTGCTTATTCTAGTTCGAACAATAGTGCTTCATACCCTATTATGTTGTTACTATTTTCAAATATTAGCTTGTAAGAATAAGGATATACCTTACCATATGGTGATATCAATACAACCTCAGCACCTGAATCAAGAGAATAGTAGCTGCCATCAAATTCTAGCATCCATATTTTCTCTTCTTTTTGTGTCTTTAGTTCTTGTATGGCTTTTCCCAAATTAAGATTATAGACTCCATGATCCGATTCTTCAAAAATAATATGTGATCTTGGATCATTTGACTTGGAAACTGTATACTTGTATTTCTTTTCAAGCTCAAGTTTTTTATTTACACTTTTGATTGAAATATGAGCATAAGACCAATCCATTTTGACTTTTCCTTTGAGATTTTTTCAAAATTTTCTACTCAACAATATCTCATAGGAAACAAGAATGTTTGCTACCAAAATTATCATTTTAAGCCTCTTAATTAAAAAAGCTGCTAGAACATCTTGAGCATCTTTGATTTGTCTAATCAAGAGAACCTATCTTTCCATTGAGTAACATCTCCCTATTGACTAAGTCAGAGTGAGGGTAAGGGCATTGGTTACTTTAGCTGGCATGATGTTATCAGAGGCTCCAAAATCTAAGATACAATTGATCAACTTGAACCCATTGATTAAGAGAGATACATAGAATGGCTCTATTCTTTCAAATGTGGGAGAAGTAGTTATAGCATTGTTTTGGAAAGAGACATGTTTGAGAGTAGAAAATATACCTTTTGAAGCATTAGTTGTATTGTTTTATCTTTTACTTTGAACATACTTAACTATTCTATTCAACTGATCTAGATAGGACCTCAAGTATTTAGCTTATAACATTTGAATCTTGGTTTTCTTGTTGTGGTCAATAATGTCAAAAGAAGGCATGGACATAGACAAAGTAAGATTAATTTTATAAGTATGAGTGATTGGCTTATGAGGTTGAGAAGAAGAAGATGCTACGTATTTATCTTTTGGAGCAAGAGAATCGGGTTAATGACTACCTCTTTTGAGAATGCTAACATGTAACCTAGAATATTCTTTATCTTTCCCTTCTTCTTTGGAAGATTTTTCACCATCTTGTTGAATTTATGATCTTGTAAATACCACAAAAGAGTAACTATGATACTCATTAAGCATTTCTTCATAATCA
This sequence comes from Torreya grandis, assembly GCA_037957365.1. NCBI lineage: Eukaryota > Viridiplantae > Streptophyta > Pinopsida > Cupressales > Taxaceae > Torreya > Torreya grandis. The sequence continues at coordinate 1,658,044 of JARHVA010003081.1, forward strand.
CTTTCTGATTGATATTCAAGGTAGCTTATATTGGAGTCACAAGTACGATCTACAAAATCATCCTCATTAGCAAAGCTTTGATCAACATCAATAGCCATATGATCTTCTTCATTCATTTCAACATGGTTTTTCATAGCATCTTCTATTTTTAGTCTTTGTGTAGGTCTAACAATATGATTTCAATTTTGATTATTGAAATTTTGTATAGATACATTCTTGATAGGAGCAGAATGAGCACCTTGAGAAATTTGCCTTTTAACTTGCAGTAAGTCATTAGCCAATTTATACAATAGGGGATCAGTGGTAGTTTGTAATGTAGTTGAAGAAGAAACATCCACCTTAGATGTTGTCTTCTTAATCTTTCAAACCATAATAAGGTCATCTTCAATCTCTGTAGTAATGTTTTGAGTTGTCACTAAATCAATAGGACGTGCCCTACGTAGCTAATAGCTAACCTTTGATACTTAAGCATTGATGAAAAATCACTTCTGATTATCATCAATGGGTTGAGTAGCCTAAGGTATTTTGTGGAGTAGTTTGTTAAATTTAGCAATAAAATCTTGCATGTGTTCATGTGGTTTTTTTAAGCTGAGTTAACTGGATGAGCAATATGTGTGAGTCTTCAACAACTTTAAATTTTTTTTCAAATTGTTCATGCATAGTGACCCAATTGGTTATGATGCCAGGATCTAAATGATAGAACCATTCTAAAGCTAAATCATATAAGGTTTCAATGAAGAGCCTAACTAACACATCTTCATGCTCAACATTAATCACTCTACAGGCTACAAAAAAAATAGCTAAGTGTTCATCTGGACTCTATTTTCCATCTCCTATGAACTTAGAAAAGTTTTTTCTTGACCCCTTAGGCAAGTCATGGAGAGGAGGAGTTAAATTCAATGGGTTAATCTTTGTCCCCAAGGGATAGGAAGTTGTTGTGTCATTCTTCTAGGAATAAGGGATTGAGGATTAGCAAACTAGATTATTCCTAAAGAATAATGTTGTAGCTGATTCATGGGAGTTCAAACTTGTCTGATAAGAGAAATACTTGCTCTTATTGTTCTGGTTTGGGGAGAAAAACTGAAATTAAACCATTCTTGTAGTTGAAATAAGTTCATTTGGCCTTGAGCTATTTTTGCCCTAGTGAAAGGTTGATTTTCTAGATTGAAGTGCTTATGCTTCTCTAAGGATTTGTTTAAGTTACTTCAGATTTATAAGTAAAAACTTGGTGAACAATTAATTAACATGTAGCAACGTAAGATGAAAAAATCATTTCTTTTGACATGCAACAACTCAAGATAAGTAAAGCATTTCTAATCACAAGTTCACCTTTATTTTGTATGCAGCATTTACACAATAATGTGGAAATTTTGTAATTTTAGAGAATTGACCACTAGTTACATCTACCTTACCCTTGTGTGGATAATTTAATTTAGCTAGTTGCCAAAATTTGTTGGATAGATATTTTGTAGACTAACAAAAGTACCTAGACAGTAATGGGATTAAATCTGTTTCATTTAATGGTGAATCTCTTGTATGCTTGTGTTTATCTTTTTTAACTATTCACACTTTCAGTTATTCATAATTTATACTAGTTATACATAGGATATACACAAGTTACCTAATTTTTGGGTATTATTTTAATCACAAAGTTCATAAACCATAACAAAGTGATTTTACAATAAGTAAGCAACAAATTCAAAAATTATGTAAAGATTTTTTTAAAAAGTAGAGAATGAAAAGGCTAGAATTGATGAAAACAAAAGAAACTATAATTCACAACAAGTAGTTTTATAGAGTATTATATCCATACAAATAGATAAAATATAAGATATGATAATGTTTTTCAGCAAATAATTAAAAAATATTTGAACTCATATTCAGATTTAAAGATAACACAAAGTTTACCATTTTAATCTTCACAGAATGCATCAAATGATCTCTTTAGACATAAAATTCCTCAAAAACCAATTTTCTTCTTATTCACTTTGAACCAAGTTCATACAAAAATCTAAACACAGAGTTTCACATTATTTTTTGGTACAATAGTTACAATTTCTTTCTAAAAATTGCCATCCCTTTGACATGCAAGCCTTCACCCATACTTATACTATTTCAAATATCAAAAATAAATAGGAGACAACTCCTTGAATTTTCCATGTGCTACGCTAAATTTTGAACACTGCTGAAAGATATGTTCTTTAAATTTCTCATGTGTGGCATGTAACGACTGATAACATGAATCACTGATTAGTTTTACTATCTAGATCAAATACAACTTCTTTGCATGATGCGTAGAGCTTGCTTAAGTAATTTGTTTTTACAAAATGACTTTAAATAATGACGTCTAGCCAAGTTACTTAAGTCTTACATTTTACAAAGCAAATTACTTTTATAATTAATTTTTCTAACTGACTTGACTTAAAAATTAATTTTTTAAAATAAAATTACATCAAATACATTTCTTGAGATGTCAAAAGAAAATAAAAGAAAGAAAGAAATCAATAGAAATCATTCTAATTCATGAACCTTTGTTTTATGCTTTTCCCTGTACTTGATGTGTTGAAACATCATAAACTTAATGGCTATGTCGTCTGACTTGGAAATTGATTACCTTTCTATTTTAAGTTTCAATAGTTCTCTTTCCAACTTCTTACAATATCCTTTCACCTTTCCAAGATTAGGTTCCAGTCTTTTGACTTGTTGTTGACTTTTTATTAACTACTTTATTTATTTTGTTATGAATGGAGTCGTGGCCTTTTCAATTACTTGTTTGAATTACTGATGTAATTGCTCATGTATCCTTGGAATTTCTTTAGACTAAATGTTTGTGAGATAGAAGATATAGTCCTCCAGATCTGCTTTTACATTACAAGCATCTTTTTTTAGGGTCTTCATTTCTTCAAGCATTGCTTCAAAAATACGTATGCAAAAATATATGATGTATTCTTACTTTGATTTTGTAACTGATCCTTCTAGAACAGTATTTTTTCAATCAAAATCTTTTCACTTAAAATATTTATTCATTGAAGGCTTTTTTGTTTCAACTTAGATATTCCATTTTCACTTTTAATCTCCTTCATCACTATTTTTAGTTGTGCCAATTTATTAACAATATCAGTTAAAGTGCCTGGGACTTTAAGAAATTATTTCTATGTAGTTTGTTACATTTTCTCTATCCATTCATCAACTGCTTTGGCTTTATCACCATTTTCCTCTACTTCAGTTATTGTTTGCTGATCAATCATGATGCAGAGCATCTTCATGTTATGAGTGTGTTTTCATTATTTTGAGTTGAGTCTAGGTTGTTTAGTCATGCTTAGTTTGTTTTCCCTCTAAAACTAGGGTATTTAAATTTTCAAATTTGCAAATATGCCTTTTAAGCTTGTAATAAGGCCTACACATGTCTAAAGGCCAAGATTGTATAGATTTGCATTCAAAATAGTTCTAGAGATCATATTCCATGTGATCTTAGGTTTTTTGGATGTGATCTAGGTTGGTTGGAATCTTATTTGGAAAAGTTAGTTCCATTCTTAGAGTTTGTTGTATGAGTCTAGGAATAGAGATTTGGTGTCTAAGTTGAGGTTTTCAATTTGGTGGAGTGATTCCTTTGATCCAAAGAGATGTATTATGATGGATTAAATGTGAAATGAAGATATATAATGTTAGAGGATGATATTTTGAGTTTTTTTATTGTCTTTCTTCATGACTGGACTGTAACCTAACAGGGCAGTGAGCTTAAGTTTGATAGTCAATGTTTATAGGGTTCCTTTCCTAACTATGATTGCTCAGGATCTTAATGGAGACAAAAACAAGCCCAAAGAAATTTATTTAAGGTCTTGACACTTCAAGTGTGTTCTGTACGTAATTTTCTTTGTTAACTATGCCCAAACTAGGGCTTTATTGATCTCTACATCCATACGATATAAAATTATAAAAGTTTGAAATCCTGATGCCCTCCATGTATGTGTTTACTATCTAAAGTTTTAAAGCCTAACTCAAAAGGTAAGAGTGTTTTCAAATGCAAACTTATTTTTAAGCCTTACATACACTGGCTTGACTGAGTCAAAGAGTTTTGATCAGGGTTTAGATTGACTACTAATCAAGTTCTAGTTTGAATAGTCTTATAATGTCATTTTACACTTATTATATGAGTTTTAGGTCTTAGATCCACTCTATTCTCCATACACCTTCCTAAATAGAGCACTTAGATGCCTAATTAACCTTGACACAGTCCATAGTAGGACTAATCTGTATAAATTAACCCTAGGAAAAATTGAGATATGTTATATAAGTCCTTAATGTGTATCCAGATCACATTTGAGTTTTGTGTTATTAGGAATATGAGAGAAGTTATGCCCCAAAAATAAGGTTAACTGGGATACAAGCCCATGAATCCATGTACAAAGCAAAGGGGGTCTTATGGTCTGTTGTGTGTATTTTGATCATCCAAAAGTGTTTATATAGGTATAAATAATTTAGATAGATTGTCTAGATTAATGCTTAGAGCATATGAGTTTTTATGTATAGTTTCAATCCAAGATCCAAGCCTAAGTGCTATGCATTGTATGTGAAACAACCAATTATGCAACTTGTGAAAGATGAAAATGCTTAAATCAGTCTAGGAGTTGTTGAAGGTGTCTTTTGGTGGTCTAAGAGTGACACTAAATCATATCTTTTGAAAGTAATGGTGTAATGCCCAAAAAAATTATGCCAAAATTTTAGTAATTTTTTCCCCATAAACCTAGATTATTTTTTCTATTATCATTATTCTACATAAAAATTTATATGAATCCCATTCTCTTATTCCTTAACCTTATCTTTTGGGATACCTATTTATTATGCGGCTTCTTCCATTCAACATGATATATTTATTACTAATGTTAAATATTTATTTAATACTATATATTACTATTACCACTTATAAAACCTTTTATTATTACCTTTAATTTGTTAAATATATTTTAATCATCCTCACTTTACTTTGAGATATGATTACAAATGTTTTCTCATCGTGTTGTATTCACAACTGTGTTCAAATCACTCTTTTTTTTTCTTATAATTTTACTAACCTTTATAGTTAAATTAATTGTACTCCTGTTGAAAACATAATTTATTAAATTATCTTTGGTATATATTAAAGTACTTAAACTTTTTTTAAGTATAGATAAATTCATTTAATATGCATGTTTACTTTGTATTACATTCACTTTTAATACGTTCAATTATGTCTTTGAAAATCTAAAAACATATTTAAATGTTACTCATTATTTAAAACATAACACATTGTAAATAACTTACTTGTTCAATTATAACATTTATATTTATTTATTTTTTAATATTATCTCAAGAAGAGTCTTTGTCTTTAACCTTATGAACTATTCATTATTATGTTATGGAGTTAAACATACTCTATATTTTATTTGTTGCAAATCAATGATTATAGATAACATATATCATATATACACTTTTATTTCACTTAGTAACTCATTTGCTTAAGTACATCATAACTCGTCTTTAGTCATTTTTTTTTTTGATATTTTTTCCTCTAAAATTTATCAAATTTTATTTTTTAATTACTTGTCAAAGATACCCTCATTGATATTGAGATTATAACACTTAAATCTACATTACTTCTTATAGAAGAATTCAATTATTAACTATTTAGTTTATTAAATCAGTAGGGAGTAATAAAACACTTTCATCTTCAATTTAGATTGTAGGTGGTGGAAGTCAACTTCTTATTTAGTGATTATTTAATTCTTAAATTAGAGAAAAGTAGATTAATCACTCATTGATAATGGTTTACAAAGATTTAAATTATCCTTCTATGATTAACTTATTAGTGGCACTCCAAGAATCAAACATTAATTTCAGTTAAGAAAAGTAAACACACTCTCTCTAACAACTTCATATCTCCTTCCATTAAATCAAAGACTCTTTATTTTTTTTAACTCTTCATAAATGTAACATAATTTACAAGAGGTTACATTATGAATAAATTTAAGAATTATCACATAATTTATCGAAGTATAAATAGAGTTAACTTGATTACTTATTAAAGTATCATTCATTATAAGTATTTTAACAGTCTTAAATCATTTAATAAATCCTCATTATTATCAAGTTCTTCTTGTTTAAATTTGGATATCTACAATACAAAAATATTAATGTGAATTCATTTATAATCAATTAAAATCATGTTAAAGCTATCAGTGTAAGGATTCAAATGATTATGAATACAACAAGACTTAAAATTATATTTATTTTAATTTATCAAAAATAATTGTTACAACATTTTGAATAGAAAACTAATACAATAAAACAATTCAATTTTACTCTACAATCATATCCAATAATAGTACTAAATTATTTTACTGACTACAACATTGAAATTCTTTGACCTACATTAGGATATGATCAATAAAAGGGATTAACTAAAAGCTGAGCAAAGAACTTTTACCTCCTATATTACTTTATTTTTTCAAATTAATAAACAATTTTAAATATTAAATTTTACAACTAATGACAACATACTTATGACTAATCAATAACAACTTATTATTACATATCTATCAATTGTAATTATTATTAAACTAGTAATAACAACTTATTAATATAAATAATTTCACAAATTTATTAGGTTAATAAATTAAACTTAAGATCCTATTCATTGTGTAATTAATTTCTCTCTAAGCTTTCATCAACTATGATATCAATAGGAATACTACTGAGATTGTTTGCAATACTTCACAGATTATAAATGATAATATCAAATCATTTATAAATTTATTAGTGCAATATCTAGTTTTAACTTTGTTATAGAAGTTCTCTCAAACAAACTAAATCGTCAAAAATTTATTAAAATATTATTATTGAACTTATATACTTGTATAATTAACAATGAAAATAAAACTTTTAAAATTTTCCACGGATTAAAATTCATACTAAAAGATAACATAAAGAAGCCATACTTAAATACTTTACACTAACATAAGTAAGTGCTTTAATTCTATAATGTACTCTCATATCAATCATATATCTAATCTTCTAGATATACGAGTTTGCTTCCGTATCAAACCTCCAATCCACATCATAATTTTTTTTTATATTAATATATACTTTCAAATCTAATACCTTTACGGTGTTAAAGAAGTGAAATTGACAGTAGACTTATAGTATAAGCTCTATCAATATTTTGAAAATGTGAAAATAAGAACATATATTATATATGCAATCATCCATTTAATATTTATATAAAATTATCTAAAATTGTATAAAAAATTTATTTTAGCTATTTATATACGTATATATAAGTAATTTAATTTTAGACTCCCGATTAATAACACCCAAATTATTAACAAATAATAATATAAAATATTATTTTATTCATACATATATTTATACATTTACTTAACATATAAACATATAAATCTATATAATACCCAATTTAATAATATACAATGTTTAATATATAATATATTACTTTTATTTCTAAATATCACTTAATTTAATATTATTATAATGCAATATCATTTTATTTTTTCTAAATATATATTATTTCATTTTTTTTTTTTTTTTTCCATTAAAATATCTAACTATATATGTTCAGCGATAACAAAATAAATTTAAATATAAATTACCTCAAAATAAGTTTCGTTGTTTTATCCGTAATTAAATATTGTATTATTCATCCCCTTTTGAATTAATTTTTAACTTGTATTTTTCAATATAAAAAATTATGAATTTAAATTCTCAAACAAATTTTATCATACATATACCGTAATATAATATTTATACTTAAAAATCAAAATTATAACATAAAATACTAATCTAAAATGTCAAAATATAAAACAAACAATCTAAATTCTCATAAAAAATATATAATACATATAAATAATAAAATAAAATATAATTTATAAAATGTAATATAAATTATATATTATGAATTTTAAATTAACAATTAAAAAAAAATATATAAACCAAATGACATCAATAAAGTAAGGAATTAAAAAAAAAAATCGTTTGATTTTTAAAAAAAAAAATATATAATAAATTTTGAGAAACCTTATCTTAAGGTTCGACCGATGACCCATGGCCAACGACCTTTCTTTTCAAAAGGGAGGTTGGGGCTGAGACGACACAGCCGTGCGCTCACCTCTCCGCCGCCACACCCCCCGCCTTATATTTTAAAAAATAAAACAATGGTTTTATTATTATTTTTAATAATTTTTTTTGTTTTTTAATATATATTTATTTTATATATATATTGGATACCAGAATAGCAGTCTATATATATATATATATATTTTTTACAAATATTTATATATACATATGTTTTTAATTAGAAAGAAACAAGAATTTGTTATATTAATTCAGAAATAAAAGAGATAGATCGAGTGATTTTTAAGAGTGTAGGGTTTGTATTTTTGTCTATTTATTATTTATTTATTTTACAAACAAAGCATTTCAAGACATTTTTATAATTTTTATTTGCTATTCATTTAAGAAAAATAATAGAGTTTTTGAAAGGAAAATTCCTTTGATCTATTGAAGTTTCATTCTATTCTCCATTTTTTCTCTTCTATTTTCTTTGATCACCCCTGCAAAAATAGCTCTCTTCTCTCTTTTATTGACTTTAAATGGAGAGATGTATTATTTTATTATTTTCATTTAAAGTTAGGGTTAGGATTCTATTTTTTTAAAATTATTATTAGTTTTATTATTCACAATGGATTAGTCATTATTTTTACTTTTATTTGATTAATTAATATTTTGAGAACATTACAGAATTAGATAAAATAAGTTTATTATAAAACTAAAAGTATTATTCTAACTTTTATTAGTATAAAAATACATATAAATTTGAAAATAATAATATTTAAAATTAATTATTTATTTGTTTCAAATTAAGAATCAATAGATACAATTATTTATTTAGTCCGCTTAATTACTTCATGTCATTTTAATATCTATTTATATCAATATATAATTATTTATAAATTTATTCATATTTAATAATAAATGTTATTTGAGCTTGATCACTAAAACAATAAAATTATGATGCTCATCTTAAAATTAGATATGTTTTCAAATACTACAAAGAATAAAATTGATTAATTGATACCAATCATATGTTTATTTAATATTATGAATAATAAATTCGTTTATCCATAAAATACTAATTTAATGATATTTTATACAATTATTTATAAACGTATTTATGTTTATTAATAGATGTTACTTAGGTTTAGATATAAATGAAATAAAGTTATTATTTCCATCTTAAATAAAGTTTTATTGTCAAAGTACTTAGATTATATAAGTAGACTACTCAAACCAAATTAACATAATTTGACCTTATGACAGGTTCAAACCAACTGTGAGAATAAATAAATAGTCAATTTTAACAAAGTAAAATTGTCAAAAATAATACATTAACAAGAAAAATTCTAGAAACCAAAGCAATTAATACTTTAAAAAAATATAAATGTTACAAGAGTCGATACACCAAACCAAAAACAGTCCTATAAGAAAAATAATGAATCTAATACTAAGCTAACATAACAAAATCGCTGAAACAACATCAATCACTTGTTACATTATATTTTGCTCACATGTCATGCTTAGTGACACACTTGACACATTGTTCATCCATATGATGACACATCGTCGAGAACACGTTGATGAACTTGAGAGGGGTATTAAATTCACCTTCTCTTGAAAAAAACATCATCCTCAATGCCATTAAAATAAATTTATGTAGAGTAATTGATCACGTTCTTTAATAGTAATAATCTATTACTAAACGAATCCTTACGATATTACAAAAATCAAATACTCAATCCCTAAATAGTTATAGAGGTGATAACATCCAAACCCTGCTATCAATACTCTAATATACCAAAATATAAGTTCTCATTTCAAATAACTTTTGTACAATCCCATGGTATAGTAGGAACAAGAAAGACCAACATAATCATTATAATCACTGTAATCGTTGTATAGTGTCAAATACAAAACTAACATAATCATTGGAATAATATGAATGCTAGACCATGCTGAACCAAACTCTCATAATGAGTGATATTATCAAAATATGTTATATTGATCAATATCATAAGATGCCAATTGAAACACAATTAACCTCTGAATTGAACAAGTGAGAATAAATTTCGTCCCAAAATAAGTCATGTTATTTCTATCCAATCGTCTGAAGTTAACTGAATAACATTGAACCATATTAGATCATGATAAAATTACCAATCAAGGTATAGGCCAAAATAACAAGTAGTCACTACATACCAAATCATCTGTCTAGGCCTCACGTCATCAATATAGAAAGATATCACTGCTGAAATGACTGAAAAATACTATGCTCTATCATAAAAACTCTTTAGACCTCCCATAAAGATTCATAACCCATGCAAGGACCCCATATATATATATATATATATATGGGGTCCTTGCATGGGTTATGAATCTTTATGGGAGGTCTAAAGAGTTTTTATGATAGAGCATAGTATTTTTCATAAAAACTCTTTAGACCTCCCATAAAGATTCATAACCCATGCAAGGACCCCATATATATATATATATATATATATATATATATATATATATTCATATATATATATATATATATATACACCACCTCTGGCGGGGTGGGAAGGGTGGTATCATGAATCAACGTGACTGGTTCCCATTATAATCCACTAGCTGTATTTCAAGCTACTTCTCCCCCATATCACATCATAGATGTATCAGTTATGCACATACAAATGTAAATGAAACCAACACCAACAATCATTAAAATAAATGTACAAGAGAATCAACCGATCACGTAAGGGCAAAACCAATAAAAATGAGACTAAGTAGTCTCAAGAAAAAAACACCAAAAATTCAAAATAAATTTTAACAATGTCCATGATCGATCGTTGGAAAAAAAAATTAAAAAAAAAAAATTGGTTTTCAGCCAACTTAAAAATAAAATTCAATCAAATATAAATAATTTTGGCAAAACATAAATAAAAATAGATCACATCACGAACACTATGTGACTTCTACAAAGCACTGAAAGTCACTCAAGGAGAGAAGGAATACAAATCATCTCAATTACCTCAAGGTAAGAGACATCTTAATTACCTCTCAGAGGTACGAGGCATCTTGATTACCTCTCAGAGGTATGAGGAACACTATTTATTACCTCCCAGAGGTAAGAGAAATACATGTAAATTGTCTCCTAAGATAATACAATAATTGTACATCATCATATGTAATAGTTTCACCATACAAATCAACTGAAAAACTCTCGTACACAACATCGTATTTTTATAAAAATATCAAAAGTAATCATACTGTCTCACATCTTTAACTATCAAGCAACTAAAATGTTGTCAAATAACATTATTTATAGAGAGTAACCATGTCAAACATATCAAAAAAAAATTCATCAGTCCAATCGATGCCACAATGTCATCCCAAATGATATTTCCAACACATATCTATAAATTCAATTAAAATCTCATAAGGAATATATGAGTCTCTTTGTATATAATAATATAATGTCCCAAGGTAACATGTGAAAATTTTATTTGTTATCATCACTAATCATCACTGAAGAGATCAAATAACACTCATATCATAACCAAGTGCTACTACAGAGGAAGTATCCAATATCAATTGACCATAACTAACCATTATGACAACCAACTGATACAGATAAATGAAAATAATAGCTATTGGTTCCCGCACATGGCATCTCAATACCACATAAATACCAATCCAAAATTACTAGCTCATATCTCTAATTGGAATTTATCACAAGTAACATATCTCATAGGTAATATTATTATCAAACATAGCTCACTAAAGTTTTGTCGAGTGAAAATTGCATGCATATTTATGTGTTCATCACTAAAATTTCTATCTATTGTAAATACTAGAAGTATCTAGATGGCCTAAGCAATCATTACTGAGATGAACTAGGATATCAATTGCACTACTCAACAATCCACCCCAAAATACCAATCTTTCATAGTTCAAAATTAGGGCATGATAAGATGAAAAAAATAAGGTTCTATAGGTCCTAATGCATGCATTGAATATGGTATCGCATGCTACTAGATTTTTATGTGTTAGCATATCATAAACTATTAAGAGTATGCAATGGTCAATGCAAAAGATAAGGGTCATCATTCACAGAAGTTGGAAACTACAACCAATGCTTACTATATGTTGTAGAAAACTAACATATATGCTACTAAATCAAAGTGTACTCGTATCACAAGCTTGTTGAACAAAGAGGAGGAACAACCATTTAGGGTTACTATTATCTAAAGTTTCAAAAGAAATTCTCTTATGTTAATGTTATTAACATTCATAGGTCATCTATCACTACTAAAGTGTTAGACTATTCTCATACAAGTATTATGTCATCTATTAAAAAATGCATAATAGTTCTATCATTATCACTTTTATTTTAATATCATAAGGCTATTACGATTTCAAAATTGATTAAGTTGTATAAAGTTAGCTTGAATCTAAGAAAGAATCATTTTAACACATTTATTATAAGTTTAAGATTCTTTTAAGTAATACATATGTAATAACAATCTTGTAAATCTATGAAATTTTTTTGAACGCTCCCAGTGCGCGCATGCCCCCTGCTCCCTGCGCGCGCATGGAAAATTTGAACGCTGCGGGCACACAGGCGCGAGCGCAAAATTCCATCTCGGTCCAGTCTGTTGTTGATCTGGCGGCTGGCGTGGTAGAATCTTTACCAGTGAATGGGGATAGGATCCTGGTCGTGGAAGGGGGTTCTTCTCCAATCATGGATTCAGAAAATGGTTTCCCTATTTTTGGGTCTGTCCCTGGGCCTAAGGGAAGAACTTATGCGAACGTGGTTGCATTTGAAGCTGAAATCCATGATGTGAAATGCCAGGCTTCTGCTAGGAGACTATGCGAATCACCTGTAAGTGCTTTAAAACCTGTCAGGGTTAATCTTGATCCTGATACTGTTAAAGAAATCTTTGATCAGGCAGAGTACTTTTCAAAGTCTATGGCTATTTGTAGATTTCGTGGCTTCTGGCCATCTCTTGCTGATTTACATGGCTGGATATCCTAGACATGGCTGCCACTAATTGATGGAAATGTTGAAATCTATCCTTGTGGTAAAGGTTTTTTTTAGCTTTGTTTCACATTACTGAGGATAGGAAGACTATTCTCTCCAACAAAAATTTCTTCTGGCAGGGTAAATACCCTCTCTTCGCCAAACGGTGGCACATGGATTTCAATCCTGTAACGAAAACTTTCAATAAGATCCCTGTCTGGGTTCGGCTCCCTAATCTACCATTGCATCTATGGCATGAATCGGTGTTTAAAACCATCAGAAATGCTATAGGGGAATTTTTATTCGTGGACGCAGAAACCAAGAGGTATTTCAGATCGACCTGTGCTCGCCTTATGGTTGAGGTGGATGTCTCTAAGGGCCTTCCTGAGGCGATTTGTCTGGATTCCCCTAGGGGATCTTGGACACAAATGTTAGATTTTGAAGGGCTACCTTTTTGATGTAGAAAGTGTCATCTGACGGGGCATGTTGCTGCTCGGTGCACTGCAAGGAAATCTAGACCCAGAAGATCACCTTCTTGGTGGGCTGAAGCTGATCATGATCACTATATTGCAGAACAACCTGAGGAAGCTTCGACTGATTCTAAGATTGAGAATGAAAAGAGTATCTTATCTGCTTCGACGGATCAGGAGTCTCAGCTGGAGACTGATCCTGTTGAAGGTTCGGTGGAGATTGGATTATGTAATCTTCCTGAACCGATTTTCGAGGAGGTGGTGGTTCCTCCACCTGTTTTGATGGATTCTCCTAGGAGCCAGTTGTTGGCTGGTTCTCCTAAGGTTTTGGCTGAGGTTTTGTCGCCTCCTGGGCTTCATGATTCTTGGCCGTCTGAGGATTGGGTTGCTGAGGCAGCTAAGGTAGAGGATGGTTGGACTACTGTTAAGAGGAAAAAATCTAAGCCTCTAGTCCCTCCTCTAGATATGAAACTTCAGTCTTGTAAAAAAAATAATAACTATTAGTTATTGTTTGTCTAGCTCTTGTCTGCTGTTTTCAGATTACTGGTTAATCTGGTTTTGCTTTTGTAGGTTCCAGGTTATTTCATTTCCTGGGTGTGCTTAAGGTTTATATCTTATCTGATGTAAAGGGTTTCGGGGCCCCTTCAAAACCTGTTTTTACCTTAATCTAAAACAATCTTGTAAATCTCATTAAATTACTCTTACATACAATCAATCACTATACTTTTTAATGGTATATAACATTTCTTCACCACTAAATAACATTATTGTCACCAAACTACTTGGGTAATACCATAGTTTTATAATTAAAATCAATAATATATCATATTATTATTCAATAATTATACTTAAAATTAATTCAATGAAAGGAAAATGTAACAAATCTAATCTTAACATCTAGGAGAATTAATAAGTTTAAGCTAGAATGTGCACACTTAATTCTTAACCAAAGATAAACAATGTGTTTGGATGTTGAAAACTAAAGCAAGATACACCAGATTAAATTTTAAATTCTTACTTATATTCAAATCATAGTATAAACAAATATAGTTTCTTATAGGAATGTATTCAAATGTAAACAAGGGCTTATAGAAAACAAATCCCCTAGACCATCTCTATAACGGTGTCAGTCAAAATTACTAAACTATTAAAAAAATGTATTAAGATAAAATATCACTTAAATACCTATATAAGTAATACATAATGTTGGGTGAATATTTTGTCGACTAGCTAATTGGTGAGAAAAATAGTTCCTATCACCACAACATAGGGAGATTGGTCGTCCAAAGTTGTAGGTTTACCACATCCAATGGGGACAAATCTCTCCTCTCATCAAGGGGAGGTTCCCTATTAAATATGCAACGCTATATACTATATAAATAAGAAGAAAATAACACACAGGGGTGGGATAAACCATCCATCTCTCTTTTTTCAGAGATGATGCTAACAAACAGAGGAGAAATCCTGGGTGATTGGTGAAGGTACTTCTCTTCTTTCAGAATTAACATTCAGCCAAGAGCCAAATCCCTTCCTAGATAGTAGAAATCCTAGTGAAATGACAGAAGGCACTTCTCTTCTTTCAAAAGTGCTTGTTCTTGTAAACAATAAGAATCTTTCTGGTAAGTAACTGGTATCTAAAAGTGTAGAGTAACCAGCAGCCTGAGATGTAGTGCAAAGTCTCCACCTCGACTACCCAAGAGTGAAATACGAAGAACAATGGGGGCACAAAGTCATCCCAAGGTCCTTTACACAGAAACACAAAGTAAACACACACTGAAAACAACTATGTCAGCACAAAGTCTAAAAGTAGCTGACTTCAGGACACCTTCCTTGTCACTTCCACTAATTCTGCTTGTTAGATCGAATAAACAAGAATGCTCCTAGAAAATAGACATAAGAACAATTTCCTAAAATAGCACAAGCTATAATAGCACAAAGTCTACAAGTAACTTGCTTTCTCATTCAATCAAAGAAATATGAACAACAATCTGAGCTCAAATTCTCAGTAATGCCTTTCAATTTGGGCAGAGTTTTTGCTTCTGGTAACGGGAAGATCTCCCTTGTAACAAATGAGAGATTACAATATATAGCCACCAAGTAAGGCTTGGCACTCTCTCCCATGGGACGGCCCATGTTGCAGTCAACACCTTCAATGCACCTTAATTTTTGTCTGGAGGGACCATGCCTGAAATAGTGCGTTGCCTTAACTATGGCATGTCTATTCATCTAATATGTCTTCTCCTAAGTTTGGATCATTTGGTATGTTCCCTTTGACATCTGCACAACTATCCATTTTGTCTTTACTCCAAAGGAGACCAACAGGCCACGCCTTCAATGTTTGCAAGCTCAAATATCTACTTTGTAGATTGTTCCACCTACTAGAATAACTTCTGCGCAGATATTTTGGGCTTTTCCCTCTTTTCAATTTTGTCCTTTCCAACTTTATCTTTTCTAACTTTGTCTCTTCCTGGAATTTAAGCTCCTGGGCTATCTTTTCAGCCAGTCGCTTGGTTCTTCCTTCAAGTTCCACGCTTTATTTGAATTTCAACGAATATTCCCTTACTTTAAATTTGACGTCTACGGGGCTATCAATGGTTGCTAGCCACTTGAACCATGTTGAACCTTAAACCTTTGAACCTATTGAAAGTACACTGGTTCATTGGTTCATCAGTTCATTCTGCCTCTTTTGTTCCATCGCTTCATGGTTCAATCACTTTCCCACTCCTTAGTTGAATCATCCATTGAACTACCTGTTTCCTGCTTCTTTCCTTGATTGAGGCCACATTTGAACCTTTGAACCCATGAACCATTGAACTTTGAACTCTTTCGGTTCAAGGTTCAATCGGTTCATTGGTTCATCCTTTGTTCTGTTCAATCATGCTTCCCTTATCTTTCTTTGTCTAAGTCGTTGAAGGCTCTTGGGACGCCCCGAAGGGAAGGTGTCCCTTCGGGCTTTTAAAATGGTCTTTTCTTTGTCGTCAAGCGCCCCCCCCTGCAAGGGTACCTACCCTTTGGGATTTTTTGGGTGGCCTTTGGGCTTAAAATTCCCTAGCGGGTTCTTGCTTCTTCAGCGGGCTTTTTTCGTCAGGCTTTTCCTTTGGACAAAAAGTCCGAAGGAATTCCTTTGAACAAAATGTCTAAAAGAAAGCTTCTTCCTTAGCCATTTGTTCCTTTCAATTTCTTCGAGCTCCTTCCTGAGTGAATTCCTTCGGCCTCCTTCACTTAGTCATTTCCATCGGACAAAAAGTCTGAAGGAATTGTTCCTTTTGGGCCTTTGAACAAATCCGAAGGAATTCTATCTTTTCTTTGACCTTCGAACCAATGTTGCCTACCTTCCGCAAGGGCACTTGCCTTTTTTGCTTTGGGCAGCCCCTTGAACCTATCAATTAAACCAACCGATTGAACCAACTTTGGTTCAACGATTCAATGGTTCAATCGGCTCATTCTTCATTATTTGGCTAAGTCTTTTTGATCTTTTGCACCAAGCGCATTGAACCAATCGGACGTTGAACCCATTGAACCGTTGAAGCAGTTGAAATTTGAACCTTGAAATCACCTAAGTGTTGAGAGCTTGCTTCTTTCCTGCAGAGTCCGTAGAAATCAACCTGCGAAGCCCATATAACTTGGCCTGCAGAGTCCGTAGATTCAAGCCTGCAGAGTCTGTAGATTTTCTGAGAAGCTTGAAAAATGAGGAATTTGAATGCTCAGAACAAATTTTGAAAAAGGAAGAGACAATTTTGGTCTGTTGAACCAAAATAGTTCATAGGTTGTCCCAAAAATGAGTGATATTTTTGGGGGACAACACCTTTTTTATATACATCATTAAAAATTAATCATATATAAATAAATATACATCACATAATAAATACTATATAAAATGCTAGCATAAAGAATAAACATGTCAACGAAGTCGACAATTCAAAATTCAAATAGACTTCATCCAAACCCAAACATCATGATTACACAGATTAATTTTTGATCTCCACTCACTGTAAGTAAAATTAAATAGATAGATATTGTGATAAATTTAACAACTTCATCACAAATACCAAATACAATCCTCAGAGTACCTAGTGTAGAACCCATGGTCTGATACCAAAATATAATGTCAAAAAATTTCATGTCAAAATTTTAATAAATTTTTCTCCATAAACTTAGATTATTTTCTCCATTATCATTGTTCTACATAAATATTTATATGAATCTCATTCTCTTATTCCTTAATCTTATCTTTTTGGATACCTATTTATTATGTGACTTCTTCCATTCAACATGATATATTTAATATTAATACTAAATGCTTATTTAATAGTATGTATTATTATTACCACTTATAAAACCTTTTATTTTTAATTTTAATTTTTTAAATATATTTTAATCATCTTCACTCTACTTTGAGATACAATTACAAATGTTTTCTCATCATGATGTATTCACAATTGTGTTTAAATCACTTTTTTTGTTTTTTTAAAAATAATTTTACTAACTTCTATAATTAAATTAGTTGTACCGTTGTTGAAAACATAATTTGTAAAATTATTCTTGGTATATCTTAGATTACTTAAACTTCTTTCAAGTATAGATAATTTCATTAAATATACATATTTATTTCGTATTACATTTACTTTTAATATGTTCATTTATGTCTATAAAAATCTAAAAGCATATTTAAATGTTACTCATTATTTAAAACATAACACATTGGAAATAGCTTATTTATTCAATTATAACATTTATATTATATTAATTATATTAAATTAAAATATTTATATTATATTAATTATATTTAATTCTTTCCTAATATTATTCTAAAAAGAATCATCTTTATTCTTATGAACTATTTTTTATTATGTTATGGAATCAAATATACTCTATATTTGATTTATTACAAATCAATGATTATAGATAACATATATCATATATACATTTTTGTTTCACTTAGTAACATGTTTGCTTAAGTACATCATAATTTATTTTTAGTCAATTATTTATTTTTATACTTTTATCTGTAAGATTTATTAAACTTTACCTTTTAATTACTTGTCAAAGATATCCTTAGTGATATGGAAAATATAACATTTAAATCTGCATTACTTCTTACAAAAGAATTCAATTGTTAACCATGTAGTTTATTAAATCAATAGAGAATAATAAAATACTTTCATCTTCAATTTGAATTGTGAGTGGTGGAAGTCAACTTCTTACTTAGTGATCATTTAATTCTTAAATTAAAGGAAAGTAGACTAATCACTCATTGATAATAGTTTACAATGAGTTAAATTATCCTTTTATGATTAACTTATTAGTGACACTTCAAGAACCAAACATTAATCTCGGTTAAGAAAAGTAAACATACTCTCTCTAACAACTTCATATCTCTTTCTATTAAACTAAAGCCCTTTTGATTTTTTTTAACAACTTTTCATAAACATAACATAATTTATAAAAGATTACATTATGAACAAATTTAAAAATTATCACATAATTTATCTAAGTATAAATAAAGTTAACTTGATTAATTACTAAAGTAACGTTCACTATAAATATTTTAACAATCTTAAATCATTTAATAAATCTTCATTATTATCAAGTTCTTCTTGTTCAAATTAAGATATTTACAGTACAAAAAAATTAATGTGAATTCATTTATAATCAATTAAAATCATGTTAAAGCTACCACTGTAATGATTCAAATGCTTATGAATACAACAAGAATTACAACTATATCTACTTTAATTTATCGAAAAAAATTATTATAAAACTTTGAATAGAAAACTAATACAATAAAACGACTCAATTTTACTCTACAATCATATCTAACAATAGTACTAAATTATCTTACTGACTACAACATTGAAATTCTTTTATTTGTATTAAAACATGGTCAACAAATGGGATCAATTAAACGCTGAACAAAGAATTTCTACCTCATAAACTATTTTAGTTTTCCAAATTAATAAATAATTTTAAATATTAGATTTTACAATTAATGACAACATATTTATGACTAATCAATAACAACTTACTATTACACACCTATCAATTGTAATTATTATTAAACTAGTAATAACAATTTATTAATGCAAATAATTATACAAATTCATCATATCAATAAATTAAACTGAGGATCCTATCTATTATATAATTAGTTTCTTTCTAAATTTTCATCAACTATGACATCAATAAAAATATTACTGAGATTGTTTGCAATACTTCATGGATTGTAAATTATAATGTCAAATCATTTATTAATTTACTAGTGCAAATCTAGTTTTAACTTCATTATAAAAGTTCTTTCAAATGAACTAAACCATCACAAATTTATTAAAGTATTATTATTAAACTTATGTACTTGTATAGTTAACAATCAAAATATATATTTTTTTAATTTCTTATTGATTAAAATTCATATTAAAATATAACATAAAAAAGACCATACTCGAATACTTTATACTAAAATAAATAAGTGTTTTAATTCTATCATGTACTCTCATATCAATCAAATATCCAACTTTATAGATATACGGGTTTACTTTCGTATCATACCTTCATTCCATATCATAAAATAAATTTTACATTAATATATACTTTCATATCTAATATACTTACAATGTTAAAGAAGTAGAATTGACAATAGACTTGTAGTATAAATTTTACCAATATTTTAAAAATATAAAAACATGAACATATATTATATATGTAATCATCCATTTAATATTTATATAAAATTATCTAAAATCGTATAAAAAAATTATTTTATTTATCTATATACGTGTATATAAATAATTCAATTTTAGACTCATGATTAATAACACTCAAATTATTAACAAAGAATAATATAAAATATTATTTTATTCATACATATATTTATACATTTAATATATAAACATATAAATCTATATATTATCTAATTTAATAACATATAATATTTAATATATAATATATTACTTTTATTTCTAAATATCAATTAATTTAATATTATTATAATATAATATTATTTTACTTTTAAATATATATTATTTTATTTATTTTTTAATTAAAATATATAACTATATATGTTCGACAACAACAAAATAAATTCAAACACAAACTAGTTCAAAATATGTCTTATCTTTTTATTCGTAATTAAATATTATATTTATTCATCCTATTTCAAATTGATTCTCAACTTATATTTCTAAATATAAAAAATTACGAATTTAAATTCTTAAATAAAATTTATCATATATATACCATGATAAAATATTTATATTTAAAAACTATAACTATAACATAAAATACTAATCTAAAATACCAAAATATAAAACAAACAATCTAAATTCTCAAAAAATATATATAAATAATAAAATATAATATAATATAAATTATATATTATAAATTTTAAATTAACAATTTAAAAAAAACAAAAAAATCAAATGACATCAATAAAATAAAGAATTAAAAAAAAAGATTTCATTTAATTTTTTTTAAATATATATAATAAATTTTAAAAAACCCTATTTTTAGGTTCAGTTAACGACATGATTGTCGACCTTTCTTTCCAAAATGGGGGTTGGGGTTGGGATGGCACAACTGTGCTCTCACCTCCCCCCGCCCAGCCATAACCATATAGAAAAACAAAACAATAAAATAATGTTTTTTTTTTTTTTTAATAAAACTTTTTATTTTTTAATATATATTTGTTTTATATATATTGGATACCAAAATGGCAGTCAATAAATTTGTATATATATATATATATATATAAATAATAGAGTTTTTAAGAGAAATTTTTTTCCCTTTTATTTATTATTTTTATTTAAGATTACCATTAGGGTATCACTTTTTTTTTTTTCTTTTTTTAAAATTATTATTGTTAGTTTTATTATTCACAATAGGTGAGTCATTATTTTTACTTTTATTTGATTAAATTAATTAATATCTTGAAAACACTAAAGCACTGGATAAAATAAGTTTATTATAAAACTAGAAGTATTATTTTAATTTTTATTAATTTAAAGATACATATAAATTCAAAAATAATAATATTTAAAACTATTTATTTATTTGTTTTAAATTATGAATCAATAGACACATCTATTTATTTATATAACCATTTTATGTCATTTTAATATATATTTATATCAATATATAATTATTTACTAATTTATTCACATTTATTAATAAATGTTATTTAGATTCGATCGTCAAAACAATAAAATTATGATTCCCGTCTTAAAATTAAATATGTTATCGAATACTAAAAAAAATAAAATTGACTAATTGAGATCAATCATATGTTTATTTAATATTATGAATAATAAATTCGTTTATCTATAAAATATTAGTTTAATACATTTTATATAATTATTTACAAACGCATTTATATTTATTAATAGATGTTACTTAGATTTAGATACAAATAAAATAAAGTTATTATTTACGTCTTAAATAAGGTTTTATTGTCAAAGTATCTAGAAGATATAAGTAGACTACTCAAAACCAAATTAACATAATTCAACCTTATGACAGGTTCAAATCAACTGTTAGAATAAATAAATAACCAATTCTAACAAGGTAAAATTGTCAAAAATAACATATTGACAAGGAAATCCTTAAAAATTAAAGTGATTAATACTTAAAAAAATATAAATGTTACAAGAGTCAACACACCAAGTCCAATGCAGTTCTACAAGAAAAGCAATGAACCTGATACTAAGATAACATAACAAAATGGTTAAAATAATACCAATCACTCGTTACATTATATTTCACTCACATGTCATGTTCAGTGATACACTTGACACATCGTTCATCCATATGATAACACATCTGTTAGGAACCCACGGAAGCACCATTGATTACCAAGCACAAGCAACTTAAATATACGGAATTAACCAGAATGAATAAGTAACTAGAAATATGAAACAACACAGGGTATGAGAGACAATACACAATCTTGTATTAAATACTCATTCAGAAGAAAATACAATAAAGAAGATGCCACACTTCTTCCCACACCTCTAGAGCTCCCACACTTCTAGGGTTCACCTGTAATTCTCCTTCAATAGTTCACTCTCTCAATCACGGTCACAACAATCAACTCCAATACAGAGTTGTTGTTCACCTCCACCAGTCAGTAACAACGCTGCCAGCACACCAAGTACACAGCCATACTCCAAGTAGATCTTCCCTTCTCTTGCTGCCACCTGCAAGTCAACAGACCTTACTTACCATGTAGATATCTCTACAATCTGAAGAACCCTTGTCTTTGCCTCACCAAGTCCTCATGATTCTTCAACCAGTACCCCGGTGGATCTCCTAGTAGAACTTGCACAACCTGCAACTCTCCCTGATCATACACACTTAGCACCCCTTTGGAACTAGGAGGAGCTACTCTTGCTCTCTCTTCAAGCACAATGGCTTTCTAGCACACTTTTACAATACAACCCATGAGTCTATTATATAGATCTCATGCATACAATAATTAGACATTCTTAATTACAATAATTAGACTCACAACTCAAGACCAAAAATAGTCTTTACATGCAAACTGCCTATCCAAAAATAGATCAGTCTGGAACCCACATGCAAACTGCATGCACACACAGGTTGCCGACGTCGGCTCCTTCCTGACCGATGTCAGCCGACTCATAACCGACGTCGATTGCTTTTGCATTATGATCTGACCGACGTCGGTTGGCCTGACTGACGTCGGTTCCTTTGCAACTCGCTCTGCAACTCAACAACCCAGCAACCTCCTCCATGTTTGCATCAATAAAGCTTTTAGCTCCACAACCTAACAATCTCTCACTTGGAGATAAACAGTTGCACTGTACCTGTACCTATACACCGTCTAATCTATTTTCTGGCTTGTATCCCTCTTCAAGATCAATCCTGAAGACCAACCACCACAACACTTGTGGTGCACCTCCTGTCATCCAAGTAACCTGCCACATCCGAACCTACAACTCCATGTAGTGAAGACCTTGACCCTGCGTAGCATCAATCCCTGCTGTTGGTCCCTCTCAAATACCTGAGAATCCACTAAACTGCCCTCAAGTGCTCCTTCCACGAATTGGCTATGAACTCTCTGACAACTCCCACTGCTTGGGAAAACTCAAGTCTACACTCGACCTCATGTGATTTTGAATATTGTTATAAGCTCAGCTTGAACTATCCAGCCCTTGGTGTGCTTACTGGTTCTGCAACCTGCGTATTGAACCCCACCAACACCTTCTTCACATCAGCTCCCACTAGAGACAAAAACCTGTGATCTTCCATGTCTCTTATGCCAAAGAATTTCGCTGCTCCCAATTTTTTCATGACATACCTCTGAACTAACTTTACCTTTAGCTCAAAAACTCACTGCATGTGTAACCCTGCAACAAGCAACCACACAATAGTAACAGGATAATGTTGCAATCATCATCCAACCCGGTAAAGACAAACACAATGGTTACACTGACATTGACTGAAGCCCTGCTTTGTCATCCACCTGTCAAACCTGTACCATTGTCCTGCAGCTTCCTCAAGACCATATACCTTGGCCTTCCATCTCACGTGTCCATCCACTCTCTTCTTTAACTTGAGAATCCATCCGTCTGTCAGTGCTAGCAACTCTACTGAATCTCCTGCTTGGTTCTCTTCTGAAGAATTCATGCCATGCTCCCACTGTTTCTTGGATTCTACCTGCATTGCCTCTTCACGTCTTCCTGGTTCTTGACCATCAATAAGCAACAAGTAAGAAGGTGAACAATGAATATGAGGTCCACTTACCCTCCATATGGGTGTTTGAAACTCTTTGATAGCTTGTTGTTTGCCCAACATCCGTTTCAGTGACCGATCTCGGCCATCTCCCAATCTGCACTCGATCGATGTCAGTTCCCTGCGACTGACTGTTGACTACTGACGTCGGTTTTTTGACCGACACCGGTGTCCCTTCTGCCGACGTCAGTTCTTGTCTGATCGACATTGGTTCTTGCTACCCGACACCACCAACTCTGCTGATCTGCACATGACCGACGTCGGTGCCTGTCTGTTCGACGTCGGTTCCTCCTGACTGACGTCGGTACCTGTGTTCGCCTGTGAGTGATGACTTTTTACCCGCGAGCTCCTTTTAGATCAAACCCTTGTCCATATTAACACAGCCCTGCTCAGAATAATTCAGTCCCCTCAGCTGATCTCTGTCCGTCATCTCCTCCATGAACACCAAGGCTTTCTAGTTCTTAAGTTTATCAAAGACATCTATCTTTCGCTTCAAAACATGCATTCTCTTCTTACTGTTGGGGATCAACCAATAATTTGATTACACTTATGAAAGCAATAAACGCAGAATTAAATCAGAATGATAAGTAACTAGAATCAGATAATAGCAAAGAACAAGAGATACAAGAAACCACCTTGAAAACTTGTATTAAACTCTTTACAGAAGGAATACAATTGAAAAAACTTCTTTCTTCCACACCTCTCTCAGATGTACAGATCTCTCTCTAGATTTCTTTCCCTCAAGAGCTCTCTCTCTCAAGTACAATCAACTCCAATAACTTGGAATGATTCAACTATACAATTCTGCACTATTCTTCAACATTCATTCATTACAATAAGCTAAGAAGATCTAATCCTACATATAGAATTAGGAAACTTGAGCATGCATTTACAACCAACAGTTATGCCTCTTAAACAAGGGCTCTAAAATAGTCTTACTAATAATAGAGACGCGGACTTAAGACTACAACTTAATCTCATCATGCAAACACTCAATTCTATCCACGAAAATAGCTCTCTAGACGCACAGGTAATCGACATCGATTCTTGCCTGCTTGCTTGTGACCGACGTTGGCCGATCCCTGCCAACGCCGACGTCTTCTGAACTGCTCCTGATCGACGTCGGTCATTCCTGACTGACGCCGGTGACTGTGTAACTGCTACAACCTTGCAAAGCGCTCCTTGGTGAAGTTTTTAGGCTCCACACTTTAACAATCTCTCACTTAGAGATAAACAACTGCACCAGTACTTGTACAGCAACATCTTCTAGCTCTTTTATCTTTGACTCAATCATGAAGACCAACAAAAGTTGAATGAAGATTCAACTTCTCCTTTGTAACCGGCTTGGTAAACATATTTGCAAGATTCTTATCTGTATGGATCTTCTTCAGCTTCAACTCACCATCCTCCAATACTTGTCTTATGAAGTGGTACCTTAGATGTATGTGCTTTGTTCTTGAATGAAAGGCTAAATTCTTAGCCAAATGAATTACACTCTGACTATCACTATATAATCTGCAACTCTCTTGCTCCTTTTCAAGCTCTTCCATGAACCATGTCATCCATATCATCTCTTTGCTAGCCTCTATGACTGCAATATACTCTGCTTTTGTAGTTGACAAGGCAATAATCTTCTACAACTTTGATATCCAACTAATCGCCGTTCCACCAACAGTGAAAACATAACCTGTGGTGCTCCTCCTGCCATCCAAATCACCTGCCATATCTAAATCTACATAACCATGTAGAGAAGTATCTGAACCTCCATAGCACAAATGCCTACTGTTGGTTCCTCTAAGATATCTAAGGATCCACTGAACTGCTTTCCAGTGTTCCTTCCCTGAATTGGCCATATACTTACAACTCCCACTGCTTGGGCAATATCTGGTCTAGTACAGACCATTGCATACATTAAACTCCCTACTGCGGAAGAATATGGAACTTTTTTCATGTACTCTACCTCATCATATGAATTAGGACATTGTTCTTTACTCAACTTAAAATGTCCAGCCAAAGGTGTGCTTACTGGTTTTGCATCCTGCATATTGAACCGTTTCAATGCCTTGTTCACATAATTCTCTTGAGACAAAATCAACCTGTAATTTTTCCTGTCTCTCTTAATGCTCATGCCAAGAATTTTTTTTGCTACTCCCAAATCCTTCATGGCAAATATTTGAGCTAATTTCACCTTAAGCTTAGAGATATCCTGCATGTTTGATCCTGCAACCAGCATATCATCTACATACAACAACATAATAATATATCTATCATTATCTAATCTCTTAAAATACACACAATAGTTAGATTGACACCTACTATAGCCATGCTCAGTCATAAACCTGTCAAATCTCAAATACCACTGTCTAGGAGCTTGCTTGAGGCCATACAAGCTTTTCTTCAATCTGCACACTAACTTCTCCTTACCTTTGACCTCAAATCTTTTCGACTATTCCATATATATTTCTTCATCCAAATCTCCATGAAAAAACGTTGTCTTAACATCAAGCTGCTCAAAATGCGAATCCTCAATAGCAACTAAAGACAATACAACTTGTATAGAAGTCATTTTAACAACAAGAGAAAAAATCTCATCAAAATCAATACCTGGCTTTTGTGCAAATCCTTTCACTACCAATCTGGCCTTATATCTCATCTATTCGTTCTCACCTTCTTTCAATTTGTAGGTCTATCTATTCTTCAGTATCCTCTTATCTGCTGGCAACTCAACCAAATCCCATGTTTGATTCTCTTTCAAGGACTCCATTTCCTCAACCATGCCACGCTCCCACTGATTCTTGGACTCTAGCTGTATTGCTTCTTGAAAACTCTCTAGTTTTTCACCATCAGTTAGCAATAAATAGAATAATGAAGGAGAATATCTAATTGGAGGCTTACTTACCCTTTCTGACCTCTTGATGGGCGTCTGAGACTCATCCACAACACACTGTCCACCCAAATTTTCTGACAGTGACTGACCTCGGTCACTTCCAGGCCTGTAACTAGCCGACGTTGATTCTGCTTGACTGACGTCAGTTCCTGTCCTCCCGACGTCGGTCTCTGTATGATCGACATCAGTTTCTGTTCTGCCGACGCCGGTTCCTGCTTGGCTGACGTCGGTCTCTGTGTTTTCCTTTTTGTGATTAATTTTTCTCACGAGCTCATTTTGGACTATCACCTCATCCAATTCTCCATTGCTCTGCCCAGATTGATTCAGCTTCTTCAGCTGATCACTATACATCACTTTTTCATTGAAAACAACATCACGGCTCCTAATTATCTTGTTAGTTTCTAGATTCTAAAATCTGAATCCAAAATCATCAGAGCCATAGCCAATAAATGTGCACCTCATAGACTTAGCATCCAGCTTCTTTCTATTTTTCTTATCAACGTGCGCAAAGGCTTCACAACCAAAAACTTTGAGAAATGAGAGATCTACCTTTTTATCTATCCATGCCTCTTCTAAAATTTCACCATCCAGAGCTATAGAGGGTCCTCTGTTAATCAGGTACACTGCAGTGTCAACAGCTTCTACCCAAAACTCTAAGGGCAAACCAGCATGCAATCTCTCACACCTTGCACGCTCCATAATTGTTTTGTTCATCCTTTCAACAAATCCATTCTGCTGAGGTATCTTTGGAACCATCCTTTGCCTGTGGATTCCATGCATATAACAATATCAGTTGAACTTATAGCTGCAGAACTCACCACCATTGTCAGATCTCAAGCACTTCAACCTTCTGCCTGTTTCATTCTCAACCATAGCTTTCCAAATCTTAAAATTCTCAAATACATCAGATTTTTTCTTAATACAATAGATCCATACTTTTCTTGTAGCATCATCTATAAACGAAACATAGTACTGTGATCCTCTAATAGAAGCAACCTGAGCCGGTCCCCACACGTCTGTGTGAACAAGATGCAACTTATGCTTCTTATTTGTTGACCCAGTCTTGAGAAAACTCACTCTCTTTTATTTTCCAAAAATACAGTGCTCACAAAAATCCAGATCTATGCTTTTTAAATCTGAAAGCTTACCTTTAGACTTAAGAATTGACATTCCCTTCTCACTCATGTGGCCAAGCCTTGAGTGCCATAATTTTGCATCCACATTTGAAGTAGATAATATAGAAAGAGAATTATTAGTAACACAATTACATAAATAGAGATTACCTACTCTCTTACCTCTGGCCATTACAAGTGCACCCTTGGTCACCTTCCAGGATTCAGGTGTGAGAGTTACTGTACAACCCTCATCCCCTAACTTTTTTGCAGAAATCAAATTCCTCTTCAAGCTAGGAACATGCATAACATCTCTCAACACCCATGTGTTGCCATTCTACATTTTCAGCTACACTTTACTTTTGCCAATAATTTTACAAGGCTCATCATCCCCTAAATACACTATTCCAAAATCTCTGTGGATATAGTCACTAAAATATTCTCTATTAGGGGTAGCATGAAAAGATGCACCAAAATCTAACACCCAAGATTCTATATTATTATGCAAAGAGAATATTAAAGCATCTTGTGCAATACCTGCAACCTTTGCTTCTTCTTTTCCTTCGTGCTGATTGTCCTCCTTAGGCTTTGACCAACAATCTTTGCTTATGTGCCCCATCTTTCCACAATTCCAGCATTGTGGCTTCCTTCCATTTTTGGATTTGGATCTACCTCTCACCTTAGACTTAGACCTTGATCTCTCATTCTTCCTCTTCTCTTTTTGCTTTCCCCTGCTCTCAAAACTTAAAGTGTTTCTTGATGTTTTCTCTGTGCTTTTCCTGTGAATTTCTTCATTCAAGATAACAATAACAACATCCTCTACTTTTAAAATATTTGAAGCAGATGCAGTATTACTAACTACCATTACTAAGCTATGCAAGCTTTTAGGCAAAGAACATAATATTAAAAGAGCTTTAATTTCATTATCAAACACTATATTGACTGAACTTAATTGATTTATAATTCCATGGAAATCATTTAGGTGATTAGATACAGATCCACCTTCTTGCATACACAAATTAAATAACTGCTTCATAAGATATACCTTATTAGAAGCTGAGGGTTTTTCATACAAATTTTTTAAAGTAGTCATTAACTCTACCATTGTTTTTGCTTGTGATAAATTAGATATCACAGTAGATGCCAGACTCAGTCTTATAGACCCTAGAGTCTTTCTATCAATAACTTCTCATCTTTCATCATTCATGTCTGTGGGCTTCTTTGCAATCCCACCTAACGATAAGTATAGATCTTTCTGATACAGATAATTCTCTATCTGCATTCTCTAATGTTGATAATTTTTGCCATTAAACTTCTCCATTCTTAGTTTACTTTCTTTTGTCATTGCTTCTCCCACTCAAACAAAAATTTCTGTAGAAACCCCTGTGAGTAACCTGTAATCAATACACACTACACAGATCTGAACCACCTGTTAGTGAACCTGAGCTCTAATACCACTTATTGGATATCAAGCTCTGAACCTACAACCTGGCTCTGATACCACTTGTTGGGGATCAACCAACAATTTGATTACACTTATGAAAAGAATAAACACGAAATTAAATCAGAATGATAAGTAACTAGAATCAGATAATAGCAAAGAATAAGAGATACAAGAAACTGCCCTGAAAACTTGTATTAAACTCTTTACAGAAGAAATACAATTGAAAAAACTTCTTTATTCCACACCTCTCTCAGATGTACATATCTCTCTCTAGATCTCTTTCCCTCAAGAGCTCTCTCTCTCAAGTACAATCAACTCCAACAACTTGGAATGATTCAACTATACAATTCTGTACTGTTCTTCAACATTCATTCATTAAAATAAGCTAAGAGATATAATCCTACATATAGAATTAGGAAACTTGAGCATGCATTTACAACCAACAGTTATGCCTCTTAAACAAGGGCTCTAAAACAGTCTTACTAATAATAGAGACGTGGACTTAAGACTACAACTTAATCTCATCATGCAAACACTCAGTTCTGTCCACAAAAATAGCTCTCTAGATGCACAGATAACCGACATCAATTCTTACCTGCTTGCCTGTGATCGACGTCAGCCGATCCCTGTCGACGTCGACATCTTCTGAATTGCTCCTGATCGACGTCGATCACTCCTGACCGACGCTGGTGACTGTGTAACTACTGTAACCTTGCAAAGCACTCTTTGGTGAAGCTTTGAGGCTCCACACCTTAACACTTACATATGTGACCAAGCCTACAAACCCACATCTTTGCAACAGAAGGTGAATCGATAATATAAGTAGATAGATAAAAGATACCTACTTTCTTACCATCGTCTAATTCAAGTGCATCCGCTGTGAGAGTTACTGTGCATCTCTCATCACCCAACTTTTTTGAAAAAATTAGGCTCATCTCCAAGACTAGTACCTGCATGACCTCCTTCAACACCCGTGTGTTATTTGTCTACAATTTTAGCTTCACTTCCCCTTTGCCAACCATTTGACAAGGCTCACCAGCTCCTAAATAAATCTCTCCAAAGTCTCCAAAGACATACCCATGAAAAGATGCTCTATTTCAGGCTGCATGAAAAGAGGCAACAAAATCTATAGACCAAGATTCTACTTTATCCAGAGCAACCTGTGAAACAACACCTGTAACATCTGCTTCTACACGCTGATCTTCTATCAACCAACAATCTTCTTTTAACTTCTCTTTCTTTCCATCAATCTGACCATTCGTGCTATTCAATTTTTCCATTCGTAGCTTACTTTCTTCTGCCATTGCTATACTCTCACTCAATCTGAAACCCCTGAGAGTGACATGTAATAAAAAACACTAACCAGATCTAAACCATCTATTAGTCAACCTCGCTCTGAGAACCTCCAACCTCGCTCTGATACCAAGTGTCAGTGGTATCAAGCTATGAGCCAACAACCTTGCTTTGATACCAACTGTTAGGAACCCACGGAAGCACCATTGATTACCAAGCACAAGCAACTTAAATATACAGAATTAACCAGAATGAATAAGTAACTAGAAATATGAAACAACACAAGATATGAGAGACAATACACAATCTTGTATTAAATACTCATTCAAAAAAAATACAATAATGAAGATGCCACACTTCTTTCCACACCTCTAGAGCTCCCACACTTCTAGGGTTCACCTGTAATTTTCTTTCAACAGTTCACTCTCTCAATCACGGTCACAACAATCAACTCCAATACAGAGTTATTGTTCACCTCCACCAGTCAGTAACAATGCTGCCAGTACACCAAGTACACAATCATACTCCAAGTATATCTTCCCTTCTCTTGCTGCCACCTGCAAGTCAACAGACCTTACTTACCATGTATATATCTCTACAATCTGAAGAACCCTTATCTTTGCCTCACCAAGTCCTCATGATTTTTCAGCCAGTACCCCATTGGATCTCCTAGTAGAACTTGCACAACCTGTAACTCTCCCTGATCATACACACTCAGCACCCCTTTAGAACTAGGAGGAGCTACTCTTGCTCTCTCTTCAAGCACAATGGCTTTTTAGCACACTTTTACAATACAGCCCATGAGTTTATTATATAGATCTCATGCATACAATAATTAGACATTCTTAATTACAATAATTAGACTCGCAACTCAATACCAAAAATAGTCTTTACATGCAAACTGCCTATCCAAAAATAGACCAGTCTGGAACCCACATGCAAACTACATGCACACATAGGTTGCCGACATCAGCTCCTTCCTGATCGATGTCGGCTGACTCATAACCGACGTTGGTTTCTTTTGCACTGTGATCTGACTGACGTCGATTGGCCTGACCGACGTCGGTTCCTCTGCAACTTAGCAACCCAACAACCTCCTCCATGTTTGCATCAATGAAGCTTTTAGCTCCACAACCTAATAACATCATCGAGAACACATTGATGAACTTGAGAGAGGTATTACAAATGGCTATTGAGGAGCATATATTGCCACTTTGATAATTATTTCACACAACTTAAAAACTTGTTCCTTTAATTTGGATTTATTAGCCTTCTATTCATCAAGCTTTTAAAAGAGAGTATTGATAAGGGTTTGTTGTCTTGCTTCAGAGCCTCTGTAGTGAATTCTCTAAAAGATACTTTTGTAATTACTAAGTCTTCTTTAGTGATTTCACTTTTATCCTTATCCTATGGTAAAATTGATATTTCTATAAATTTCTGAGTTGAAGGCCCAATTATCAATTTTTATGTCACTCTAGTACTCTTAAGTTTTTTTTCTTTATGATCAAGACTTATCAGAAGCTACAAGTCTATCTCTTCCAAGTTAGTTTCTTCTTTTGATTGAGGAGTTATTTACAATGCCAACTATGAAGATAAATTTGTACCAATGAAAGTGGATGAATATATTATCATTTGCTATTGATTATCTCTCACCATTATCTATTGAGAAGGAACTTCTACATTCGAAATACCTTGAACAACATTGAAAACTATTTGCTCATCTCTCTCTCTTTGTCTCTTTCTCAAGTTTAGTTGTTACCTTTTACTGTGATACCTCCTGAGATGAGATCACTTCTCCAGTAGTTACATGCTTTGGCTTTTTTTGGGTATGAATAAGAGAAATTATGAGTTAATCATCATAAGGAGGTGGAGTAGTAGGTGGAGAAGATGGGAGTGGAGGAGGAACATTTGTCTCCTTTTGAATAG
The DNA here is from genome assembly GCA_037957365.1 of Torreya grandis. Lineage (NCBI taxonomy): Eukaryota > Viridiplantae > Streptophyta > Pinopsida > Cupressales > Taxaceae > Torreya > Torreya grandis. Next base: position 1,691,033 of record JARHVA010003081.1, read on the forward strand.
ATTTCTCAAGAGGTTTGAAGCTAGGAGTCTTTAGAGGTGGCATGAATGTAGATGGATCTACATCTTTTATTGCTAACTGTATTTTTTTCAATGGTAATGAAGATGAAGATGTGAAAGGTGCATTAGAAATAGGAGTGGTATAAGTAAGCATGATAAAATTAGGAGTGGTAGAAGAGACCAGAGGAGATACAAAGGTAACTACTCAAACTAGCTCCTTTTCTTTTATCAGATAGTATGTGTCATCAACATTCTTCTTTAATTTTAACTTCTTGGGCTCTTGACTACTTTATCCTTGCATTGTTTTTCTCTTATAACTTAGCCAAGTTGTGTCATTACTAACTCCTTCATGTAGTAGCCCTTACTAAAAATTCATGTTAAAGTCATAGCAAGAACTACTGAAGTTCTCTCAACAATAGTCTTTATTTGATTCTTCTTGTAGTCAATTTTTGAAAGTGGAGCATTATCTCCTCCCATTGCATGACAAGAATCATAAATTACTTACCCATCATCTTCTCTGTTTTCAAAAATGATAACCAAATCAAATGATTGAATTTGTTGAATAGTCATCCTATTGTTATCTCTTCTTCTTACTTCAAATTCATCTCTGTAATCAATCAAAAAGTCTTCAAGTGCATGGATATGTATCTAAAAAAAAAAACTATGTTTTGTGCTATGACTCTACAATTAAAATTTTCTCTAACCTCAAAATGTGATTGATTGTAGTTATGATACATATTTGTTTGTACATTTTTGACCTTATAAATGTTTGCACAATGATGTGGCCATAACAATAGAAAAAACAATTGAAGAACATTGCATGTAGTGTCTTTTACTATCCTAGTGAGAGAATCATAATACTTAGCATATTCAAAGACAAACTCTAGTAGTTGTGTAGAGCTTGGGAATGTTGCAGCTTGTAAGATTCTACTATTTGTCATTGCTTGCATGGGTGGTGTTTTCATTTTGGCTTTAGACTTTTCTAATAACTCATTTATGAAAACATGTCCCATGATAGTATCACTGATTTCAAATAGTTTTGATGCAATGCAAGACTCAATGGGATATCCCTTGTATTCATACTTCATCTTTGCTTCCTTTGACTTCTCAACTCTCTTTGCTTTTGTTTTCCCTTTCCTACTTGGCCTTGTAACTTCTTCAAGAGAAAGCTTAAAAACTTCTTTAATCAGAGTTTTTTTTCTTATACTCTTAAAATTTGTTATGACTAACACTGAAAAGACTTGGTAAATGCTCTTGAAAACTCAAAAATTGTTCTTGTTAGTTTAGAAAAGGTTGAACAACTGAATTAAGTTGTTGTCTTGAGTAACAATCCTAAGCAAGATTTAGGTATTAGGAGCTTCTTGCAGTAGTAAACATTGAAAACTCTAAGAAACTCATTCTAAGTAGTAAGGTGTTGTAATTTTGAGAAGATCTGGGTATTTTTCAAGTCTTTAGGGTTGAAAATTCTAATTAAATGACAAATATTTACAACTTCAGGCTTCTTTGAGCAAGTTGTCAGGTTTCTTTGGGTAAGTTAATTGGGTTAGAAAATCTGATGAAGAAAAAGTAAGAGATAGTCAAAACTTTAGGTAGTAATCAGTTGTTCAAAATTTGAGCAAGCAATATCCCTTGGGAACTTTGGGTTTCTTAAGACCAATTACTTAGGTTTGGGACTCCAAGTAACAAGTTGTTCAAAATCTGGATAGATGATCTAGGTTAAATGCTAGGGATTTGCATAAAAAATTCAATGTCTTAAGATTTTGTTTAAGATTTTCATATGTCAAGCATTTTTGAAAAATTTACAAGTTTTAAACATCATGTATGCAAAAATGACAAACAATAGCAATCAAAACAAGAAATGACAAAGAAACCTTTCAAAGCGACGCATGAAAATTTAATAGAGTAAAAATGAGATAAACATCCAAAATAGGATCATGAAAACAAAGGATAAATAATCTAAATATCTTGACTACAAATGGGTTATGAATATTTTTCACCAAAATCACTCCAGAAGCTCAAACAGTGTCGCTCAAGATTCGTAGGGGCAATAGCTAGGTTAGAAAACTTGAAAGCCATGTGAAAAATGAGGTGGATTTTCTAATTTTTATATTAACCCATGTATTAATGACAACTAAGTGACACATGTGAGGAAAACCACGTAAACATTTTGAAGATTGTCAGATTTTATGAATTGCTTTTCTTAATTTAGTCTACAAAGTCAAGTAATCCCGCAATCCCAATTTGGTGTAGGCTTATGAATACTTTGGACTTGTGAACCCTTATTGATTTTACTTATAACTTTAATTAAGTGAATCAAATTCTAAATCTTAAGTTATTCTAATTAGTGCTTTACAGGTTTACGAAATTATTTTACTCAACTTTTATGAGAAGTCAAGTCATTTTGTAATTCTGATATAAACTAGATGGTGTAATTGGGGTTTATGAAGATAACTTACTTCACTTTTTAATTAAAGTAACTTTGGGAACCCAAGTTGGCCTAACAATGAATCCAAACACTTAGATTTTTGAAAGTGTAAAATTTTGGGGACACAAGCTGGTTCTGATTGGGAACATTTTTATTTCTATTAGAAAGAATGAAACAAGGATGAGATATTAGTATCTCTAATTTAGAGTCTTTTATACTAGGTACTAAGTCATTTAAAACTCAATCACAAAAAAATTCAAAATAATTAAATAGAAAAAGAAAAATAACTATACAAAATAAAAATTGAGGTTTTATTTATATACATACAGGTGTTACCCTACTGATCAATTTTTGTAAAGCTTCAAGTGTTGTCCATTGTAAGACATTGGTAGTTCAATTCCATCCTAGTAAGCTAGAATGAAGCTATCTTTTCTAGCAACTTTATTTATTATGAAAAGTCTTTTACATAGTGAATCAAATTTTTTGTGCATCCCTTTTGGTTCATTTCACTTATCCCATAACAGAACCAAGTCACCAACTTGAAACTTTTTTTCTTGAGATTTTTTGTCAAAAATATTCTTCACTTTCATATGATGATCAATTAAACAATCATCAACTTGAGTACAAACTTCTTGTAGTTCAGTTAAAAACATAATCCTCTTGTCCAATGAATCTTGATAAGTTACATCTTTAATAGCCTTAAACAATTATACAGTAGGCAACTATATGGTGATGGATATTTCATCATCTGTTCCATATAATAACTAAAATGGTGACATGCCAATGGCTTTATTTGGAGTGATTATGTCAGCCCACAATACATCAAATAGATTCTTGTGCTAGGTACGTTGATTATTATCTACTAGCTTACGAATGATCATCATCAAGTTCTTATTGCTTGATTCATCTTGATCATTCACTTGAGGATAGTAATTTGAAGAGTGAACTAATTCTATTCCATGCAAATAATAGAAATAGGTTAGTTCAATTGAAAAAAAGTTAGCTGCATTATCTGTTACTATCTTGTGAGGAACACCAAACCTCACTACAATGTTTTACTTGATAAAATCACATACAACTTCAGAATTAATGTGCTTGATAGGAATGGTTTCTACCCACTTATTGAATTAATCAGTGGTGGTTAAAACATAACAATGGTCAGCACTTAAAGAGAGATTTCACACGTCAATAAAATATATGCCCCATTGGCAGAATGGTTCATTGATTATGATTGCTTTTAAAGGTAATTTTAGAAACTTTAAACATCCCAAAAAATTCTAACATGCTTGGCATTTTTAAACTCAATCCAAAGTATCTTGGAAGAGTAGGACAATCATACCTTGCTCGTATAATTTTATGTGTTGTAACTCATGTTGAAAAGTGACTTCCACATGATCTATCATGAAATTGTTCTAGTAGTTTCTTTTTTTGTTTTTTGTCCACACAACAAAGGAAAACACCATCAACTCCTCTTTTATATAAACCATTGTCTCAAATCACAAAATCTTTTGACTTTATATTTATGGTCCATTTTTCCTTATGTGTAAAATGAGCTGGACATTCATCATAAGTTAGGAAGAAAGTAATCTTGTTTTATCATTTGTCAACAAGATCAATAAAAAGAACCATGGGAAATGTTTCATCTAATTCATCTTAAAATAAAGAAACCATCATATCTATATCATATGGTTTACTTTATATCATTATTTGGTACAAACCTCTTCCTGTCACTAGCTTTATTGGTTTGATATCAAGATCAAACTCTTGAACCTTAGCTACCTAGGTGCCTCTTAGTAATCCCATCTCTTATTGTGTTAGAATAGATTTGATTGTAATGTTAGGTACATATACTTTAGTGTGTAAAGACACGATATAGTACCTGAAAGCTTTGCCTGCTTTGAATACAACAAATGTATATTTTTTTATCTGTGCATACTTTAGTTCATAACTCTTCAATAGTTGGCTCATGAAAGCTATGGAAGATTCAATATCTTCGTCATTATTTTTTAGAAGTATGGATGACATGGTATGTTCAGAAGAATAACAATAGAGAATGAATTCCATACTAAAATATGGAGAAACTAGCACTAGAGCTTGATTTATGACTACTTTAATCTTTTCAAATGCTTTCTTACCCTCAACATTCAACTTGAATTCTTGCTTCTTTTTCATCATATCTGAAATGTGGTAAGTTAATTATATAAAGTCAAGAATAAACCTTCTAAGGAAGTTAACCTTACTAAACAATGATTATACCCCTTTCTTAGACATAGACATAGGTAGACTTTGAATGGCTTTCACCCTTTCTGGATCAATCTTCATTCCTTCCTTTGAGACAATGTGATAAATAAATTTTCTTTTAGTCACAATGAATATTGATTTCTTGGAATTCAATGAGATCCCATGTTTTCTGCACTAAATGAAAACCTCTTTTAAATCAACCATATGATTACCTCTTTTCTTGGAGAAGACTGTTAAGTCATCAAGATATACAACTATACTCGTGTTTTTTAGATATGTAAATGCCAGATCTATCACTCATTGAAAAACATCTCTAGTATTAACAAGTCCAAAGGGCATTTTTTGATAAGCAAATGTCCTCCATGGTGTTATGAAATCCGTCTTGTATTGATTTCCTTCTGCCACTTTTATATGATTATATCCTAAAAATTCATCTAACATGGACAGTATTTCTGATCCTATAACTACTTATAAGGTATGATCCATGATAGGAACAGATAGTTATCCTTCAAACAAGCTTGATTGAGATTACATAAATAAGCATACAAATGTATTTATCCATTCTTATTTCCTACTTGAACAATGTTAGCTAACCATTCTAAATGATGAATGGGATAAATGATCTTAGCATCAAGTATTTTTTATATTTTAAGAAAGATAGTACCTATGATTGTTGGGTTATGATGGTGAAGATTTTACTTAAAAGGTTCTACCTCTGGCTGAAGTGGGATGTAATGTTGTATTTTTGGCTAAAAGGTCTTAAGGTCTTTGTAGGACTAGGCAAACATATCAATATATTTTCTGAAAAGCTTAATGAATGCTTCTTTTTTATTTTGAGAACAACATTTCACAATGTTGAACATCTTGGGCTCTTCTTCAGCTCCCAACTTAACCTATTGTACCTTTGGAGAACTCTCACCATATTCTTTCTTTTTCTTTAGAAATTGATAATGCTTATAAAAAATTTCTTCTAAAGAAACTAGCCCTTTATAGATTTTATTTCCCTTTAATTGAATCACATCTTCATTATCATCATGTTCAAGGTCAGTACCTTTTATTGTCTAGCGTGGAAGTGAATTACTTCATTCAAAATATAGTTCTTCAAAATTATCTTATTGCTCAAGAAAAACAACTATCTACTTATCATCATTAAAGACCTACCACTGATTAACATTGTCTAGAACTTTTAGATGGAAAACCATCTCTACTCCATAGTCACCTTCTTGAAAAAGTGTAGGCTACTGATTTGGCATGGGCAGAGTTGTAGTAATCATAATATAATCATCTCTAGAGTTATAATCATGAGGAATAAAATTGATTGAAAAGGCTAAAAAATTTAGTGTTGCACTCCAAACTCGATCACGGTGGTGCCTCAACTTATCCTTCTTTACTTTGTATTGGCCATAAATTTACCTTACAATCAACTCATCATCTCCTTATGTTTTTTAAAAGTTTAACTCATTATTTTTCTTGTTCTAGTCCTAAAAACATTTCTTCATACTCTACTGTGTTAATATTTTCAAATATTATCTTGTAAGAATAAGGATATACCTTACCATCTGGTGATATCAATACAACCCCAACACCCAAAACTAGAGAACAATAGCTGCCATCAAATTCTAGCATCTATATTTTATTTTCTTCTTCTTGTGTCTTTGGTTTTTGCATGTCCTTTCCCAATTCAAGGTAATAGACTCCATGATCTAATTTTTCAAAAAGAATATGTGATCTTGGATCATCTGACTTGGAAACTATATACTTGGATTTATTCTCAGGCTCAAGTTTTTAATTTACACTTTTTATTAGAATATGAGCATAAGATCAATCCATCTTGAATTTCCCTTGAGATCTTTGTAGAAGTTTCTACTCAATACCATCCTGTATGAAATAGGAATGTCTACTACGAGAATTGTCATTTTAAACCTCTTATCTGGAAAAGTTGCTAGAACAACTCGAGCATCTTTGATTTGTCCAATCAAGGGAATCTATATTTCCATTGAGTAACATCTCTCTATTGGCTTAGTCAGAGTGAGGCCAAGGGTATAAACTACTTTAGTTGGCATGATGTTATTAGAGGATCCAAAATCTAGGATACAATTGCTCAACTTAAACCTGTTGATTAAGAGAGATACATAGAATGGCTTTATTCTTTCAGATGTGGAAATAGATGTGGGAGTAGTTATAACATTATTTTTGAAAGAGACCTTTTTGAGAGCAGGAAAGATAATTTTTGAAGAATTAGTTGTATTATTTGATCCTTTACTTTGAACATACGTAACTAGTCTATTTAGTTGATCTGGATAGTACCTCAAGTATTCAGCTTCTGACATTTGAATGTTAGTTTTCTTGATGTGGTCAATAATGTCAAAAAATGGGATGGACATAGATAAAGTAAGATTAGATTTATAAGTATGAGTGACTAACTTATGAGGTTGAGAAGAAAAGGATGTTGCATATTTATCTTTTGGACAAAGAGAAGCAAGTAAAGAATTACCTCTTTTGAGAATGCTAACATCTGAACTAAAAATTTATTTATCTTTCTCTTATTCCTTAGAATATTTTTCACCATCTTGTTGAATTTGTGATCTTGTAAATACTACAAAAGAGTGACTATGATCTTCATCAAGCATTTCTTCAAAATCACTTTCTAATTGATATTCAAGGTAGCCTATATTGGAGTCAGCAATATTATCTATAAAATCATCCTCGTCAATAAAGCTTTGATCAAGTTTAGTAGCCATATGATTTTCTTCATTCATTTCAACATGGTTTTTTAGAGCATATTTAATTGCCAATCTTTGTAGAGGTCTAAAAATATGATTTTGGTTCTTATTATTGAAATTATGTGTAGGTGCATTCCTAATAAGAGTAGAATGAACACTACTGGCCATTTTTAGTCCACATATAAAGCTCTTGCATGGTTTGATGAGGTAGTGGATCAAAGGTGTAGAAATGGATCCAAAATTTGCAAATAGAGAGGGTCCAAACAAGGTTTTCTAAGGATCCAACAATAGTGTTCAAGGATAAGCCTGCAAGTCAAAAAGCTAAGTTCATAGTCTCTTTTTTGGTTAAGTCTTTCTTGTTCATTCTTTCAGAATTTGTATGGGACTAAGTGTTTCTCTTCTCTTAGGAATTTTGTTTCTGACTAAGTGTTGGAATTATTTCAGACAATTTATCTGAAAGAAAGGTTCCAAAGACTCTTTTCTTGGGGAGAGTATTTTTTGAAGTCCCAAAGGGTATCTTGCATTATACTGAAGGGACTTTTCAAACAAGCAAGAAGTCGAAGGCATTTTCAAATTCCAACGGTCCATTCAAAAAATATGAAGGGTATTTTCCCTTCGCAAAGTGACAAACACTTTTCTCAAAAGACCATTTCAAAGGATCCGAAAGGAACTTTTTGAGAATTCTGAAGGGTATTTTCAAATCAAAATGAGCTTTTCAAGAATTTTGAAGGGTCCATTTCATTTAATCTGAAAGATCCTTGGCAAACAATCCGAAGACATGATTTATTTCTCAAACAAATTATCTACAAGAAGGGTTTAAGCAAATTGTTCAAAGAAAATAGCTAAAACAATTTGTCTGAAGAAATTGATGATGGTTCCATAAACGTCAAAATTTGAACCCCTACAAGTAGTCATTGGCATTTAAAAATATCAAAAGAAGCTACACAATATATAGACTTGTATCGACATAAATGGATACAAGAAAACCAATGTCTTTAAACTGGTTTTCTATCTATAGAAAATATTTGGCTCGGGTTTCAAATTAGGAGATGGTGTATATAATTAATGGAGAGGCTCTCATCCTTTGACATGGCCATCATATCTGACAAATAGTTGTTCAATTCAAAGGTAGCATGACTCAGTCTAGATTCAAAGTTATGGAGATTTTATCTTTATACGTGTGTTGGGTGAATATTTTGTCAATCAACATACTAATAAACAAAATAGGTCTAATCAACCACAATAAGAAGATTGGTCAGCCAGTTGTGTAGGTTTACCACATCGACAGGGGACTAATCTCTCTTCTCATCAAGGGGAGGCTCCTTATAGATACATAGGAGCTATATACAATATAAATAAGTAGAAAATAACACATGGGGGTAGAATAAACCATCCATCTCTCTTTTTTTAGAGATGATGCTCAAAAGCAAAGGAGAAAATCTTGGTGGAAACACTGAAGGCACTTCTCTTATTTCAAAAGTGTTCTTGCAAGAAACAATAGGATTTTCTTTCAGGTAGTGAAAGTAACTAGTGACAAAGAGTGCAATAACCAGCAGGATGAAACAGAACACAAAGTTTCCACCTCAACTGCCCAAAGAGTATAACACAAAGGACAATGGAGGCACAAAGTCATCCCAGAATCCTCAACACAGAAAGAAAGAAAAAATACACGCTGAAAACAATTGTGAAAGCACAAAGTCTTCTCATAGTTGTTTTTAGGACACCTCCCTTTTTACCTTCACTAATTCTGCTTGTCAAATTAAATAAATAAGAATGCTTTTAGGAAACAGACATAAGAACAATTTCCTAAAGTAGCACAAGCCAAAACAACACAAAGTTTGCAAACAACTTGCTTTATCATTCAAATAAAATGAAATGAAATTACAATTTGAGCTCAAAGTCTCAGTCTTCTTTCAAAATGGGTAGAGTTTCACTCTTGTAAAATGAAAAATTCCCCTTTACAAATGAGAGATATTACAATATTATAGCAACTACGCAAGGATTGACACTTTTTTCCATGGGATGGTCCATGCTGTAGTCAACGTCTTCAATGCGCCTTCAGTCCTGTCTGGAGAGACCATGCTGAGAATAATGCACTACCATAACTATGGCATGTCCCTTCATCTAATATGTCTCTTCCTTGGTATGGACCGTCTGGTCCTTTTCCAATTTGTCTTTATTTCATGGAAGAAAAATAGGCTGCATCCTTGGTTTGGTGTGCTCAAAAGTATACTCAATCCACTATTTCACCTACTAGAAATAACTCTTTCAAAGAAATTTTTGGTTCTTTGCATTGATCTTCTCTTCCCTGTAGCAATTTGAGTCTTCGAGCTCTTTTTTTAGTCAGTTGCTTGATTCTTCCTTTAAATTCCATGCTTTATTTGAATTTCCATGGATATCCCTTTAAATTTGATGTCCACAGGACCGTCAATGGTTTCCAGCTACTTGAACCATGTTGAACCTTGAACCCGTTGAACCATTGAAAGTTCATCAGTTCATTGGTCCATTTTGTCTCTTTTGTTCTATCACTTCTTGGTTCAATCACTTCTTCACTCCTTGGTTGAACCATCTGTTGAACCACTTGTTTGCTACTTTTTCCCTGACTGAGGCCGCCTTTGAATTTTTGACCCTATGAACCATTAAACTTTGAACTCTTTCAGTTCAAGGTTCAATCGGATCATTGGTTCATTCTGTGTCTCACTCAATCACTACTTCCTTTATATTTCTAAGCTCTGGTTGAACCTTTGAACCTATGAACTCGTTGACCTTTTTGGTTCAACGGTTCAATGGTTCAATCAGTTCATTCAGTTAATCCTTTGAAGCCCTTTTTGTCTAAGTCTTTGAAGGTTATTTTCTACGTCTTTATTCAGCCTTTGGAATGTCCCGAAGGGAAGGTGTCCCTTCGATTTTTTAAAACGATCCTTTCTCTGTCATCAAGTGCCCCCCATAAGGGTACTTATCCTTCAAGATGTTCGGGCTAACTTCAGGCTTCGACTTCCCCGGTGGGCTTTTGGCTTTTGGGCTTTTTTTGTTGGGAAAAAAGCTTGAAAGAATTTCTTTGGACAAAAAGTCCGAAGGAAAGTTCATGTTACTTAACCATTCATTCTTTTCCATTTCTTCGGACTTTTTCTCTGAGTGAATTTCTTCAGACAAAAAGTTCGAAGGCATTTTGCCTTAAACATTTTTTTGAGGAAAATATTACTGAAAGAATTCTTTTGGCCTCTTGCACTTAGCCATTTTCCTAAGGGATTTCCAATTTTTGTCCGCTTTTATTCACTGCCCTTCATAAGGGCACTTGTTCCTTTGGCTTTGGGGCAGCCCCTTGAACCTACCAATTGAACCAACCGATTGAACCAACTTTGGTTCAACAGTTCAATGGTTTAATTGATTAATTATTTTGTTGGGGGATCAATCCAACAATAGATTACAATTGTGAAAGCAATAAATGTGGAATTAAGTCAGATTGACAAGTAATTAGAATGATAATAGCAAGAACAAGAGATACAAGAAAACACTCTGAAAACTTGTATTAACAAAACTCTTTACAAAAGGAATACAATTGAAGAAAACTTCTTTCTTTCACACCTCTCTTAGATGTATAGATCTCTCACTAGATCTCTATTCCTCAAGAGCTCTCTCTCTCAAGAACAATTAACTCCAACAAGCCTAGATTGATTCAATTCTATACTGTTCTTCTCACACAATGAATTACAATAATTCACCCAACTACAATAATCTACTACAAACTACAATAAGCTAGAAAAATCTAATTCTACATATAGAATTAGGAGACTTGAGCATGTACACCCAACAAGCAGTTAAGCCACTTGAACAAGGGCTCTAAAAATAGTAATGCCAATAATAGAGACGCGAGCTTGAGACTTCAACTCAAACTTATCATGCAAACACTTGCTTCTGTCCACGGAAATAGCTTTCTGGACACGCAGGTAACCGACGTCGGTTCCTGCTGCTTGTCTGTGACCGCCGTCGGCCGACTCTCTGCCGACGTCGGTGCCTCTGTAACTGCCTGAGACTGACGTCGGTCGCTCCTGACCGATGCCGGTGTCTGTGTAGACTCGAACCTGATAATGAATGCTCCTTGGTGAAGTTTTTAGCTCCACACCCTAACAATCTCCCACTTGGAGATAAATAACTGCACCAGTACCTGTACAACAACATCTTCTAGCTCTTCCATCTTCAACTCAATCATGAAGACCAACAGAAGTTGAATGAAGATTCAACTTCTCCTTTGTAACCAGCTTGGTTAACATATCAGCAGGATTCCTATCTGTATGGATCTTCTCCAGCTTCAACTCACCATCTTCCAATACCTGTCATATGAAGTGATACCTTAGCTGTATGTGCTTTGTTCTTGAATGAAAGGCTAAATTCTTAGCCAAATGAATTGCACTCTGACTGTCACTATACAATCTACAACTCTCATGCTCCCTACCAAGCTCATCCATGAACCGTGTCATCCATATCATCTCCTTGCTAGCTTCTGTGGCTACAATATACTCTGCTTCTGTAGTTGACAAGGCAACAACCTTCTGCAACTTAGATATCCAGCTAACCGCCGTTCCACCTACAGTGAAAACATAACCTGTAGTGCTCCTCCTACCATCTAAATCACCTGCCATATCTGAATCTACATAACCATGTAGAGAAGTATCTGAACCTCCATAGCATAAGTGCCTACTGCTGGTTCCTCTCAGATATCTAAGGATCCACTGAACTGCTTTCCAATGTTCCTTACCTGGATTGGCCATATACTCACTTACAACTCCCACTGCTTGGGCAATATCCGATCTAGTACACACCATTGCATACATCAAACTTCCTACTGCGGAAGAATATGGAACCTTACTCATGTACTCTACCTCATCATATGAATTAGGACATTGTTTTTTACTCAACTTAAAATGTCCAGCCAAAGGTGTGCTTACCGGTTTAGCATCCTGCATATTGAACCGTTTTAACACCTTGTCCACATAATCTTCTTGAGACAATATCAACTTGTGATTTTTCCTGTCTCTCTTAATGCTCATGCCAAGGATTTTCTTTGTTGCTCCCAGATTCTTCATAGCAAACATTTGAGCTAATTTTACCTTAAGCTCAGAGATATCCTGCATGTGAGATCCTGCAACCAGCATATCATCTACATACAACAATAGAATAATATATCTACCATTATCAAATCTCTTGAAATACACATAATGATCTGATTGACACCTACTGTAGCTATGCTCAGTCATAAACCTGTCAAATTTTAAATACCATTGCCTAGGAGCTTGCTTGAGGCCATACAAGCTTTTCTTCAACCTGCACACAAACTTCTCCTTACCCTTGACCTCGAATCCTTCTAGCTGTTCCATATAGATTTCCTCATCCAAATCTCCATGAAGAAATGCTGTCTTAACATCTAGCTGCTCAAGATGCAAATCCTCAAAAGTAACTAAAGACAATACAACCCTTATTGAAGTCATTTTAACAACAGGAGAAAAAATCTCACCAAAGTCAATACCTGGCTTTTGTGCAAATCTTTTTACCACTAATCTGGCCTTATATCTCATCTGTCCATTCTCACCTTCTTTCAACCTATAGGTCTATCTGTTCTTTAGTGTTCTCTTACCAGCTGGCAATTCAACCAAATCTCATGTTTGGTTCTCTCTTAAGGACTCCAACTCCTCAACCATGCCACGCTCCCACTGACTCTTAGAATCCACCTGTATTGCTTCTTCAAAACTCTCTGGTTCTCCACCATCAGTTAGCAATAGATAAAATAAAGAAGGAGAATATCTAATTGGAGGCTTACTCACCCTTTCTGACCTCCTGATGGGTGTCTGAGACTCATCTACAACACGCTGTCCACCCAAATTCTCTGACAGTGACCGACCTCGGTCACTTTCAGACCTGTTACTGGCTGACGTCGGTTCTTCTTGACCGACCTCGGTACCTGTACGGCTGACGTCGGTCTCTGTATGGCCGACGCTGGTTTCTATCCTGCCTACGCTAGTTCCTAACCTGCCGACGTCGGTCTCTGTGTTTTCCTGCAAGTGATTATTTCTTTTTCCCGCGAGCTCATCTTGGACTTTCATCTCATCCAATTCACCATTGCTCTGCTCAGATGGATTCAACTTCCTTAGCTGATCACAATACATCACTCTTTCGTTGAAAACAACATCACGGCTCCTGATTACGTTGTTAGTTTCTAGATTCCACAATCTGTAACCAAAATTATCTGAGCCATAGCCAATAAACGTGCATCTCATAGACTTAGCATCAAGCTTCTTTCTATTTTTCTTATCTATATGCACAAAAGCTTCACAACCAAAAACTTTGAGATATGATAGATCAACCTTTTTACCTATCCATGCCTCTTCTGGAATACCACCATCCAGAGCTATAGAGGGTCCTCTGTTAATTAGGTATACTGCAGTGTCAACAGCTTGTGCCCAAAACTGTAAGGGCAAACCGGCATGCAATCTCATACATCTTGCACGCTCCATTATTGTCCTGTTCATCCTTTCAGCAATACCATTCTGCTAAGGTGTCCTTGGAACCGTCCTTTACCTACGGATTCCATGCATGTAACAATAATCTCTGAACTTATGATTGCAGAACTCACCACGATTGTCTGATCTCAGGCACTTTAATCTTTTACCTGTTTCATTCTCAACCATAGCTTTCCAAACTTTAAAAGTCTCAAATACATCAGATTTCTTTCTAATACAGTAGATCCATACCTTCTTTGTAGCATCATCTATGAAAGATACATAGTACTGTGATCCTCCAATGAAAGCAACCTGAGCTGGTCCCCACACATCTGTGTGAACAAGCTCCAACTTATGCCTCTTCTTAGTAGACCTTGTCTTGAGAAAACTAACCCTTTTCTATTTTTCAAATACACAGTGCTCACAAAACTCTAGATCTATGCCTTTTAAATCTGAAAGCATACCTTTAAACTTAAGAATTGACATCCCCTTCTCACTCATGTGGCCAAGCCTTGAGTGCCACAATTTAGCATCTACATCTGAAGTAGATAATACAGAAGGAGATTTGTTAGTAACACAATTACACAAATAGAGAGTACCTTCTCTCTTACCTCTGGCCATAATAAGTGCACCCTTGGTCACCTTCCAAGATTCTGCTGTGAGAGTTACTGTACAACCCTCATCCCCTAACTTTTCTGCAGAAATCAAATTTCTCTTCAAGCTAGGAACATGCATCACATCCCTCAACACCCATGTGTTGGTATTCTACATCTTTAGTTGCACTTTACCTTTGCCAGTTATTTTACAGGGCTCATCATCCCCTAGATACACTATTCCAAAATCTCCATGGATATAGTCACTAAAATATTCTCTGTTAGGGGTAGCATGAAAAGATGCACCAGAATCTAATACCCAAGATTTTATATTATTATGCAGAGAGAAAATTAAAGCATCCTGTGCAATACCTGCAATCTTGGCTTCTTCCTTTCCTTCGTGCTGATTGTCTTCCTTGGGTTTTGACCAACAATCTCTGCTTATGTGCCCCATCTTTTCACAATTCTAGCATTGTGGCTTCCTGCCATTTCTGGATTTAGATCTGCCTTTCCCCTTTGATTTGGATCTTGATCTACCTTTCTTGCTCTTCTCTTTCTGCCTTCCCCTGCTCTCAAAACTTAAAGCGTTTCCAGATGCCTCTTCTGTGCTTTTTCTGTGTATTTTTTCATTCAAGATAACACTAACAACATCCTCTACTTTCAAAATATTTGATGCAGATGCAGTATTACTTACTGCCATTACTAAGCCATGCCAGCTTTCAGGCAAAGAACATAATATCAAAAGAGCTTTTATTTCATCATCAAACACTATATTCACTGAACTTAATTGATTCACAATTCCATTGAAATCATTCAGATGAGTAGAAACAGATTCACCTTCATTCATATGCAAATTAAATAACTACTTCATAAGATATACCTTATTGGAAGCTGAGGGTTTTTCATACAAATTTGCTAATGTAGTCATCAACTCTACCGTAGACTTTGCCTGTGATAAATTAGATATCACAGTGGATGCTAGACTCAGTCTTATAGACCCCAGAGCCTTTCTGTCAAGAACTTCCCATTCTTCATCCTCCACGTCTTTGGGCTTCTTTGCAACCCCACCTAATGGTAAGTAGAGATCTTTCTGATACAGATAATCCTCTATCTACATTCTCCAGTGTTGGTAATTTTTGCCATTGAACTTTTTCATTCTCAATTTACTTTCATCTGCCATTGCTTCTCCCACTCAAATAGAAATCCCTGCAGAAACCTCTGTGAGAACCTGTAATCAATACACACTTCACAGATCTGAACCACCTATTAGTGAACCTAAACTTTGATACCAATTATTGGATATCAAGCTCTGAACCTGCAACCAAGGCTCTGATACCACTTGTTGGGGGATCAATCCAACAATAGATTACAATTGTGAAAGCAATAAACGCGAAATTAAGTCAGATTGACAAGTAATTAGAATGATAATAGCAAGAATAAGAGATACAAAAAAACACCCTGAAAACTTGTATTAACAAAACTCTTTACAAAAGGAATACAATTGAAGAAAGCTTCTTTCTTCCACACCTCTCCTAGATGTATAGATCTCTCAGTAGATCTCTATTCCTCAAGAGCTCTCTCTCTCAACAACAATCAACTCCAACAAGCTTGGATTGATTCAATTCTGTACTGTTCTTCTCACACAATGAATTACAATAATTCACCCAACTACAATAATCTACTACAAACTACAATAAGCTAGGAAAATCTAATTCTACATATAAAATTAGGAGACTTGAGCATGTACACCCAACAAGCAGTTAAGCCACTTGAACAAGGGCTCTAAAAATAGTAATGCCAATAATAGAGACGCGAGCTTGAGACTTCAACTCAAACTTATCATGCAAACACTCGCTTCTGTCCACGAAAATAGCTTTCTGGACACGCAGATAACCGACGTCGGTTCCTGTTGCTTGTTTGTGACCACCGTCGGCCGACTCTCTACCGACGTCGGTGCCTCTGTAACTGCCTGAGACTGACGTCGGTCGCTCCTGACCGACGTCGATGTCTATGTAGACCCAAACCTGATAATGAATGCTCCTTAGTGAAGTTTTTAGCTCCACGCCCTAACATATTTATTATTTGGCTAAGTGTTAAACCCATTTCTTTCTTATAGAGTCTGTAGAAACCAACCTTGAGAGTCTGTAGAAACCATCTGTGAAGTTCGTAGTTCCAAGCCTGCAGAGTCTATAGATTCAAGCTTGCATAATCTGTAGATTTCTGAAAAAGCTTTGAAAAATGAAAAACCTGGACGCTCAAAACAATTTTTGAAAAGGGGAGGGAGGATTTTGGTCAGTGCAGGGCCAAAATAGTCCGTAGGTTGTCCCAAAAATGAGTGGCATTTTTCGAGAACAATAGTTGGCTCCATTTGGGGAACTACCTTCAGTTGAAAACTTGAAACATAACTGAGGGGAGTAGAAACCAGAATCTCCAGTGCCTTGAAGTGTGCCATTGGGCTATGGAGTCACGCTACCCAAGAAAAAAGGCTCCAAAAACAAAAACAAAAGAATAAAACAGAAATAAAAGACTATACAAATATACATATGTATAGGGGAACTCATCCGATACTTCAAGAGTTGAACTGCTTCAGATGTTGTCCATTGTGAGGTAGAGAAAAGAGAGTGCTATCTTGATACTTCAACAGGAAACTATTTTTACCATTGAGCTAATGAATAGTAAAAGGGCCCCTCCACAAGGAATCAAACTTTTCGTGCATCCCCTTTGGTTCTCTCCTCTTGTCCCACAATAGGACTTGATCTCCAATTTGAAAATCATGATTTTTTGCTTTCTGGTCGAAGAGCTTCTTCACCCGACTTTGATGGGTTGCAATTCGGTCCACCACTACAGTTCTCTGCTCATTCAACTTAGTAAGGCACATGATCTTCTTATCAAGTGAGCTCTCATACGTTTGATCCTCAATCACCTTAGCCAATTTCAATCCTGGTAATTCCAAGGTGATTGTTATCTCAGCATTAACACCATAAACAAGTTGGAAGGGAGACATACCAATTGCTCTCTTGAGTGTAATTCTGTCTTCCCATAGAGCATCAACCAATGCCTTATGCCAAGTCTTTTGGTTGTCATCCACCAGCTTTTTGATGATAGTCACCAAGTTTTTATTGCTTGATTCAGCCTGTCCATTCCCTTGTGGAAAGTAATCAGAAGAGTGGGAGAATGTGATTCTATAGTGGAAATAGAATTGAGTAATCTCCTGGAAAGTGAAACAGGCTGCATTGTCAGTGACAATTTTGATTGGGACCCCAAACCTGGACATGATGTTTTCTTTGAGGAAATTGCATACTACTTTTGAAGTAGCATGTTTGGTTGGAACTGCTTCCACCTATTTGGTGAAGTAGTCTGTTGCTGTGAGGACATAGTCATGTCTAACACTTGATGATGGGTTTATAGCTCCAATAAAATCAATTCCCCACTGCTGGAATGGCTCTTCTATAATCATTGGTTCAAGGGTGTAGGGCAACTAACTTGGGCCTTCTAACAAACTGCTGGCACAGTTCACATCCCTTGATCCACTTGTATGCATCTTGAAAGAGAGTTGGCCAATAGTACCTGGCTCGTAGGATCTTATGGGTAGTCACAGGGGCAAAAAAATGTCCTCCACAGGTTGAATTGTGGAAGGACTTTAGAAGTCAACTTTGTTACTCCTTATCCACACAGTGAAAGAACATTCCATCAAGGCTCCTCTTGTATAGGCTATTGTCCCAGAGGACAAAATTAATAGCTTTCAGCTTGATGGTTCTACTTTTTTTATAAGATAGGTGAGCAAGACACTCACCATAAGTAAGGAAATGAGAAATACTTAAATACCACTCATTCATGGTGGAGACAAAGAGGACTGTTGGTGTGTCATCCACTTCTGATTTTTCATGCTCTATTCCTCTTGGCTTGTTATCAGCAATTAGTTGGCATAGCCCCTTTTCATGCACCAGCTTTTTTGGCTTAATGATCAGATCAAAATCCTAGATCTTTATACCCAATTGCCTCTTTTCATTCCAAACTCCTGTTGAGTCAGTATAGATTTCATTATGGTGTCTAGGGACCAAGGCAATAACTCAAGAATTGAGGATGTAGAAATGAAAATGTTTTATAGCCTTCACCACTACATAAGCATGCTTCTCCATATTTGAGTACTTTAGCTCATGAGCTTTGAGAGGATAGCTCATGAAGGAAATGGGAGATTCCATACCTCCTTTATTTTGTTTAACCATAATTGCTGAAAGCGTATGTTATAAAGCATAGCTGTAAATGGTGAACTCTTTGCTATAGTCTGGACAAGCTAGAATTGGAGCATGAGAAATGGCAACCTTGATATCCTCAAATACTGAATTGCCTTCTTTAGTCCAGTTGAAGGTGGCATTTCCCTTCATCATGTTTACAATGTGCCTAGTCTTCTTGGCAAACTCAAGGATGAGCCTCCGTAAGAAATTCGCCTTTCCAAAGAAAGAGTGAACAACAGTCTTGCTTGTGGGCAAGGAAAGTTATTGGATAGAATTGAATCTATCTGAGTCAATCTTTATACCTCCTTTGGACATAATGTGTCGGAGAAGTTTCCCCTCTGTTACTCTGAAAACTGACTTCTTAGGGTTTAAGGAAATGCCATTCTGGCGGCAGCATTCTATCACTTGCTGCAAATGGTTCACATGATCTAGGTGATGCTTAGAGAAGACAGTCAAGTCATCAATATAAAATATGATGAACTTACCCATCTCATCCTTGAAGGCAAGGTCCATTGCTCTTTAGAAGGTAGCGCCAACATTTATCAAGCCAAAAGGCATTCTTCTATATGTAAATGTGCCCTAAGGTGTGGTGAAAGTAGTCTTATGCTGGTCTGCTTCACCAACTTTGACCTGGTTATATCTTGAGAAGCCATCTAACATTGATAACATCTCTAAGCCCGTCACTATTTGCAACACTTGATCCATGATTGGCAAAAGATAATTATCCTTCAAAGATGCCTGATTCAAATTTCTAAAATCCACATAAAGGCAAATTTCACCATTCTTCTTTCTTACATGCACTATATTGGCAATCCATGTGGAATGATGGATTGGGAATATTATCCTAGAATTAAGCATTTTTTGTATCTCAGATAAAATAGTACCTGATATTTTTGGATTATAATGCCTAGACTTTTGCCTGTAAGGTGTTGAATCAGCCTTGAGAGAAATGTTGTGTCAAATTTCATCAAGTCAGAGTGATTTCAAGTCATCATAAGAGTACGCTAGGACATCCATGTATTCATTGAGCAAAGAGGTGAACTTGAAACACTCTTTAAGAATAAAACATTTCCCAATGTTCACCATCTTGGGGTCTTCCTTGGTTCCCAAATTTACTTTATCAAACTCCTGAGAGGAGCTCAAATCCATTTGCTGCTATTTGATGAATCTATCATGCTTATCAAATAACTTTTCAAGGGAAACCAGGCCTTTGGGAATCTTATTCCCTTTCAGTTGCAAGAACTCCTCACCTATGCTTGAACTTGATTCAGGAGTTGGTTTAGGCTTTTGAGGTTCATTGCCTTCAAAATGCAACCATTCAAAGCTGTCCTTTTATTCCAAGAAGGCAATGATTTGATTATCATTATTAAATACCTGCCAATGACTGGTATTATCAGGTACACTTGGCTAAAAGGTCAGCTCAATCGTGTACTTGTCTCCTTTGAAATCTAGGTGAGAGACTAAGAGAGTAGCTGAAACAACCAGTGCATCAGCCTATTCATTGAATTCTCTAGGAACTGCAGAGATGCTGAAAGCATCAAAGTCTTCAAGCTTGTCCCAGACTAGATTACAGTAATGATGCAATCTTTCATTCTTGGTTTGATACAAGTTCCTCACTTGACAAACCACTAGTTCAGCATCTCCTTTAGCATGAAGGAGCTTGATGCCTTTGTCTCGAGCAGCCCTCAATCCAAGCAACAAAGACTCATATTCAGCTGTGTTATTCATGTTACTAAATTGTAATTTATAAGATGAAGGAAAAATGTCTCCTTGAGGAGATATTAACACAACTCTGACTCCTGAACCAGTAGAGGAGCAACTACCATCAAATTCAAGAATCCATATGTCATTTGATACTGATTTTTTTTTGGATTCTTCTTCATTCAAGGGTGGAGATACTTCCACACTTGCCTTGTGCTTAGCCAATTCCTCTGCTATTCTAGCTAAATGCATTTCCAGGCTGTCATCTGTAGGAGCTTCATCAGATGTCTCATGAATTCCATCTATGTATAGAAAGTAGTTACCCATGCCTAAAGACTCAAACATAATTTGAGCTTCAGGTGCTGAGGTCTGGGTAACCACATATTTTGCTTCCTTCTCAAGGAGCAGCCTCTTCATAACACCTTTGACTGGAATCCTCACCTCTGATAAATCTATGCTCAATTCACCACCAACATCCCTATAGAAATTCCACCCGAGAAGGATGCCATATGATGTTGGGACATCTGCTACCAAGATAGTCATCTTAATTCTTTTGTCTGAAAAGGCAACAAACGCAAATTAGGCATCTTTAATTTGTCCCAACAAAGGCACTTGCTTGTTTTCCATGGAGAAGCATCTACCAAAAGTTTTGGTCAATGTGAGGTCAAGGGATTCGCCACTTTAGCGAGTATGATATTGTCTAAAGCTCTACAATCAATGATGCAATTATTCAGCTGATGTCTTTTTATCAACAATGAGACATAAAAAGGTTCAGTCCTACCAGGAGTAGCAGGGGGAGCAATGACAAGGTTGTTCCTGGTGGGTGCATTCTTGGCAAGATCATGTGTCTCTTTGGGAATTACTTATTTAACATGAATGTTCTAGTTTTTAACACATTAAACTAGTCTGTCTAATTACTCAAGATGGGACTGCAAAAATTCAAATTCAGACATTTGAATTTTGCTTTTCTTTATATGGTTAATAATATCAAATGTCTGGAATGACCTTACTCACCAGCTAGGAGTAGAGGATGGGAGTTCATCCTTTTGATTTTTGAAAGGGGGAGGATTGGACTATGGATTTGAAGTAGAAGGCGTATGGGAATTTGAGGTACTTACCTTTCTCGAAATCATCAGGTCCTTTGGATGGAAAGGAAGAGGGGATCCCCACTTAGCAATTGAAACTACTGGTTGAGGTTGCTCCTCTACTTTCTCCTTATCAGCTTGTTGAGCTGATTGATTCTTAGACTGGGTGAATACAATATATGACCCCTCAACTGCATTGCCTTCACTTTTGGGTTCATCTTGATAGTTTAGGAAACCAATATGGGAGTCACCAACTAATTCTTCTTCTTCCTCAGTGAAGAGATTAGCGTCATCTTCAAGTTTCAACTCAGGCTAGAATGAGAAATCTGATTCAGCTTCAAGATATCCAACTACTGAGTTTTTTGGAGGCACTTCAAGGGTGAGGTTCCTCTGTGGAGGAGGAAGGCAATTTTGTTGTCCCTAATTCCTAGAATAATTCAGTATTGCCTTGGTACGCTTGATTCTAAAATGTCCTCCTGGGCATATCTCTATATGCAGGAGTAGATGACATCCCTTGCGCCATTTGCTTTCTGAAAGCTAGCATTTTATTTTCTAGCTTTTGTACCATCAGTCAGTGGTGATTGTAGGTGAATACTCAAAAGATGAAGATGATTTACCTTTATTAGGGTCTCTCCTTATCTTTCTTGCTAAGATAAGGTCATCTTTACCTTAGTAGCCAAGTCCTGAGTAGTAGTGCGGTCTATGTTTCTGGCCCATCTCAGCAAGAAACTCACTTCAGGTAGCTATGAGTTGATGAAGAAACACTTGAGATTTTGAGGTGTTGGCTGGGCGACCATGGGAATCCTATGCCTCAGCTTATCAAACCTGGCAATGAAATCCCTCATAAGTTCATGGGGCTCCTTCTTCATCTATGTGAGTTGGGCTAGTAAGGCATGCGCATCTTCTACGGGCTTGAACCTTGCTTCAAAATTGTCTTTCAGAGTGTTCCAATCAGTCATTGATCTAGCCTGTAGGTGGTAGAACCAGTCTATAGCAACACCTTGTAGTGTCTCCATGAATAGCTTGACCGTTATGTCTTCAAATTCCACCCCTATTACACTACAGGCTATGCTGAAAGCTGTAATGTGTTCATCAGGGTGAACTTTCTCATCACCAAAGAACTTAGGGAAATTCTTCTTTGAACTGCGTGGAAGCTCATGCAGAGGTGGAGTTAAATTCAGTGGATTGAAAGAGTTACCCCAGGGGCCTTGAGCCATGATTTGATTATGTAAAAGTGGGATCACTAATCTAGGTGGAGTGTGGATAGGCAAAGCTTGGCTAGCAGTAGAAAAAGAAGCTTTGCCTTGTGTTGGTGGCTTGGTAGGGCTAGGAGGTAGACTCCTAGTTCATCTAAGGTGAGGTTGTGGAGGCAATAACTCAAAATTACTCTGCTACACCAACTCAAAAGTAGGGTCAACAACACCTTGGGATTTTTGGCCTCTGGTATAACATGCAGTTGCCAGATTGCAGAACAAAAAATGGAAAAGAGCAGGATCTGCTTCAGCTTGAAGTTTGAGACTTCAAACTACATGCTCTTCCCCAGCAGAGTCACCAAAAACTATTGGGTGAATATTTTGTCAATCAACATACTGATAAAAAAAATAGGTTTGATCAACCATAGTAGGAAGATTGGTTAGCCAGTTGTGTAGGTTTACCACATCAACAGGGGACTAATCTCTCCTCTCATCAAGGGGAGGTTACCTATAGATACACAGGAGCTATATACAATATAAATAAGCAAAAAATAACACATGGGGGTAGAATAAACCATCCATCTCTCTTATTTTAGAGATGATGCTCATAGATAAAGGAGAAAATCTTGGTGGAAACACTGAAGGCACTTCTCTTCTTTCAGAAGTGTTCTTGCGGGAAACAATAGAAGTTTCTTTCAGGTAGTAAAAGTAACTAGTGACAAAAAGCATAGTAACCAATAGGATGAAATAGAACACAAAGTTTCCACCTCAACTTCCCAAAGAGTATAACACAAAGGATAATGGGAGCACAAAGTCATCCCAGAATCCTCAACATAGAAAGAAAGGAAAAACACACACTGAAAATAATTGTGAAAGCACAAAGTCTTCTCACAGTTGTTTTCAGGACACCTCCCTTTTTACCTTCACTAATTTTGCTTGTAAAATTAAATAAATAAGAATGCTTCTAGGAAATAGAGATAAGAACAATTTCCTAAAGTATCACAAGCAAAATAACACAAAGTCTGCAAACAACTTGCTTTTTCATTCAGATAAAATGAAATGAAATTACAATCTGAGTTCAAAGTCTCAGTCTTCTTCTTTCAAAATGGGCAGAGTTTCACTCTTGTAAAATGAAAAAGTCCCCTTTAAAAATGAGAGATATTACAATCTTATAAAAACTACGCAAGAATTGGCACTTTTTTCCATGGAACAACCCATGCTGTAGTCAACGTCTTCAATGCACCTTCAGTCCTGTCTGGAGAGACCATGCTGAGAACAGTGCACTTACATAACTATGGCGTGTCCCTTCATCTAATATGTCTCTTCCTTAGTATGGACCATCTGGTCCTTTTCCAATTTGTCTTTACTTCATGGAAGAAATAGGCCGCATCCTTGGTTTGGTGCGCTTAGAAGTCTACTCGATCCACTATTTCACCTACTAGAAATAACTCTTTCGAAGAAATTTATGGTTCTTTGCATTGATATTCTCTTCCCTATAGTAATTTGAGTCTTTTGGCTCTCTTTTCAGTTAGTTTCTTGATTATTCCTTTAAATTCCATGATTTATTTGAATGATATGCCTTTAAATTTGACATCCACGGGATCGTCAATGGTCACCAGCTGCTTGAACCATGTTGAACCTTGAACCTGTTGAACCATTGAAAGTTCATCAGTTCATCAGTTCATTCTATCTCTTTTGTTCTATCACTTCTTGTTTTAATCACTTCTTTCTTCTTGGTTGAACCATCTGTTGAACCACTTGTTTACTACTAAGGCCGCCTTTGAACTTTTGACCCTATGAACCATTGAACTTTGAACTCTTTCGGTTCAAGGTTCAATCAGTTCATTGGTTCATTCTGTGTCTCACTCAATCACTACTTCCTTTATCTTTCTAAGCTCTAGTTGAACCTTTGAACCTGTGAACTCATTGAACTTTTTGGTTCAACGGTTCAATGGTTCAATCAGTTCATTCAGTTCATCCTTTGAATCCCTTTTTGTTCAAGTCTTTGAAGTTTCTTTTCTGCATCTTTGTTCAACCTTTGGAACGTCCCAAAGGGAAGGTGTCCCTTCAAGCTTTTAAAATGGTCCTTTATCTATCATCAAGTGCCCCCCGCAAGGGTACTTATCCTTCAGGATGTTCGTGCTGACTTCAGGCTTCGACTTCCTCGGTGGGTTTTTGGCTTTCGGGCTTTTTCCATCAGGCAAAAAGCCCGAAAGAATTTCTTTGGACAAAAAGTCCGAAGGAAAGTTCATGTTACTTAGCCATTCGTTCTTTTCCATTTCTTCAGACTTTTTCTCTGAGTGAATTCCTTCAGACAAAAAGTCTCGAAGGAATTTTGCCTTAAACATTTTTTTGAGGAAAATCTTCTCAAAAGATTTTTTTCAGCCTCTTGCACTTAGCCATTTCCTGAGGGATTTCCAATTTTTGTCCACTTTTTCTCACTACCCTCCGTAAGGGCACTTGTTCCTTTGGCTTTAGGGCAGCCCCTTCAACCTACCAATTGAACCAACTTTGGTTCAATGGTTCAATGGTTCAATCGATTCATTTTTTGTTATTTGGCTAAGTGTTGAACCCATTGCTTTCCTGTAGAGTCCCTAGAAACCAACCTTGAGAGTTTGTGGAAACCATCTGTGAAGTTTGTAGTTCCAAGCCTATAGAGGCTATAGATTCAATCCTATAGAGTCTATATATTTTTGAAAAAGCTTTGAAAAATGAAGAACCTGGACACTCAGAATAATTTTGAAAAGGGGAGAGAGGATTTTGGTTGGTGCAGGGCCAAAATAGTTTGTAGGTTGTCCAAAAAATGAGTGGCATTTTTTGAGGAAAAAAATGTGCAAGACAAGTGAAGGATGGCATGGAAGTGAAAGATGGAGATTAGGTGATTATAAAAGGTAGCTCAAGCATTAAAGATGTTCTTGGATTTTTTATTTTTAGTGGATCATGAACATCATCATCCTCAACATTTTCTTGTTTTCTAATGTGTTTCTCAACCAATGAGAGGGCTTGAAGACTATTGGAGCTAATGGTGGTTAATTTGTTAAAGAAATATTAGTTCTAATTAACCCAAATGTGGGTGAGAATTCATGAAGCGTGGTTGGATCTCATTTATTGAATTTTGTTTGCTTACCTCTTCTCTTTTCTTCCTCTTTTTTTTCATATATCTTTGTTGGCTGCCCCATAGAAAGAGATATCCTCATTTGACAAGGAAAAACCTTGTAAAAATTTGTAGTAAATACCTTTTGAAGCAATAAATATCAATTTTTACCTATCTCTTGCTGAAAAATTGTGTTTAGCAAGCTTGTGCATGATGGCCTTGTGAAGAAGTGTTCTTCCATGTCCATTATGCTTCTTTATTGCCTATTTTTAGGTGTTTTCAATTTAGTTATAGGTCTAAACTTAATCTCTCTCCACCATTAATGGATGTTTGATGTGGATTTTGAAATTCCTCTTTACTTCATGTATTTTTTAGTGAGCCTAGTTTATGAAACACTTATGCAAATTAACTAGTTGTGAGGTTGTGTGAGCAAGAATTATCTTATGCTGAATTAGTGTTTATTTCATGCTTATGTGAGTGTCAATAAATTTGTTATATCACTCATTTAACTCTCTTAGTTACCATTTATCCCCTCTCTACCTCTTTGCCAAGCAGAAACATTAGTTTAGGTGATCTACCAAGAGGAAACTGGCCTTCTACAAGGGTCCAACCTCACTGCAAGATACCCATAGCTTGAGGTTGCTCTAATATTATATCTAAGAGTGAGAGAGCCTAAAAAAATCCCTCACAAAGGTGAAATTATAGCCTACAATAGTTTTTGGCATGCCCGATAAGATCACTTTTAAGGAATATTGGTTAAGTTTGATGTTGGTTTGATCAATTTGTAGTGATTATAGCTTTCATATTTTAGTATTTGGTGACTCTGAAGAACACTCAACAATCTGGTGATAGAACAATAACTATTTTTTCATGCCAAAGGTGACTAAAATATCATCTTTTGGAGGTATTTCTTTCAATTTTTTTGAATTACCTTTAAACTCAGCAATAAGGTTAAGGTTCACCCATACTCACTCATTCATAGGAAACTATTTTCCTAAACCAGTCGTAAGGTATACCTATGCAAAAAGACCTTTGTTATCCCCTTTTGTTACCATGATTCCCCAAAGAGATTTTGTAAGCTTTAGTGGCCAAAGTCCTTTGATCTGCCATAATACGATCCTATGCGAGTAGCAACTCTCAAAAACATCCCATATTTTATAGGAGACCAAGCCACAACCCCTACTGAACACATCAATGACAGCCAATTTTTGTAATATCTATAATGTCATTGTAGAAAATATAGCTATCATACTATTAGATGTATTTCTTAAGGGAAATGCTTTATATTGGTATAGTGTTTTAGCTCCTAATTCTATTCAATCATGGAATCAACTAGGAGAGGCCTTGTGTAAAATATTTACAGACAAGAGTGAATATTTATCACTAGCAGAATAGCTTACCATAATCAAGAGAGCCCCCCATGAAGTCATGGAAGACTTCAACACAAGATTTCAAAAATCTTGGGACAAAATTCTAGCCTATGTGAGATGGTCCCCTAACTTTGTGTTCCTATACTAATTAAAGGCTCTAAATAGTGATATAGTTGTAATGGTCCAATCCATGAGAGGGGACATATTGCCAGATACTTAGGAGGTGGATATTAAAATAGAAAATTGCCTAGTTTAGGCTGACAAGTTTACTCCTAGAATCCTAATGCCTCTTTTCCCTAAGATCATACCACCCCCTGTGGTTATTCCCCCACTTGATATTATTCTTCTAACTCCAACAATTATTTCTATACCTTCACCTAAATAGGAAAAGGCATCCACTAGAGGATCAGTGATTCCCAAGAGTAGAAAAACTACCTAGAACTTAAGAGCATGTTCCAATCCTTAGGAAATGGTGTAGTAAATGTTAAAAGGAAGCAAGTTTAGTTAAATAAGCCTTATCAAGCTCCATATCAACCTCAAAAGTAATCTATCAAGGGAATAGACCACCCTTAAAGGGAAATTTCTAAAACCAAAATCGTGAGAAAGGGTAAGGACAACCTAGCTACAATAATTAGGGTAGTTATAACCCAAATGTCGCAGGCTCTTCCAACTCCTTGGTTCCTATTCAAAATAATATGGCTCAAGAAGCTAAAGGGACCATATATTGGGATTAATCTTTTAGGCAATCCATTTTCCCAACTAATGGTTTTAACTAGGCATTCAATGACCAATGGTAGTGAGCTATTGCTTATGGATACAATCAAGATCTTATGGCTCAAAAAAGAGAGATCCCTATGATGACAAAACTTGGATATCCTCTACAGTACCAAGGATCTAATTAGGTATCAAACTAGTTGGATGCCATAATGGTCATCAATGAGTAAGAAGAGTGTTGTGCACTCAATCAGTAGGCTAGTTCTAGCCAAACATACATTCCAGTGGTAGCTAATACAAGGTTCAAAATAAGGAATATAGATGATAATCAAGAGGCATTCAAAGAACCTCCTATCATTACTCCATTATCTAATCCTAACAATCCTACTATCACCGCAAAGGTCCTGACACCTCCTAAAAATTAGAATCAAGAGAAAGGTTCTGATCCACAAATATTATAAATTTAACAAATAATAGTAATGGCTCCCAAAGCTCAGGAAAAGGTTGGTGGTCCACCAATAAACATTATTGAATAAATGAAAAAGTCCAATGTGAGTGTGCCAATGTGAGACATGCTTTCCATGCCTGATTAGGTGGATATCCTTCAAGAAGGTTTGTCCAAGATAGGTGTTACAACAACTACAAGCAGACAACTAGACAAAGAAACTAAGGTCCTCACCAATACAACCCAAGGTCCTATGGGAGAAAGATCAAGAAAGATAGTCAAGCCTCTTCCATTCTATATTTAATTAATAATTGGTGATTCCTTGGTGCATAATTTCTTGGTAAATAGTGAAGCTCACACTTCAGTAATGCCAAAGTCTATAGCTAATCAACTGAACCTTAAAAATGAACCACATACTAAGAGAGTTCTAAAACTTGACGATTCTTCCACAAAGCCATTTGGTATCATCAAAGAATTTAGATTGACCCTACACATTTATCCTAATGTTTTGATAGTTCAAGATGTGTTGATTCTTGATGTAACTCCTCACTTTGTGTTATGCCTCTTTAGAGAATTCACAGCCAAAATTGGGGGTTATCTAGCAGCAGATTGGTCCTACATGGCATTTAGAACAAGGTATGGGACTAAGGTATCAATCAAGGATGAGCCCATGGAACAATTTCACATTGAACCCCATCATCTAGATAACATAAACCTCAATTGTACTATCCTTGATGAGGATGAATTTACAATTGGTTAAGAGATAAATAATTATCCTGAGGAGGTTTTAGACTTATTCTTGGATGAGCTATGGGGAGATGATCAATTTTTCAACCCTTTGGAAGGTGTTGAATAAAGAGACATGGGTGTCTATCTGCTACATGAAGAAAATCAACTCATGCTTTCCCTCATTAGACCTAAAGTGGACCTCAATGGTATGTGGAAGTTATTCTTTAATGGTTTAAAGAGTAAAAATGGAGTAGGTACAAGGGCAATGCTAGTTTCCCCTTTAGATGATAAGTATTTTTATTCTTATAGGTTCTATTTTAGTTGCTTCTCTAATGCATTAGAATATGAAGGCCTAATCCATGGCTTCCAATGGGCTAGTAAGAGGGGAATCAAGTGGTTGCAAGCATATGGAGATAGTGATCTTATAGTGAACCAAGTCAAGGAGTTGAATATTACAAAGAATCCTTTGATGAGGTCCTAAAAAAATAGAATGTGGGACCTAATTAAAGATTTTGAAGCCTTTAACATTCAAGTTGTACCAAGAAACCAGAACTAGCATGCTGATAGGTTGGCAGTTGTGGGAGCTCGGTTTGATATTCCAAGTAAGCTAAAATAGAACAAGGTTCAACCACATGTCAAGGTGGTGGTGAGGCCATCAATATAAGATAATGAATCCCACTGGTAGATCTTTGAAAATGAAAAACAAATTGCTTGTTTCTTATAGTAGGAAGTAGAGTTCTCCTATGCCAACCAAGGTAAATTTTGACACCAATATGAGGATCAAATTGTTCAACTAAAGTCTAAAAAGCTTCCTAAAGGTATGGTCACCTTGAAATTATTTTCCATGAGGGAGACCATATGAGGAAAGACAAGTTAGTGATGTTAACTGATGAGGAGAACTATGAAAGAGTCCTTATTTTTAAGGATAATCTCCTCAAGCTTGGGAAGGTAAGCAATGAGGCAGAAAGGCATGCTTTCATTGAACTTTGTAAAGAGTATTTAGACATCTTTTCTTTGGAATATAGTGACCTAAAAATTTTTGATCCAAAGTTATCCCAACATACTATAGAACTAGAGGCCAATGCTAAGCCTATGAGGCAAAAACAAAGGCCCGTTAACCCTAAAATCAAAGAGCTAATGAGGAGAGAGCTAAACAAGTTGATTGAATCCAAGATCATCTTCCCCATCAAGAACTCATCATGGGTAGCCAATTTGGTACCTATAAATAAAAAGAGTGAGGAGATTAGGCTGTGTGTTGACTTTAGAGATATGAATAGGGTCTCCTTGAAGGACCATTACCCTCTACCATCCATAGAGTAGCTTCTTCAAATAGTTGCAGGTTCAAAACATTTTTCTCTTTTAGATGGATACTCAGGATACAACCAAGTATTAGTAAATAAAGATAAGTACAAGACTACCTTCACCACCAAATGGGGCACATATGCTTATCAAAATATGCCTTTTGGCCTATCACAATAGCATTTTTTAGTTAAGGGCTTGAGGGGTATGAGGTGAGGTATAATTTTATGGAAAATAAAGTCCTTAAAGAAGTAAGAAGCCTTAAAAACTTTAAGCCAATGCTCTCTAATAGTAAAATCTCTCTTATGGTGTCTCATCCTAGAGTGAGAGACTTCCTTCTTAACAAAGACTTGAATGAAAAGAGAGCTGGTTGGATTACCAAGGTCATGGAGTATGATGTGGAGATCAAGGTCACTAAGCTAATAAGAGTTAAAGGCTTATGTGAACATACGATTGATGACCTTCATGAAGACAAAGAGGTTATCTTGGTAACACAAGATAACCCACAAATAGATGCACCTCCACCTCATACTAGCTGGCTCTAGGATATGACACATTTATTGATAACAGGTGAGTGCCCTTAGGGTATAGATAGGGGAAAAAAAAGGTATTTTAGAATTCAATCTATACCTTATGCATTGGTTGATGCGGTTTTATTTAGAAAGGACCTCAATGGAGTGCTCTTAAGGTGCATAGATAATGACCAAGTGACCAAGCTTTTAGAGCAATTCCACAATGGACATGTAAGAGGTCATTTTGCACCTAGAACCATAGCAGCAAAGATGATGAAGGTTGATTATTACAAGACCAACCTCTTCAAAGATGCATATACATGGGTAAGAAAGTGTCAAAAGTGTGCTTTCTTTGTGGGTAAGCAAAGATTACTAGCCCTTCCTCTCAACCCAATTCAGGTGGAGCAACCCTTCATGTAATGGGGGCTAGATTTCATAAGAATAATCAACCCTCCATAGAGTGCAAGACATAAATGGGTGTTTATTGCAACCAACTACTTCACCAAGTGGGTAGAAGCCATTGTATTGAAAGAATCTAATGAATGTGCAATCTTAGACTTCTATGATAGCATTATGACCAGGTTTGGTATTCCATCCACTATCATCTCTGATAATACATTAGCATTTCTTGATCTAAAAATAAGTGAATGGGTTCTCAAGATGGGCATCTACCTCAGTACCTCTTCCAACTATTATCCTCAAGGAAATGGACTAGCTGAGTCTACAAATTAAAATTTCCTAAGAATCATCAATAAAATTATGGAAGAGAATCCAAGGACATGGCACATTAAACTAAAGATAACCTTGTGGGCTCACAAGGTGACTGTGAAAGCTACCATTAGCGATTCTCCATATGTCTTAGTCTATGAAAGGGAAGCCAAGCTGCCCA
Organism: Torreya grandis; assembly: GCA_037957365.1. Lineage (NCBI taxonomy): Eukaryota > Viridiplantae > Streptophyta > Pinopsida > Cupressales > Taxaceae > Torreya > Torreya grandis. The sequence goes on from JARHVA010003081.1 coordinate 1,722,772, forward strand.
TTTCTCTTGAACTACCTACATTATAACTAGCCCATCAGCTGGAGTTGATGGAAGATGAGCCCATGAATTTGAGACTTGCAGAACTCATGGAGCTTGAAGAAATGAGAGACCTTACAATGAAAACACTAGAATCACATCAAGCTCAAGTCAAGAAAGCATTTGAAAAGATATCCATAGCAAGGGACTTCAAGGAAGGGGATCTATTCCTTAAGTGGGATTCTTACAAGGCCAAGCTAGGCAACCATACCAAATTTGATAGCTTGTGGGGTGGTCCTTATTTGATCCACAAATGCAAAAAACATAATGCTTTTTAGTTGGCCCAGCTAGATGGAGAGATACTACCCATCCTAGTTAGTGGGATTCATCTAAATCCTTGCTACTAGAAGAGTTTGCATCCATTTTATATATTTTACTTTGTGTATAGTTTTTCATGTTTTCTCCTAAGTGCCTTATGCACATATTTTTAGTTGTGTGTTGCTCTTCCCTAAGTGCCTTGGGCACAGTGTTTGTTTTGTTCTTGTTATCCTTTTTGCTTCAAGAATAGGTTCCAAAAAGGGTCAGCCTTGTATCTAGTTTCATATCAGCTCAATTATAGAGGCTAATGACTCCATGCCCAATGGACTAGATAAGGCAACATGGTCTAGGTTCTCTTGCATCAACAGGCATACAACCCTTGTGAGCTACCAAATATGATGGCCATTTTTGGTCCAAATATAAAGATATTGCATGGTTTGATGAGGTAGTGGATCAAAGGCATAGAAATGGATCCATCATTTGTAAATAGAGAGGGTCTAAACAAGGTTTTCTAAGGATCCAACAGTAGTGTTCAAGGATAAGCCTACAAGCCAAAAAACTAAGTGTAAAGTCTCTTTTTCATTAAGTATTTCTTATTCATTATTTCAAAATTTGTATGGAACTAAGTGTTTCTTTTATCTTAGGAATTTTGTTTCTGACTAAGTGTTGGAATTCTTTCAGATAATTTGTCTGAAAGAAAGGTTTCAAAGACTCTTTTCTTGGGGAAAGGGTATTTTTTGAAGTCCCAAAGGGTATCTTGTATTTTTCCAAAGAGATTTTTCAAAAAAAAAAGAAGTCGAAGGCATTTTCAAATTCCAACAGTCCATTCAAAAAATTTGAAGGGTACCTTCCCTTCGCAAAGAGTCAAACACTTTTTTTTGAAAGGCCATTTCAAAGGTTTCAAAAGGATCTTTTTGAGAATTCTAAAGGGTATTTTCAAAGTGAAAGGATATTTTCAATAATTATAAAAGGTCTATTTCATTTAATCTAAAAGATCCTTAGCGAAAAATCTGAAGACATGATTTCTTTCAAACAAATTATTTGCAGGAAGGGTCTAAACAAATTATCCAAAGAAAATGGTTGAAACAATTTATTTGAAGGAATTAATGATAGGCCCACAAATGTTAAATTTTTAACCTCTGTAAGTAGCTATTGGAATTTAAAAATATCAAAAGAATCTATGCAATCTATAGACTTGTATCGACATAAATGGATAGAGGAAAACCAATGTCTTTAGATTGGTTTTCCATCTATATAAAATATTTGGCCCAGGTTTCAAAGTAGAAGTTGGTGTATACAATTAATGGAGAGGTTCTCATCCTTTGACATGGCCATCATCTCTAACAAATAGTCATTCAATTCAGAGGCAACATGACTTAGTCCAGATTCAAAGTTATGGGTATTTTGTCCTTATACGTGTAATATAAATGAAGGATGGTGAGGAAGTGAAAGATGAAGATCAGGTGATAGAAAAGGTAGCTCTAGCATTAAAGACATTTCTGGACTTTTCTTTTTTAGTAGATCATGACATCATCATCCTTAACAAGTTCTTATCTTCTAGTGTGTTTCTCAACCAATGAGAGGGCTTGAAGACTATTGGATTTACTGGTGGTTAATTTTTTGAAGAAGGATTAGTTTTGATTAACCCATATGTGGGTGAGAATTCATGGAGGGTGGTTGGATCTCATTTATTGTATTATGTTTGCTTGCCTCTTCTCTTTTCTTCTTCCCTTTTTTCATATATCTCCATTGGTTCCCCCATAGAAAGAGATATTCTCATTTGACAAGGAAAAACCTTGTCAAAATTTGTAAGAAATACTTTTTGAAGTAATAAATATCAATTTTTACCTATCTCTTGCCGAAAAATTATGTTTAGCAAGCTTGTGCATGATGGCCTTATGAAGAAGTGTTCTTTCATGTCCATTATCCTTCTTTCTTGCCTATTTTTAGGTGTTTTCAAGTTAGTTACAGGTCTAAACTTGAGCTCTTTCTACCATTAATGGATGCTTGGTGTGTATTTTGAAATTCCTCTTTATTTCATGTATTTTTTAGTGAGCCTAGTTTATGAAACACTTACGCAAATTAACTAGTTGTGAGGTTGTGTGAGCAAGAATTATCTTATGTTGAATTAGTATTTATTTCATGCTTATGTGAATGTCAATAAATTTGGTGTATCACCCATTTATATCTCTTAGTTACCCTATATCCCCTCTCTACCTCTTTTCCAAGTAGACACATTAGTTTAGGTGATCTACCAAGAGGAAATCGACCTTCTCTAGAGGTCCAACCTCAATACAAGATACCCAAAGCCTGAGGTTGCTCCAATATTTTAGATGGGAGTGAGAGAGCCTAAAAAAATCTCCCAAAAGGGTGAAATTATAACCTACAATAAGCACCTTGAGTAATTTTCTTTTTAATTTACAAAAAGTCATTAGCCAATTTTTGCAACAGGAGATCCATAATGGTTTGGAATGTAGTTGAAGAAGAAATGTACACCTTAGAAGTTGTCTTCTTAATCTTTCCAACCATAATAAGGTCATCTTCAACCTCTATAGTAATGTTCTAAGATGTTGACAAATCAATAGGATGTACTCTATGCAGCTGATAGCTAACCTTTGGTAACTGAGTATTTATGAAAAAACACTTTTGATTATCATCAATGGGTTAAGTAGTTTGAGGTATTTTATAGAGTAATTTTTTAAATTTAGTAATGAAATCTCGCATGTGTTTATGTGGTTCTTTTTTAATCTGAGTCAATTGAGTGAGAAATATGTGTGAGTATTCAGTAGTTTTAAATTTTTTTTCAAATTACTCACACATAGTGGCCCAATTATTTATGGTCCCAGGAGCTAAATGATAGAACCATTTTACAGCTAAATCATGTTAGGTTTCCATGAAGATCTTGACTGACACATCTTCATGCTCAACACTAATCAATTCACAGGCTATAAAGAATGTAGCTAATTTCTCATCTAGACTCTATTTTCCATCCCCTGTAAACTTAAAAAAGTTATTTCTTGACCCCTTAGGCAAGTCATGGAGAGGAGTTGAATTCAATTGGCTAATTGCTGATCCCCAAGGGATAGGAAGTTGTTGAACCATTCTTCCAAGAATAAGGGATTGAGGATTAGTGGGTTATATTATTCCTAAAAAATTATGTTACATTTGATTCATGAGAATTTGTACTAATCTAATAGGAAAAAGACTTGTTCTTCTTGTTATGGTTTGAGGAGAAAAGCTAAAATTAAACTATTCTTATAGATGAAAGAAGTCATCCATTTGGCCTTGAACTCTTCTTGCCCTATTAAAAGGTTGATTTGGCAGATTGAAGTGTTTATGATTCTCCAAGGATTTGTTTAAGTTACTTTAAATTTATAAACAAAGACTTGGTGAACAATTAATTAACATGCATCAACTCAAGATGAACAAAGAATTTATTTTAATATATAGGAACTCAAGATAAGCAAAGCGTTTCTAATCACAAGTGTGTCTTTATTTTGCATTCAGCTTTTACATGAAAATATGAAAAATTTGTAATTTTGAATAACTGACCACTTCTTCACAAGGCCATAATGCACAAGATTTATAAACACAATTTAGTTCTAGTTAAGTTAAAATTGTGTTTAGCAAGCTTGTGCATGATGGCCTTATGTGGATAATGTAATTTAGTTCTAGTTAAGTTCCCCAACGGAGTTGCTAAAAATTGTTGGCTAGATATTTTGTAGACTAGAAAAAGTACCTAGACAGTCATGGGATTAAATCCCCTTCATTTAATAGTGAATCTATTGAATATTTATGTTTATCTATTCTAACTATTCACACTTTCAGTTATTCATAATTTATATGAATTATGTATAGGATATACACAAGTTATCTTATTTTTGGGTATTACTTTAATCATAAAGTTCATGAACCATAACAAAGTGATTTTGTAACAAGTAGTAGATTCAAAAATTATGTAAAAAAGTTTTTATAAAGTAGAGAATGAAAAGGTTGGAATCGGCGAGAAAAAAAGAAATTGTACTTCACAATAAGTAGTTTTATAGAGCTTATTGTATCTATACAAATAGATAAACATATAAGATATGATAATTATATTCAATAAATGGTTAACATATATTTGAAATCATATTCATATTTAAAGATAACATAAAGTTTACAATTTTAATCCTCATAGAATGTACCAAATGATCTCCTTAGACATAAAGTTCCTCAAAAACCAACTTTCTTCTTATTCATTTTGAATCAAGTTCATACAAAAACATACAAAAATCTAAACACAAAGTTTTAGATTGATTTCTTGTATAATAGTTATAATTGATTTATAAAAATTACCATCCCTTTAACACGTATTCCTTCACCTATACTTATAATATTTTAGATATCAAAAATAAATGGGAGACACCTCCTTGAATTCTCCATGTGCTACGCTAAATTTTGAACACCGTTGATAGACGTCTTCTTTAAAAAAAAATGTGTGGCATACAACGAATGATGACATGTAACACTTCTTAGTTTTAATTTTTAGATCAAATACAACTTCCGTGCATGTTGTACACATCTCACTTAATTAATTTGTTTTTACAAAATGACTTCAAGTAATGACTTTTAGCCAAGTTACTTAAGTCTTAAATTTTACAAAGCAACTTACTTTTACAAGTAACTTCTCTAAGTGACATTACTTATAAAGTAATTACTTAAAACAAAATTACTTAAAATACATTTCTTAAAACATAAAAAAAATTAGAAGTAGAGAAAAAAGGTAATAGAAATCATTCTAATTCATGAACCTCTATTCTATGTTTTTCCCTATACTTGATGTGTTGAGACATCATAAACTGAATGGTTGCATCATCTGACTTGACAATTGATTATCTTTATATTTCAAGTCTTAGTAGTTCTATTTTCAACTTCTTATAATATCCTTTCACCTTTCCAAGATTAGGTTCCATCCTTTTGACCTATTGTTGACTTTTATTAACTCTTTTATTGATTTTTCTATGAATGGAGTTGTGGCCTTTTCAATTACTTGATTGAATTTTTGATGTAATTGCTCATACATCTTTGGAATTTATTTAGACCAAATGTTTGTGAGATAGAAGATACAATCCTTCAGATCTACTTTCACATTGTGAGCATCTTCTTCTAAAGTCTTCATTTCTTCAAGAATTGCTCCAAAAATACGTATGTGAAAAGATATTGTGTTCTTCTTGCTTTGCTTTTGTACTGATCTCTTTGAAACAATATTTTCTTGAATCAAAATATTTTCACTTAAAGCATTTATTCATTGAAGACTCTTCTGTTACAACTCATATATCCCATTTTTACTTTCAATCTCATTCATCACTATTTTAAGCTATGCTAATTTATTCTCAATATTAGTTAAAGTTTTTGGGACCTCATGAAACCATTTCTATGTACTTTGTAACATTTTTATATCTATTCATCAACTACTTTGACGTTATCACTATTTTTCTCTACCTCAGTTATTATTTATTGATCAATCATATCTCTTGAAAGTAATGGCCACTTTGGCAATTATTTCACACAAATTAAAAATTTGTTCCTTTAACTTGGCTTTATCAGCCTCCTCTTCATCAAGCTTCTAAAAGAGAGTATTTATAAGAGTTTGTGTGTCCTACTTTAGGTCCTCTGTAGTGGCTTCTCCAAGGGATACCTTTGTAATTGCTAATTATTCTTCAGTGATTTTACCTTTATGCTTACCCTATAGAGGAAATGATATTTCTATAAATTTTTGACCTGAAGGTTCAATTATCAGCTTTTATGTCACTCTATCACTCTTGGGTTTTTTTCACTTAAAATCAAAACTTTTTAAAAGCTGAAAGTCTATCTCCTCCAAGTTAATTTCTTCTTTTGATTCAAGAGTTGTTTGCAATGCTAACCATGAAGATAAATCTATACCAATGGAATTGGTTGAATGTATTACCATTTTTTACTGATTATCTCTCACCACTATCTCTTGATAAGGAACTTCCTCTGCATCTAAAATACCTTGAAAAATGTTTGAAACTATTTGTTCATCTTTATATTTCTCTATCTCTTTCTCTACCTCTTTCTCAGGTTCAGTTGTTACCTTTTGCTATGATACCTCCTGAGATGAGATCACTTCTCTAGTAGTTACCTACTCTAGCTGTCTTTGGGTGTGAACATGAAGAATGGTGGGATGATCATTAGAAGGTGGAAGAGGAGTAGTAGGTGGAGAAGATGGGGGTGGAGGAGGAGGAACATTTTTCTCCTTCTGAATAGGTTTCTCAAGACATTTAAACCTAGGAGTCTTTAGAGGTGGCATGAGTGTGGATGGATCTACATCTTTCACTATTGGCTATATGTTTTTCACTGGTAATGAAGATGAAGATGTGATGGGTGTGGTATAAATAGGAGTGGTATAAGTAAGCATCATAGAAGTAGGAGTGGTATAAGAGACCAGAGGAGATGCGAGGGTAACTAGCTAACTAGCTCCTTTTATTTTACCAGGGAGTATGTGTCATCATCATTCTTCTTTAATTTCAACTTCTTCTTGATATCTTGACTACTTTATCCTTGTATTCATTTCCTCTTATAACTTACTCAGCCAATTTTTGTCATTACTGGCTCCTTCATGTAGTAGCCCTTATTAAGAAGCCATGTTGAAGTCATAATGATAACCACTAAAGTTATCTTAGTAATAATCTTTACTTGATTCTTCTTGTAGTCAATTTATAGAAGTGGAGTATTATCTCCTTCCATTACATGATACGAATCATGAATTACTTGCCCATCATCTTCCATGTCTTTAGGAATGGTAGCTAAATCAAATGAGTGATTTTTTTGAATAGTCATCCTATTTTTGTCTCTTCTCACTTCAAATTCATCTCTACAATCAATATAAAAGTCTTCAAGTGCAGGGATATGCATATATTCATGATAAACTATGT